>CM035342.1:30200107-30710106 GCA_020226455.1 Prunus salicina | reverse complement strand
CAAAGTGATTAAAAAAGGCTAAGATATTACTTGATTACGAGTAGTAACTTAAAGAAGTAGGCCAAAAACAAAAGTAAAGAAACATATTTTTATATTTTTAAAATATGGAAATATAAAAAGTATCGCCGTGCGGCTATACTGTGTGATCTGAAGAAAGCAGACGCTCCCAGCCCCTAGGTTCCACGTGTCAAAAGAGTATAGCCTGTTTTTTTTTTTTTTTTTTTTTAAGTACGGATAAACGAGTACAGCCGCACGGCTACTAATTTTTTTTAAAATTATTAAGAAATATAGCCGGCCGGCTATACTATCTCTCTCTCTATGTATATGTATATATAAAAAGACCAGCCCATGGCCTAAGCCCACGTGTCAAAGAGGTAAAGCCGGCCGGCTATACCATTTTTTATGCAAAAATGAGTATAGCCGCACGGCTGTACTATTTTTTTGAAAATCAATTTGGGAAACCTGAGTTATATACCCTTTTTTGAAGTACATATTTTTTCTGTTTCAGTAATACGTGTATAGAAACGTGAATTTTGTGTGTCATGGAGATAATTGAATAAAAACAAACCCCAAGGAATTTCACAAAAGACTTAATCAGATCGAAATTAATTACTTTTGTGTGATATTACTTCAATCTTTTTACAATGAAACATTAAATAAAATAGAATTACTAAGCAAAGTGATTAAAAAAGGCTAAGATATTACTTGATTACGTGTAGTAACTTAAAGAAGTAGGCCAAAAAACAAAAGTAAAGAAACATATTTTATATTTTTAAAATATGGAAAATTAAAAAGAGTATGCGCGTGCGGCTATACTATGTGTATCTGAAGAAAGCAGACGCTCCCCAGCCCTAGGTTCCACGTGTCCAAAAGAGTATAGCCTTTTTTTTTTTTTTTTTTTTTTTTTAAGTAAGGATAAACGAGTACAGCCGCACGGCTGTACTAATTTTTTTAAAATTATTAAAGAAATATAGCCGGCCGGTAACTATTCTCTCTCTCTAATTATATGTATATATAAAGAGCCACAGCCATGGCCTAAGCCCACGTGTCAAAGAGGTAAGCCGGCCGGCTATACCATTTTTTATGCAAAAATGAGTATAGCCGCACTCATGAACTATTTTTTTGAAAATCAATTTGGGAACCAGAGTTATACCCTTTTTTTGAAGTACATATTTTTCTTGTTCATTAATCGAGTATAATACGTGAATTTTGTGTGTCTATGGAGAAAGTTGAATTAACACCCCAAGGAATTTCACAAAAGACTTAATCAATAGAAATTAATTACTTTGTGTGATATTACTTCAATCTTTTTACAATGAAACATTAATTAAAATAAATTACTAAGCAAAGTGATTAAAAAAGGCTAAGATATTACTTGATTACGTGTAGTAACTTTAAAGAAGTAGGCCAAAAAACAAAAGTAAAGAAACATATTTTATATTTTTTAAATATGGAAAATTAAAAGAGTATCGCCGTGCGGCTATACTATTGTATCTGAAGAAAGCAGACGCTCCCAGCCCCTAGGTTCCACGTGTCAAAAGAGTATAGCCTGTTTTTTTTTTTTTTTTTTTTTAAGTAAGGATAAACGAGTACAGCCGCACGGCTGTACTAATTTTTTAAAAATTATTAAAGAAATATAGCCGGCCGGCTATACTATTTTCTCTCTCTATGTATAGTATATATAAAGACCAGCCCATGGCCTAAGCCCACGTGTCAAAGAGGTAAAGCCGGCCGGCTATACCATTTTTTATGCAAAAATGAGTATAGCCGCACGGCTGTACTATTTTTTTGAAAATCAATTTGGGAAACCTGAGTTATACCCTTTTTTTGAAGTACATATTTTTTCTTGTTTCAGTAATACGTGTTAATACGTGAATTTTGTGTGTCTATGGAGAAATTTAATTAAAACACCCCAAGGAATTTCACAAAAGACTTAATCAATAGAAATTAATTACTTTGTGTGATATTACTTCAATCTTTTTACAATGAAACATTAATTAAAATAGAATTACTAAGCAAAGTGATTAAAAAAGGCTAAGATATTACTTGATTACGTGTAGTAACTTAAAGAAGTAGGCCAAAAAACAAAAGTAAAGAAACATATTTTATATTTTTAAAATATGGAAAATTAAAAAGAGTATCGCCGTGCGGCTATACTATGTATATCTGAAGAAAGCAGACGCTCCCAGCCCCTAGGTTCCACGTGTCAAAAGAGTATAGCCTGTTTTTTTTTTTTTTTTTTTTTAAGTAAGGATAAACGAGTACAGCCGCACGGCTGTACTAATTTTTTTAAAATTATTAAAGAAATATAGCCGGCCGGCTATACTATTCTCTCTCTCTATGTATATGTATATATAAAGACCAGCCCATGGCCTAAGCCCACGTGTCAAAGAGGTAAAGCCGGCCGGCTATACCATTTTTTATGCAAAAATGAGTATAGCCGCACGGCTGTACTATTTTTTTGAAAATCAATTTGGGAAACCTGAGTTATACCCTTTTTTTGAAGTACATATTTTTTCTTGTTTCAGTAATACGTGTATAATACGTGAATTTTGTGTGTCTATGGAGAAATTTAATTAAAACACCCCAAGGAATTTCACAAAAGACTTAATCAATAGAAATTAATTACTTTGTGTGATATTACTTCAATCTTTTTACAATGAAACATTAATTAAAATAGAATTACTAAGCAAAGTGATTAAAAAAGGCTAAGATATTACTTGATTACGTGTAGTAACTTAAAGAAGTAGGCCAAAAAACAAAAGTAAAGAAACATATTTTATATTTTTAAAATATGGAAAATTAAAAAGAGTATCGCCGTGCGGCTATACTATGTATATCTGAAGAAAGCAGACGCTCCCAGCCCCTAGGTTCCACGTGTCAAAAGAGTATAGCCTGTTTTTTTTTTTTTTTTTTTTAAGTAAGGATAAACGAGTACAGCCGCACGGCTGTACTAATTTTTTTAAAATTATTAAAGAAATATAGCCGGCCGGCTATACTATTCTCTCTCTCTATGTATATGTATATATAAAGACCAGCCCATGGCCTAAGCCCACGTGTCAAAGAGGTAAAGCCGGCCGGCTATACCATTTTTTATGCAAAAATGAGTATAGCCGCACGGCTGTACTATTTTTTTGAAAATCAATTTGGGAAACCTGAGTTATACCCTTTTTTTGAAGTACATATTTTTTCTTGTTTCAGTAATACGTGTATAATACGTGAATTTTGTGTGTCTATGGAGAAATTGAATTAAAACACCCCAAGGAATTTCACAAAAGACTTAATCAATAGAAATTAATTACTTTGTGTGATATTACTTCAATCTTTTTACAATGAAACATTAATTAAAATAGAATTACTAAGCAAAGTGATTAAAAAAGGCTAAGATATTACTTGATTACGTGTAGTAACTTAAAGAAGTAGGCCAAAAAACAAAAGTAAAGAAACATATTTTATATTTTTAAAATATGGAAAATTAAAAAGAGTATCGCCGTGCGGCTATACTATGTATCTGAAGAAAGCAGACGCTCCCAGCCCCTAGGTTCCACGTGTCAAAAGAGTATAGCCTGTTTTTTTTTTTTTTTTTTTTTAAGTAAGGATAAACGAGTACAGCCGCACGGCTGTACTAATTTTTTTAAAATTATTAAAGAAATATAGCCGGCCGGCTATACTATTCTCTCTCTATGTATATGTATATATAAAGACCAGCCCATGGCCTAAGCCCACGTGTCAAAGAGGTAAAGCCGGCCGGCTATACCATTTTTTATGCAAAAATGAGTATAGCCGCACGGCTGTACTATTTTTTTGAAAATCAATTTGGGAAACCTGAGTTATACCCTTTTTTTGAAGTACATATTTTTTCTTGTTTCAGTAATACGTGTATAATACGTGAATTTTGTGTGTCTATGGAGAAATTTAATTAAAACACCCCAAGGAATTTCACAAAAGACTTAATCAATAGAAATTAATTACTTTGTGTGATATTACTTCAATCTTTTTACAATGAAACATTAATTAAAATAGAATTACTAAGCAAAGTGATTAAAAAAGGCTAAGATATTACTTGATTACGTGTAGTAACTTAAAGAAGTAGGCCAAAAAACAAAAGTAAAGAAACATATTTTATATTTTTAAAATATGGAAAATTAAAAAGAGTATCGCCGTGCGGCTATACTATGTGTATCTGAAGAAAGCAGACGCTCCCAGCCCCTAGGTTCCACGTGTCAAAAGAGTATAGCCTGTTTTTTTTTTTTTTTTTTTTAAGTAAGGATAAACGAGTACAGCCGCACGGCTGTACTAATTTTTTTAAAATTATTAAAGAAATATAGCCGGCCGGCTATACTATTCTCTCTCTCTATGTATATGTATATATAAAGACCAGCCCATGGCCTAAGCCCACGTGTCAAAGAGGTAAAGCCGGCCGGCTATACCATTTTTTATGCAAAAATGAGTATAGCCGCACGGCTGTACTATTTTTTTGAAAATCAATTTGGGAAACCTGAGTTATACCCTTTTTTTGAAGTACATATTTTTTCTTGTTTCAGTAATACGTGTATAATACGTGATACATGAATTTTTAAAAGTAAAAAATCAAAAAGGGACGATAGATACTCGAGTAATGGCATAATAGCTCGAGGAGGACCTCCTCCTTTTTTGGAATACTAAAATATTTGGGGTACTAAAACCAAATTTCTCGGATTTTTATTAAAATATTTAATACTTATTATTCACTATGGAAATATTAATTGAAACATAATTACTAATGAAGGTATTTGAATAAGGCTAAGATATTATTTAATTAGTAAGAAAGAAAATTTTTAAAAGTATTTGAATATGGCTATACTCTTTGAATAGAATATTTTAAAAGTATAGCCGCCCGGCTATACCCTTTGAATAGCCTAATCCTAATCTTGATTTCTCTTTTTTAATTACTTTGTTTAGTAGTTATGTTTTAATTACTATTTACTTAGTGAATAATTAGTATTTAAATATTTGAATAAATGAAAATTAAAAAATTAAAATAATAATTACCATTGATTAAGTTAATGAAAATATTTAATTCTTCACTAAAGAAATAATTATTAAAACGTAATTACAGATGAAAGCAATTAAATAAGGCCCAAGGGTTATTTCTTTAGTTAAAAAAAATTAATTAGATTTAATTTTAAATGAGAGCCCAAGAGCCCCAAGGCCCAAGGCCCATCTTTTGATTAATTAAATATATATAACCCAAAGGGGAAACCCTCAAGCCACTCAATTGGGCCACTTGCATAGCCCAATCCAAACTATTATGTCTCCAAGAGTATATGTTATAAAGACCTTCGAGGAATTCTAGTTTTTCAATGTGGGATTAATTTCAACTCAAACATGTTTGCAGTACCTTGCAAAAAACAACAATAGATATAATGCAGTTGTTCCACACTTTCCAAATGAGCACCAATTGGACCAATTGGGCCCTTCTTTGATTTAGTTGTGAAGAATGTTTGTTTTTCAATCAATTGATCCATCTATTTGAGGGGAAAAATGTTTAATGTCCTCTCTCCAGAGAAAAGGCTTCATTCCTCCATCCGTCGTGGGTAACTTTCAGATGATCTTTGGCATAGGATTTTCTTTAGGAAGCAATGTGAAGTAGGGATGAAATCTATTGACTGCTGTGAAGATATCTCTTTGAAGGTGTCATTATGGACGTTTATACTGAACTATCAGTTAATGTTTCATGTAGTTTCAATTAGTATCTTATTTCCCGGCATCAAGAAACTTGATCTTACTTATCTTTTCCAGAGATGGGATTCATTTATCTGCTGAAGGGAGCAAAATAGTGGTGGAAGAGATACTGAAGGTACTGAGGGAAGCTGACTGGAAGCCAAGCTTACACTGGAAATCCATGCCATTAGAATTTGCAGAGGATTCACCATATGATCTTGTTGCTGCTGATGGAAAGACAACATTAAGTGGGACTAGTTTTGAGAGTCAATGTTCCACCTGTTCTTGAACAGAAGATTGAAGTATCTATTGTTGCATGGAACACTACACTAATGAAAGAGCCAAAAAAAAGAAGAAAAAAAGAAGAGTGGATGTGGTCAAGGGTCCATGAATTTTTTTTTTATTTAAATATTTTATTTTTGCAATTGTTTCTAGTAGCCTCATTGTTATTTATAATTTAGTAAAAGACTTCATTTGTAAACTTTGGCCTTTCTCCATCGTTTAACACATTGATAATTGTTTCTAGTAGCGACGTGGCTATTCTCCCGTGAATATATTCAATTATTTAATAAGTATAGCCGTATGATTATACTTTTTAAATATATTCTAATATTTTAGTGATACTAGTGCTACTGGAGACTAGCAATTTTCATAATTCTATTTTTTCTTTTTTTCTTTTCTTCCAACTTTTTTGCTGGTGAATTCTATTTAATTTTTCAGGTCAAATGTGAAGCAACGACATTGCAATCATCTAACTAACCAAGAATGAATATTATAATGAATCCAATACCTTCTTCTTTTGTGTTTATTAATACATATATATATATATATATTATATATACAACCTCGATCTCTTGGACCATAGGGGTCTAAGATATTGTGGTCACCCACCGTTGAATATTAATCCAACGGTTCAAAAAAATTTCTTAAAAATAGTGCAAGAGTGAGTGAGACTATAAATCTCTTGGACCCTTGTAGTCCAAGAGATCGGGACCGTTGTATATATATTATTGGACTACAGGGGTTCAAGAGATTCGTGGTCACTCATCATTGAATATAAATTCAACGCTTCTCTCACTCTTGCACTCCTTTTAAGAATTTTTTTTGAACTATTTGATTAATATCCAACGGTGAGTGACCACAATTTCTTAGACTCCTGTGGTCCAAGAAATCGGGACTGATATATATATATATATTTCCTTCCTTATGTATGACCTTCTCGAATTATAACCTTTGATATTGATAATTATTTAAGCTGTTTCTTACTTGCTACATTCGTTAATTATTTTTATTCAACAAAATCATGCATCCTACTCCTCTAAACTAATTACTCTAGTATTTGGCAATTATTTCTCCATTGTTACTTACACTTTAGGAATAAAAAATTATGTGAATTTTATGTTAAAATCCGTAATCAAATACCCATAAAGCTAGGAAACCGATCAACTAGGGGAATAGTTGATCCGATTCAAATTTCTTATTCCCTTATTCTTAATTTCCCCAATTCATGACTTTCACCATTCATAGTACGTAAACATGCTAAATCATTGGGAATCACATCAAATGCAAATTGTAGACAGATTACATTAATGGATAGTAAAAAAAAGAAGTAAAGAACAACCCTTTGGGAACACATACTATCATTTTTCTATGATTCAAAATGAAACAAATATTGTCTATATTAATATGCAGAATTCAATTCATAAACCAAAATAATAATAAATAAATCAATAAAGAAAAGAAACCATACTTCGTAACTAGACACGTGATCAGTTAAGTTAATCGGTGTCTGATTCGTAAACTTTTTGCAAAAATGGTACACTGCGTTACACACGAATACCCCCCCTTCCAATATTTTTGAGTTTCCCTCCTTTTCATTTCTTTTCATTTCATTTTTGGATCGTCTTCTTCCCTCCGTTTTAGTTAAATCTCTCTCGTCGGCCACAGATTTCACCCCCAAAAAAAGAAAAAGGGAAACAAGAACTCAGGTAATTCTGAACTTCGATATAATTAGTTTCAACTCTATATCGTCATTTCAGATTGGATTTTAGAGAATTTTAGTTCCATATTTTGGCTAGCTATGTGATGAGTAGATTCATGGTCGGCTTGATCTGATTCTTGCTTTTAAAGTTAGGATTAGTTCGATATGTATGGTTACCAATTGGGTATTCGTGGGGTTTTATCTCTTTTTCTGAGTTTTTAGTCTTTACACTATACTCGGCCAGAGAAAGAAAGAAAAGAGTTATGTATGCTGCTTCTATGAAATCAATAAGGTCTGCTTCTTGCTTGCAACTTGTTTGTCAAAATGATTCATAGAGTTCATAACTTGTTGATATTTGGTATCCTTTCAGTTTGAATTGCATAAACAAGAAATCTTGAATCCATTGGTTCAATATCTCTATAGAATCCAATTACACATCGTAAACCCAAATTTGGGTTTTCAAATGCAACCATGTCACATAAATATGCGAAATCCTAAGCAATTTAGACTGGTTCAAATACCTTTTATTAAACTTCAATGTCAAAATTTTAGCCTTATATTCTATATGTCATTTTGCGTTTTGGTGGCTCATGGATCCGTTGCTGCAGGAGTCTGTCCAGGAGAAGGGAGGGAGCATTGTACGGAAAATGGGATCTTTTCTGAAAATGGCAAGTTACTAAGACATTGATGATATTCTTGTGGAGGAACAGGTTAATTCCTGTCTCTTTGTATCCTCGAAATCTGAACTCCATTTGCTTTATTTACTTACTGGTCATTTTAATTCTGTATTTTAAACATGTATGCTGTTTCCAAGCAGCGTGTCCCAGTTGTTTTCCAGCAAGCAGTAAATGGGGCTGATATTGATCCTAGTGCTGAAACCCATTGTGTAAGTGACCAGAGTGGATTTGGAGTGCATGGTTTTTGTTCAAAGGAGATATTTTCTTATATCTTCTTGGCCCTGTATTTCAGGTTGAACCCGGTTCAAAGGTAGAGCTGCCTTACTGGCTTGCCCATGAATTACGCCTCAGAAAAGTAGCAAAGATGAAGGTTCCTGCATGTTTCAATCAAAGGTAATGATCTGTATAGGTTTATTTAAAAATAATTTATGGCCATTTTTTAGGGCTGAGTTGCAGGGAGATTCATTCTGGCAAGTGGTCATTGATTTTCAGTTATTTCTGTCTTTGAAATCTGATATCCAGACATTTCTTCTCTGCGTTTGTCATATCATTGAATTTATTAGTTGGTACTGATCAAACATAGTTGCTGCCAGCCCCAAGGCATGTATTAGATTTTGGGGAAGGCATGAAGAGTGACTTATGTGATTCAAGTTCAAAGTTCAAAATTAGTGATTGGTATTACATATTTAACTCTTGTAGATTTCTTCCTTTGTCAGAACAAAACTGGAACTTGGGGCTGATGGTGCATCTGTGGATTTAAGATCTCGATGTCTATACTTCTATGAATTTGGATGCAAGATAGCACCACTGTGAGTCTCTCTCCTACCCATTTCTTGTATACTCATCAGTGTGTTCTTTTTATGCTTTCTTTGAGTTATCTTCTAATAGGTGGATATTTCATATAAATGAACCATAGTGTGGCAGAGGGTTGAGAAAATGGTATATGACAAGACTCCCATTCTGGATGAACTTTTTTCACTGTGAATTGTCATGATCTTGTTCTTTGTCAATTTGAAAATGAAAACTATCCCTGAAGTAGTTCAATTTCTCCAACATCATATGTTCATGCTATTGAAAATTCTGGTCAAGGGATATAAAACCCTGAGTTTCTCCTATGAAAGCCAGGTCCATACAATAGATTAATGTGTATATCTGACACACAAAAGTAAATGAGAAAAAAATCCAAAAGCGAAAATATAAAAAGAAAATCCAATATGTATAACGTTGAGAATTGGACATTTATTGATTGGCTTGGCACTCTTGGTTTAACATTTGGACCTTCACTTTGTAGACTTGGCCTAGTGTGGTTTATGATCTGGTAGGAGGGTATTTAGTGTTGACTGATGCTTCTTGTCTGAATCCAAAGAAATACAACTGGATGATTTGTTTTCTGTTCTTGTTTTGGGTGGGAAATTGGACACTGAACAATCTGTGCTGTTCACATGTACTATTTGTGGCCAGACAAACTGATTCTAACTGGTTTTTTTCTTTATTTTGTTTGAATAATTTGGATGGATTGGGTTGGTGATAGAGACATGGGATCATTCCTATTATCTGCATTATTATCTGCATTTAGGACCCGGTATCAGAAAATCCTGGCAAAGGCACATAACGCAGCATTTACAGCACATTCAAAATTGCTGTCGTACTTAACAAAAGAAGAAACCAATCGTAAGATTTATATGAATGTTGACTCAAATGGTTATACGCTTGTTTCTAGTGTATGAGGCAGCTCAGTCGTCAATGGCGGCCTTTAAGAAGTGGCGGATAGGCGGCCCCCGATTCGAGAGAGCTTCTGTACTTGGGAGGAAGAGGAAGGAAGCCAGCTGATTAGTTGTATTGTACCCTCTACTCTACCTCTCAACTGATCCATCCTTTCTGAATCATTGTCCCAATTCGTACTTTTTCCTACATTGGAAAAGCTAGTTGGTAATTTTGCTCGAAGTTAATGAGATCATGTCTGATAGGGTTCCAGACATATATTAAGAGTTGTCGTCCCCCATTTTAAGATGGGCCATTATAATAGCCCAATGGTTATGTCTTTAACCCAATGGTCTTTATTAATTTCCATTCTAATAAAAAATTAATATTAAGGGGGGTGTATCCAATTCATACTTATAAAGACTTTTTTTAAGTGAGTGACTTTCATAGAGATGACAAATTCTTAAATACTTTCATAGAGTTGATAAAAGTCACTAGTAAATTTACAAGACTTTTGCTCTTAACAATTAGCCTTAAAAGTATGGAAAAGTCATTCATTTAATAAGCTTTTTAAAAGTCATTAACTTTTTGGATACCACCAAACTTTTAAATACTCTTTAAAAGTCATAACTGAATACTACTAAACTTTTAAATACTTTTTAAAAGTCACAATTGAATACCACTAGATTTTTATATACTCTTTAAAAGTCTAAATTGAATACCTCCAGACTTTTAAACTCTATAAAAGTCATTAAAAGTTTGAATCGGATATTCTCAGTGTTCAGATATTTTCCCTGTTCCCTGGCCTAGCTAGCTAGCTCAGAGCAATTTTCGTGTGATCATGGCTCTTTCTAGAGCTCATCAAGATTATGCTTCCTCTTCCAATTCTTCTCCCTCTCGATGTCGTTACCACGTGTCTTGAGTTGCAGAGGTGAAGACACAGCCTTTGTGGACAAAGGCTTCCCACGTTCTGAGATGAAGAAGAACTTGAGAGAGAAGATATTAAGCCAAAATTTGAGAAAGCCATCCAACAGTCACGAAGTTCTGTCATTGTATTTTCAAAAGACTATGCGTCTTCCAGATGGTGCCTAGACGAGCTTTTCTTATTTTCTTTAATTCCTTCGCCCCTTTTCTTCTTTCTTTTCTCTCTCCTCGCTCTTCTTTTTCTTTGTTCTCTCTCTCTTTTCTTGTTCTTCTTCTTTCTCTCCGCCATTTTTCTTTTGTCTTCTCTGTTTGTTTCTCTTTTGTTTTATTAAGTCTCAGTTTCTCTCTTCTTCTTTTTCCATGCGTTTCTCTGTTTACGCATTGACGGTGGTTTTATGTTGTGAAGATATTATGTGCTGATGTTGAATAGGTGGTTTGACCAGCTTGAGCTTGTGGGTGTTTTGGTGGAGTACCCGACCGTAATCTGAATCACATAGGTGTCAAAAAAAAAATTTAGCCCACCCCTGTAAAAAAATCTTAAATCCGTCATTGGTGATCATGGCTCGGTTTAGGCACCAAAAACCCTCCTCTTCCAATGCTTCTCCTTGTCGATGTCGTTATGACGTGTTCTTGAGTTTCAGGGGCAAAGACACTCGAAAGACTTTCACAGACCATCTCTACGCAGCCTTTGTGGAGAAAGGCTTTCCCACGTTCCGAGACAAAGAAGAAGTTGAGAGGGGAGAAGGTATAAAGCCAGAATTGCAGAAAGCCATCCAACAGTCGCGAAGCTCTGTCATTGTTTTTTCAAAAGACTACGCGTCGTCGGGATGGTGCCTTGACGAGCTTGTCTTCATCCTTGAACACAAGAGGATCTCCTCAGACCATGTAGTTTTACCAGTCTTCTACGACGTCGATCCTTCCCACTTGAGGAACCAGACAGGAAGGGTTGGAGAAGCATTTTCTAGCCATGAAGAAAATCAGCAATCACCCAACAAGATCAAACAATGGAGGGTAGCACTTAGAGAAGTTGCAGATCTATCAGGGATGGTCTTAAAAAATCAGGCTAATGGGTAACTTCATTCCAACTACCTCTTTGATTTTTTGGCTTTTCTTATCAGGGGTGGTCTTAAAAACTAAGTTAATGGGTGAATGAGACTGTACTTTTTAAGTATTTGATATCATGACATGTTAGTTAATTAAATGTTATTTATTTTTCATTTTAATTGCAATTATTAGGTACGAGTCAAAGTTTGTCAACCAAATTATTAAAGTGATTGACAACAAACTAAGTCGCATGCGCACACCCTTTACTGTTGCACCCTACCCGACTGGAATGGATTCTCGAGTTGAATTTATTAATTCATGGTTACAGGATGGATCAACCGATGTTGGTTTACTTTTAATTAATGGGGTTGGGGGAATTGGAAAGACAACCATTGCGAAATTTGCTTACAATTCAAACTACAGAGGATTTGAACGGAGCTGTTTCCTTGAAGATGTCAGGGAAACTTCAAAACAGCCCAATGGTTTAGTTCTACTGCAAAGACAATTCCTTCACCATATTATGAGTGGAAGAGAAGTGAAAATACATAGTGTCGGTGAGGGAAATAAAATGATTAGAGATGCCATAATCTCTAAAACAGTTCTTCTTGTTCTCGATGATGTCGATCATATGAAGCAAATAGGTGCAATGTTTTCTATGCAAGATTGGTTTTGTCCAGGAAGTAAAATAATGATAACAACTAGGTGTGCAGGGTTGTTGAGGGATCATGAACTCTCTAGTTGTACAGTTTACAATGTTGAAACTCTGAATGCCAATGAATCACTGCAACTCTTCAGTTGGCATGCTTTTCGACAAGCCCATCCACGTGAAGATTGGATGAAACTTTCAGAAATGATAGCAGACCGATGCGGAGGACTTCCATTAGCTCTTCAAATTTTGGGTTCTTCTCTATCAGGACGACCTATAGATGTGTGGAAAAGTGCACTGGAGAAATTAAAAGCTATTCCAAATAATGAAATCCTACAAAGACTCAGAATAAGCTATGATGCTTTACAGGATAACCCTGATGACCAAAATTTATTCCTTCACATTGCATGTTTCTTTGTTGGGAAGAGAAAAGATTATATTGTTAGAATACTAGACGGATGTGATTTCTTCACAGTTGTTGGCATTGAAAATCTTATGGATAGATGCTTGGTAACAGTTGATCAAGATGAGAAAGTGAGTATGCATCAAATGATATGTGATATGGGAAGAGAAATTGTTCGCCTAGAATCCAAGGAGCCTGCGAATCGTAGTAGATTGTGGAATGATAAGGATTCCTTCAATGTATTGAGAGAAAAGAGTGTAAGTATCATTCTTTTATGTATGTCATGCATTTTTTGGGGTGGGCCTATATATCCTTGTTGTTGCTTGCTTATCCATATGTTTCTTCTGTTTTTTTTTTTTTTTTTTTTTGAATTTTTATTAGGGTACAGAAACCATTGAAGGCCTTGCCTTGGATATGCATATGCACTCGTTAAACACTCCTTGGGGAAACTCAGATGAGGAAGTCTTGGAAACTAATGCCTTTGCTAGGATGTCCAAACTAAGACTACTCTATCTTAGTCACGTTCGATTCAAGGGTTGCATTGAAGAATTTCCGAAAGGATTAAGATGGTTGTGTTGGCTTGAATTTCCTTTGAAATCTATACCCAGTGATTTTCCTTTGGAGTGCTTGGTTTATCTTGAAATGCCTCACAGTAACTTGAGACAAGTCTTTAAGGGAATCAAGGTATGCTACTCCACACTTGTCCATTGTCTTTTGTTAAATGTGGTTTATGATTAATTTTACATGCATAAGACTTAACTCGACACATTCTTTCTTTCTTTTTCAGTACCTTCGCTCTTTGAAGACCGTTGATCTAAGTCATTCCCATAGCCTTACTGAAATCTCTAGCTTCTTACTGATCCCCAATTTAGAAAGACTTGTTCTCGAAGATTGTACGAGCTTGGTTGATGTCCATGAGTCCATTGTAAACCTAAAGAATCTCGTTTGCTTGAATCTGAAAGGTTGCAGAAAGATTAGGAAGCTTCCAAAGAATCTTTTTAAGCTCCAATCACTTGATACACTTAGTCTATCTGGCTGCTCAAATCTCAAAGATTTTTTGACGGAGTTGAGGAAGATGGAGTCTTTAAAAGTGCTAGATGTTTCCAAAATTCCAATAAGTCAAGTGTTCATGACTACCACTGGAAAGGTCAACCCAAGCGTAGGGAGAACTCCAAATAATTTGTGGTCTTTCTTACCATGTGGTTTAGTACATTTAAATCTCTTGAGTTGCAATCTTTCTGATGAGGCTTTTCCCAAAGATTTTGGTAACCTACCCTCATTAAAATTCTTAGATCTAAGCAAAAATCCAATTTGTAGCCTACCACAATGCATCCGAGGGCTTAGGGGGCTTGTTGAACTCAACTTTTCCAATTGCAAGAGGCTCCAAACACTTGAAGGGCTACCGAGAGTAAGAACTTTCATCGTGGTTGGTTGCAGGTTGTTGGAAAGAGTAACTTTTCAATCAAGTTCGTGCGTACCCTTAGAATATCTTAGCATGTATAACCCGAAGCTAGTTGAGATCGAATACCCGTACAACTTTGTACCTATTGCAAGATGTGATGCAGAAACAATCAAGCTTTTGGGTTTGTGCAACTTGAAATCCAAGGGAATCACCATTCAAATGTTATTCCCATGTAGGAGTTGGGAGTTTTGTAAGATCAGGAAGTATCCTATCCAGGTGATTCTCTCTCTCTCTCTCTCTCTCTCTCTCTCTCTCTCTCTCATAACATGGAACATAAGATTTGACTAATGTTTTTATTTAAGTGGCATATATGTAGGGACTATATGAATATGGTATATTCAGCACGTTTCTTCCTGGTAATGTGGTGCCAGGCCAGTTCAGCCATACAAGTAGAGGCTCTTCAATATCATTTACTGTGCCTTTTTCTAACCTCAGGATTCAAGGATTGAACATCTTCTCTGTATACACAAGCTTTGATGGTGATTTTTATCCTGGTTATAATTGTAACAAATTTAGTCCAATAGTGACTAAAGTCCATAATAAGAGCACAGGAATGAAGCGTATCTATGATCCATCATGCGTTGGCTTTCCAGATTTAGGAGAAGACATGATATTCTTAAGCCATTGGAGTTTGGGGAATGAAGTGAAGGGTGGTGACGAAGTAACAGTTTCAATGTTCATGAGATCCTTGTTTCGATTAAATGAGTGGGGCATCCAGCTTGTATACAAACAAGATCAAGAGAAGATGATTGCCCAAGACCGACGACAATGCAGTTCCTTCTTTTCCAACTGTCGTTTTAAGACATTTGCAAGAATTCGAGATGATACCAAGAACATACTTCCTCTCCAATGGACCAATATCAAGGAGAATATGGACATTTGGACGTTGTGGGGAGTCGGTTTTGTTTGATGACATATTTGGGGATGGGGACTCAAACTACTCTGATCAAGAAACAGGTGTGTCTCTCATTTATACTTTCTCACTCTACTCCACTCATTTAAGAATGATCCACATTTGTATCGTGTCAAAAGTGTTGCTCTTATCCACATTTTATGGAGACTGATTCTAGCTGTCATTAATTTGCATTTTTAACAGACGAAAATGTGCCGCAACAAGGTGTCCTGAGCAGAAAAAATATCCAAACGATTGAATCACTAAGAAGATGGTTGCTCAACAACCGTCACAAGCAAGCTGTCTCCGCTCATAGTACGTATCCTCCATGTCAATATAGTAATAGTACTGACCAATTCCGCAGCTTATGGGTTATAGAATCCAATTTGATAGCTTTGGTTGTTTATGATTTGTCTTGATTCTTGAACGCAAGAGCATCTTGGATCATGTAGTTATACCAGTCTTGATTGATACCATGGACATTTGCATTCTGTCTCTCATTTCACATTGTTGTGTAAAGCTGTTATTATGAGTTTCCCAACTGAAAATGTGGAAGAAATAACTCAGTATCTTGTTGCAAATTACAGATCATCTCAATGACAGAAAATTGAGCTTGGATCTTGCGTTTCTTCTTTTTCGGCAGTTTTCAATCTTGCTTCTCATTACAAGTAATGGAAAATATCATTTTGTATACTCAGTGTGTAAACCCTATATAATTTATGAACTTAATTAAAATCTTTAATACTAATGATTCACTAAGGAAATAATAATTAAAATATAATTACTAATGAAAGTAATTAAATAAGGCTAAGATATAATTTAATTACTATAAATAGAAATTTTAAACGTATCACCGTGTAGCTATACTCTATAAATAGAAATTTTAATAGTATGGCTGCCCGACTATGCCTTTTAAATACCTTTTAATTAATTACTATTTATCAAGTAATATAATTTATGATCAGGAAAAAAAAAGTAATATAATTTATGAAGTTAATTAAAATATTTAATACTAATTATTCACTAAAGAAATAATAATTAAAAATAATTACTAATGAAAGTAATTAAATAAGGCTACGATATTATTTAATTCCTATACATAGAAATGTTAAACGTATAGCCGTGCAGCTATACTCTACAAATAGAAATTATAAATGTATTGCCGCGCGGCTATACTTTTTAAGTAAAATATTTTAACAGTACAGCCGTGAGGCTATGCTCTGGAAATACAATAATTTTAAGGTATAGCCGCGCGCTATACCTTTTAAATACCCTTTAATTAATTACTATTTATCAAGTAATATAATTTATGAACTTAATTAAAATATTTAATATTAATTATTCACTAAGGAAATAATAATTTAAAAAAAATACTAATGAAAGTAATTAAATAAGGATAAGATATTATTTAATTACTATAAATAGAATAATTTGAAAATTATCGCCGCGCGGCTATACTATAAATAGAAATTATAACAGTATAGCCGCACGGCTATACGCTATAAGATTTCTACAGCCGAAAGACTTTTACCGACCTTCTGTACGCAGCTTTTGTGGACAAAGGCTTCCCCACGTTCCGAGATGAAGAAGAACTTGAGAGAGGAGAAGATTAAGCCAAATTTTGAGAAAGCCATCCAACAGTCGCGAAGTTCTATCATTGTATTTTCAAAAGACTATGCGTCTTCCAGATGGTGCCTTGACGAGCTTGTCTAGATCCTTGAACAGAAGAGAATATCAGACCATGTAGTCTTACCAGTCTTCTACGACGTTGATCCTTCTCCCCCATGACCACCACGTCAAGCCACCCTCCCTTTTCTCCATCTCTCTCTCTCTCTCTCTCTCTCTCTCTCTCTCTCTCTCTCTCTCTCCCATTCAAGCTCCCCTCTGTATAATTACAACAAAAGGGAAAGAGATGAATAGGTGGCCCTCTGTTTATTAAATTATATATATATTATTTCAACATATAAAATGACCAATTTGCCCTCATATATAACAGCAAATTGAATGAAATGTTGAGATTTAGACGGTTGGGGGGTAATTGGCAATAAAAATTAGTTCGTGTACTTAATTTTCCAAAAAATAATTGAGGGTGCAAATTGAAAATATCATACAAGTTTAAGGGATAAATCAACAGTAAACCCATACACTTATTGTATCTGCTGAAATTCCAGTAACTCAAGTGCTCATGAGACCACTGGGGAAGTCAAATCATGCCTAAGGAGAAATCCAGAAAACTTTTGGGCTTCTTTACCACCTTGTTTAAAACAGTTGAAGCTCACAAGTTGCAATCTTTCTGATGATGCTTTTGTTGATGTTTGGCTCGCTTAAAGATGCGGAAAAAGTGAAGGAAATTGGGCTCTACC
Organism: Prunus salicina; assembly: GCA_020226455.1. Taxonomy (NCBI): domain Eukaryota; kingdom Viridiplantae; phylum Streptophyta; class Magnoliopsida; order Rosales; family Rosaceae; genus Prunus; species Prunus salicina. The sequence goes on along the minus strand of CM035342.1, from coordinate 30,692,310 downwards.
GCTCAAGCGGTACTTGTCACCCAGACCCACGCGCTCTAGGGCCTCCTCAAGCGGTAGAACGCAAACTCGAGTGGACAACAGGAGCTTGAGTGGCTTGAGTAGCGCTCAAGCGGGACACATGATTCCAGCATGGATCCCAAGCTAATCTAGATAGATTTTCTCCTAGTTTTGGAGTCTTTAAGTTTTCTATTCCTTACATAATTGTACTAAAGCCTTATGACACATAAATAGGCACTTTAGCACTAGGTTATTGTAACGTGAGAAAGATAAGGCATCAAATTGGGTTTGAGCCAAGGGTGAGAAAAAAAAGAGCTAGGGTTTGTGAGAGATCAAAGGGGGGTTCTTCATTGTAACCAAAAAGGTTCTTTCATACTAGTGAATTTCTCGGGGATCACTAAGAGGACGTAGGCACAACGCCGAATCTCTATAAATTCTTGTGCTCTTTGTGTGTGTGTTTACTTTGTGGTTCGTGTGTGCTTTATCTTTGCGTGGCTTGTATGTGATAGTTATGTAGTCCATCAACAACAACGCCTTGGAGTGTTTTTGCACGACAGCTTTTCCCATAGATTTTGATAACAATCTAATTTGTGGCCTGCCAGGTTGCATCCGAGGTCTCACGGGGCTTGATCAACTTATTGTTGTTAGTAGGTTTGCCGACTTGCCGTGATGAGTATATTCTTCCTTTTCAATTTTTAATCCCCTTAAATTTTCATATTGCTAAATGCAAAAGAAGAAAGGCAAAACAATCTGGCCCCTCCACTACCACTTTTAACAGCTACCATTTGTGCTTCTAGAAAAGGGATGTCTCTTTTATTTCCTTAGCAATTGAGTGATGGATGACTAAGAGAAAGGGGCGGCTACATCTATAATTTATTTGCTTCACCAACCTCCTTCTTTACACGGTATCTTTGCAATATCCGTAGTAGGAAACTCAAGATCTATATTTTGGGTGAACAAGGCTTAGACACCAGCAATTAAGAAGTGGTAAAGTATTTTCAGTGATCATGGCTCGATTTAGGCACCAAGAAGCCTCCTCTTCCACTTCTCCTTCTCCATGCTGTTATGACGTGTTCTTGAGTTTCAGAGGCAAAGACACTCGAAAGAATTTTACCGACCATCTCTATACAGCTTGTGTGGAGAAAGGCTTTAACACGTTCCGGGATGATGAAGAACTTGAGAGAGGAGTAGATATTAAGCCAGAATTGAAGAAAGCCATCCAACAGTCACGTAGTTCTGTCATTGTATTTTCAAAAGACTACTCGTCGTCCAGATGGTGCCTTGACGAGCTTGTCTTCATCCTTGAGCAGAAGAGGATCTCGGAACACGTAGTTTTACCTGTCTTCTATGACGTTGATCCTTCCCACGTGAGGAACCAGACAGGATGTGTTGCAGGAGCATTTGCTAGGCACGAAGAAGATCAGCTATCAACGAACAAGGTCAAACAATGGCGGGCAGCACTGAGAGAAGTTGCAGATCTATCCGGGATGGTCTTACAAAACCACGCTGATGGGTAACTTCATTCAAACTAGCTGTTCATTTCTTATTTAAATTCAAGCCATGCACTTTGATGATGTTAATTTCAATTCACTAGTCCTGTCCTGTAGGGTTTAACTTTTAGATATATAATTTGAAGCTTTTTTTATTTAAAAAATTCATCAACTTTGCGTACATAATTATTTTCACACACACATATTACACTGTGGTTAAAATTTCTAATGAATATCATGTGTTAATATCAATATAATTTCTTTCAGTTTTCGTCCCATTGTTTCAGCATATCTGATAACTTTGGCTTGTTATTTGCACGAGAGTTTGTAATTTAACTGTTTGAAATCATGCATGAAGATGAAATGTTAATTAATTAAACATGATTTATTTTTCAATCTTGTTGCAATTGATAGGTACGAATCAAAGTTTATCATGCAAATTGTTAAAGTGATTGACAACAAACTCAGTCGCACGCCCTTCGCTATCGCACCCTACCCGATTGGAATTGATTCTCGAGTTGAAACTATTAATTCATGGTTACAGGATGGATCAACCGATGTTGGAATACTTTTAATTAATGGAGTTGGGGGAATTGGAAAGACAACCCTTGCCAAATTTGCTTACAACGTAAACTTTAGAAGATTTGAACGAAGTTGTTTTCTTGAAGATGTCAGGGAAATTTCAAACCAACCCAATGGTTTAGTTCACCTACAGATACAATTCCTTCACCACATTATGAATGGAAGAGAAGTGAAAATACAGAGTGTCAGTGAGGGAATAAAAAAGATTAGAGATGCCATAATCTCTAAAACAGTTCTTCTTGTTCTTGATGATGTTGATCATATGGACCAGATAGATGCAATATTTTTTATGCAAGATTGGTTTCGCCCTGGAAGTAAAATCATGATAACAACTAGGTGTGCGGGATTATTAAGGGGTCATCAAGTAGCTAAAAGCAAAGTTTATGATGTTGAAACTTTGGATGTGGATGAATCATTACAACTCTTCAGCTGGCATGCGTTTGGCCAGGACCACCCAATTGAAGGTTACATTAGTCTGTCGAAAAGGGTAGAAGATCGATGTGGAGGACTCCCGTTAGCTCTTCAAGTTTTGGGTTCATCACTATCAGGACGACGTATAGATGTTTGGGAAAGTACATTGGAGAAATTAAAAACTATTCCAGACAATCAAATCATCAAAAAACTCAGAATAAGCTACGACGCTTTACAAGATAACCCTGATGACCAAAATTTATTCCTCCATATTGCATGTTTTTTTGTTGGACAAGGGAAAGATTATGTTGTTAGAATACTGGATGGATGTAATTTCTTCACAATTGTTGGCATTGAAAATCTTGTGAATAGATGTTTGGTAACAATTGATGATGAAAACAATGTGAAGATGCATCAAATGATTTGGGACATGGGAAGAGAAATTGTTCGGCTAGAATCAAAGGCACCTGGAAAACGTAGTAGATTATGGCGTGATAAGGATTCTTTCGATGTATTAAAGGAAAAGAGTGTAAGAAAGATTCTTCTCTCAAGATGCGATTTTTCTTGCACATGCATATATCCTTGCTGGTTACTTATCCAACTGTTTTTTTTTTCAGGGTACAGAAACAATTGAAGGTCTTGCCTTGAACATGCGTATGCTCTCGGTAAACACTCCTTCAGGCAATACGAATGAGGTAGTCTTGGAAACTAACGCATTTTCAAGGATGTCCAAACTAGAACTACTTCAGCTTTGTCATGTACGACTCAACGGATGTTATGAGGAATTTCCAAAAGGATTAAGATGGTTGTGTTGGCTTGAATTTCCATCGAAATCATTACCTAGTGAAATTCCTTTGGACTGCTTGGTTTATCTTGAAATGCATCATAGTAACTTGAGACAAGTCTTTAACCGGAAAAAAAACTTGAGACAAGTTTTAAAGAAGGGAAGAAAGGTATCCTATCCTTGGTGGGAATAAATGCATCATACTCCATGCTTATCCATTTTCTTTTGTTAATCTTATGTTTAATTTTGCATTTGTTAGATTAACTTCACACGATCTTTCATTTTGTTTTTCCACAGCACCTTCCCTCATTGAAGACCCTTGATCTAAGTCATTCTCATAGCCTTACTGAAATCGGTAACTTCTCACTGGCCCCCAACTTAGAAAGACTGATTCTTAAAGATTGTGCGAGCTTGGTTGATGTTCATGAATCCATTGGGAACCTAAAGAGACTCAATTACTTGAATATGAAAGATTGCAAAAAGATTAGGAAACTTCCCAAGAATTTATTTATGCTAAAATCAGTTGATACACTTATTGTATCTGGATGCTCAAGTCTAAATGAGTTTCCGAAGGAGCTGAGGAACATGGAATCTCTTAAAGTGCTAAAGGTAACTCAAGTTCTGACCACCACTGGAAACGTCAAATCATGCCTGAGGAGAAATCCAGAAACTTTTTGGGCTTCTTTACCAAGTAGTTTAACACAATTAAAGCTCAAGAGTTGCAATCTTTCAGATGAGGCTTTTCCAAAAGATATTGGTAACCTACCCTCATTAGAACTATTAGATCTAAGCGACAATCCAATCTCTGGCCTACCAGATTGCATCCGAGGTGTTACACGACTTGATCAACTTCTTTTTTCAAATTGCAAGAGGCTCAAAACGCTTGTAGGGCTACCGAGGGCAAGATATTTTGGTGTGTTTGATTGTGCATTGTTGGAAAAAGTAACATTTCAATCAAGTTTGTTCGGATTCACACCGTTTGAAGTGCTTAGCATTAGTAACCCGAACTTAGTTGAGATTGAATACATGTACAAGTTAGAACCCCTTGGAAATTGTGATGTAGAAATGCTCGATCTTTTGGGTTTGTCCAAGTACTTGGAATCCATGGAAACCGTTTTGATGATCTTCCCATGTAGGATCGCAGTGGAGTTGCGCCGTGCAGTTGAGAGTACGAAGCTGGATTGGATCAGAAGGTATCCCATCCAGGTGCTTCTCTTTCTCTCTCTCTATACATATATATATATATATATACACACACACACACAACAATATCACAAGGAAGATGCTATTTGACTAATACTGGCTTACATATCTATATATAGGGACTTTATGAATCTGGTATATTCAGCACATTTCTTCCTGGGAATGTGGTGCCAGGCCACTTCAGCTATACAAGTAGAAAGTCTTGGTCAATATCTTTTAGTGTGCCTTCTTCTACTTCTACTTTCAGGATTCGAGGCTTGAATGTCTTCTCTATATATACATGTTCTGGTAGTGGTTGTTATGCTGGTTACAGTTGTGAGATAATTAGTCCAATAATAATCAAAGTTAGCAACAAAAGCACGGGAATGAAGTGGATCTATGACCCATCATGCTTCGGCATTCCAGATCCTGGAGAAGACATGATATTCTTAAGCCATTGGAAGATGAGGAATCAATTATTGAAAGGTGGCGACCAAGTCACAGTTTCCATGTTCATGAGATCTGTCTTTCAGTTGAAGGAGTGGGGCATCCAGCTTGTGCACGAGCAAGATCAAGAGAATATCAGGATGATGAGGACCCAACATGACGACGATGACAATGATGATGATGAGTGTCCAGTTTCTTTTCCATGTGTTATTTTTGGACGTTCGCCAGAATTCGAGGTGATGTCAAGAACATACTTCCTGTCGCATGGACCACAATCAAGGAGAGCACTGACGTTTACTCGTTGGAGGGATTCGGTTTTGTTTAATGACATATTTGGGGACTCTGATCAACAAGGTGGGCATGCATCTCTCTCATTTATATTCATTCAACACAAGTTTTATTGTGTTTGTTTATGATGAGCGAATCCACGTTCGTATATCTATCGAAAGTTTTCCTCTCTTCTATGTCGACTAATCTTCTGCCAACTGCATTTTCAACAGAGGAACAAGCACTGCCGCTTGCAACAACAATGAGGGACGCCGGGGACAATAGATACTTTGTGTTTTCTATGTTGGCGGTAGATGTCCTATATGACAATGTAGTTTTACGCAGTTGCCTTTTTGGAACTCAGTCTTGAGAGAAGAGGCCATAAGCTATCCATGAATTTGTCCTCTGCCAGGTCTCAATCTCACTTTCTTTTTCCTTGCGCTATGATGAGCTTATTTTCTGGTGTAATTTGGTATAAAAAGAAAGAAAATGAAAGAAAAACATATGAAACCAAAAGGACAAAAAGAACAAGGTTCATATGCATGACTGACAAGGTATCAAAGTTCATATGCATGACAAAAAAATTATATGATTTAACATGCCTTGTACTACCTGACTGGGGATTTGGCGTCCATTAAGGAAGAGGTGCTAGATACCTTGAGCTTATCCCTGGAAGCATGTGCACGTAAATCGAGAAAAAACTTGTCATGGTCCTCTCAAATGGAAACGCTTCCTTCTCCGGCACCATTGAAGCTCTCAAAAGAGCTCATCATCAGACATTCCGTGTGTCAAATTCTTCAGTTGAAGAAACGTCTCCATGCTCAAACAAATCCTGGCCTAATTATTTTGTTGTACATGTACATTCACTAAAAGTTCTTCTAATTGTGGGGCTACTGGAACTGCCAGTGTTGTGAAGTTGGAGAATAACTTGTATATTATGGGATAGCACTGTTTTGATATTTCAAACCGATCATGTTTTATCATATTAAAAGAATTTCACGTGACGGATATGATTGAATACAGGGATATGTAAATTTTTATCGTAAAGTTTGGCTCTTTTTATGACAAAACAGTTAACTTTTGTGCTTCCTTGGGTTCAATCCATTACTTTGACTTGAGTAACAAATACTTTTTTATTAGTGCACAATTACATTTCTGTAAATGCCTTTGTAACTTTTAAAAAAAAATCGTATTTAAAATGAAAAATATAAAAACAACAATTCAACACAAAGATGAGATGACACCCATTCCCTGTACAAAGATTGGGCCCACAGCTATTAAATAATTTCGTACACTGCCACCGTCATCAACCCCCGCCAACATCAGATGACGCCCCAAAAAATGGGGTTTCATCCTTAATCTCTGTCATTGCGGCTAATTTTGAAAGGGAATGCTCAGTTCCTCAAGCATGAGGAGCAGGAGCTCCTCCCTATAGCTCCTCCATGTTTTTTAACTTGTGCTTGACTTTGTATCCATACACAACGTAATATCAAACACTTTTCCATTATCAGAACAAAGAATTCAAATAAGCAAAGAGTTTTGTTTTATTTAGTGTCTAGTGATTAACTCAAAGTTTTTTTTTTTTCCCCTTTCTGTTGATAGGTTGTCAACTTGCCGTTCAACCTGAGGTGCTTTGTGCTGTTTCAACCTCCGGGCCTTAACTTGTTCGACGTAATGTCCCAGAGAGATTGTTTTTTATTCGGCCTGACTCCCTAACACCTTTGAGGTATGTTTGTTCAAACTCTAGATGTATAGTGTGGTGTAGTACATGTTTATGGCCGGAAATTACATGAACTCAAATTATATGTTTATAAAGGATCAAAGTGTGTTTCAAGTTGATCATGATATTTTAATTTTTAAGTACCTTGTGGTGTGCTTACTTGGGTGGTGTGATTCAAGGTTTAACAGGTCAACTTTAGAAAGCATAAATCACTTCAAATAGAAGCAAAAAAGAGAAGTTTTATGTTTAAGAAGACGTGGGCAATTCCTAATAACTATTTTTACTTTTGCAATTATATCTAATGAAATATTTTTTTTGTAGTCCTTTATATATCTCGTGCATTGAAAATGGTATCACCAAAAAGTTAAATTTAAAATGTCAATTAATAAATATATTCTTCATTTTTAATTTTTAATCGCCTTTGATCTTCATATTGCCAAATGCAAAGGAAGAAAAAGACAGCTCTTTGTTTAACTTATCACTAAGAAAGGCAAAACTGGCCGCTTCACGACCACTCTTACCAGCTACCATTTGTGCTTTTGTCTTTTACTTTCCTTTGCAATTGTGTGATTTATGACTAATAGAAACAAGCGGTAACACTGTCCTTCATTTATTTGCACCAAGACATTCACCACCTCCTTCTTAACACGGTATCTTGGCCATAAATGAAGTAGGAACTCAGAGGTAGCCTTAAATTCCACTCAGACTCAGAGACACCAAGCAATTAAAAAATGATTTACTATTTTCTGTGATCATGGCTCGATTTAGGGAATAAGAAGCCTCCTCTTCCAGTTCTTCTCCCTCTCGATGTTGTTATCATGTGTTCTTGAGTTTCAGAGGCGAAGACACTCGAGGGCTTTTACCGACCATCTCTACACAGCCTTTGTGGAGAAAGGCTTTCCCACGTTCTGGGATGAAGAAGAACTTGAGAGAGGAAAAGATATTAAGCCAGAATTTAAGAAAGCCATCCAACAGTCACGAAGTTCTGTCATTGTATTTTCAAAAGACTACCCGTCTTCCAGATGGTGCCTTGACGAGCTTGTCTTGATCCTCAAACAGAAGAGGATCTCTGACCATGTAGTCTTACCAGTCTTCTACAACGTTGATCCTTCCCACATGAGGCACCAAACAGGAAGTGTTGGAGAAGCATTTGCTAGGCATGAAGAAAATCAGCAATCACCGAACAAGGTCAAACAATGGAGGCCAGCACTGAGAGAAGTTGCAGATCTAGCAGGGATGGTCTTACAAAACCAAGCTAATGGGTAACTTCATTCCAACTATTCCATTTTTTATTCAATTTTTTTTTTTTATAACTTGAATTAGATATTATAATTCATCAACTCTGCTGATATTCCTGTGTCTCCAAAATGCTGAATACGTCTAAAAGGACTAAAGAGTAGTATACTTCTATCATTATGATGGAAGAATGAAAGGCTAATTAATAATTCAAAGTTGAATTTAAAAAACTTCTACAACATATATAATTAAGTCAAGGTGCCTGATACGATGACAATCACTTTAAATGAGATCAAGAGCAAATTATAGTTCAATGATCCCTAGTCATTAGATTCCCCATTTACACACATTGTATTACACTATCAGTTAAATTTTCAATAGTATGTGCTATTTTTCTATCCCCAATATCATGTATTGATAATCCCATTGTTCCTAGTACATTATTTGAAAACTTTGATATGTTATTTGCATGAGACTTTGCAATTTAATTATTTGATATCATGACATGTTATAAATGTTACTTATTTTTCAATTTGATTGCAATTCTTAGGTACGAGTCAAAGTTTGTCAAGCAAATTGATAAAGTGGTTGACGAAAAACTAAGTCGCATGCGCACACCCTTTATAGTTGCATCCTACCCGATTGGAATTGATTCTCGAGTCAAATATACTAATTCATGGTTAAATGATGGATCAGCTGATGTTGGTATAATTTTAGTTGGCGGAATTGGAAAGACTACCATTGCGAAATTTGTTTATAATTTAAACTTAGAAAATTTGAAGGAAGTTGTTTCCTTGAAGATGTCAGAGAAACTTCAAGACAATGGTTTAGTGCAACTACAACTTCAATTTCTTTATCATATTTTAAGCGGAAGAGAAGTGAAAATACATAGTGTTAGTGAGGGAATAAATAAGATTAGAGATGCCATAATCTCTAAAAGAGTTCTTCTTGTTCTCGATGATGTGGATGATATGCACCAAATAAAATCAATATTTGGGATGCTAGATTGGTTTTATCTACGTAGTAAAATAATCATAACAACTAGGTATGCAGGGTTGCTAAGGGATCATGAACTCTCTACTTGCAAAGTTTACAACATTGAAACTCTAAAAGCCAATGAATCACTGGAACTCTTCAGTTGGCATGCTTTTGGACAAGCCCATCCATGTGAAGATTACATGAAACTTTCAGAGATGATAGCAGACGGATGCAAAGGACTTCCATTCTCTTCAAGTTTTAGGATCTTCTCAATTTGGACGAACTATAGATGCATGGAAAAGTGCACTAGAGAAATTAAAAGCTATTCCAAATAATGAAATCCTCCAAAGACTCAGAATAAGCTATGATGCTGTACAGGATAATCCCCATGACCAAAATTTATTCCTTCACTTGCATGCTTCTTTGTCGGAAAGAGAAAAGATTATATTGTTAGAGTACTAGATGGATGTGATTTCTTCACAATTGTTGGCATTGAAAATCTTCTGGATAGATGCTTGGTAACAGTTGATGAAAATCAGAAGGTGAGTATGCATCAAATGATATGTGACATGGGAAGAGAAATTGTTCACCTAGAATCAAAGGAGCCTGAGAAGCGTAGTAGATTATGGAATGATACGGATTCCTTCAATGTATTGAGAGAAAAGAGTGTACAAATCATTCTCTTCTTATGTATATGCATGCATTTTTTCCTTTTGGGGCCTATATATATTGCTGCTTGCTTATCCAAATGTGGTCTTTCTTACCACTGGAGAGGTCAAACCACGCATAGGGAGAAATCCAGAAAGTTTGTGGTCTTTCTTACCATGTTGTTTAGCACATTTAAACATCAGGAGTTGCAGTCTTTCTGATGAGGCTTTTCCCAAGGATTTTGGTCACCTACACTCATTAGAATTCTTAGGCCTAAGCAAAAATCCAATTCGTGGCCTACCACATTGCGTCCGAGGTCTTAGGGGGCTTGTTCAACTCGTTATTACCCAGTGCTATAGTCTCCAAACACTTGAAGGGCTACTGAGAGTAACAAATTTGGCTGTGGTTGATTGCAGTTTGTTGGAAAGAATAACATTTCAATCAAGTTTGTGTGTACCTGTAGAATTGCTTAGCATGCATAACCCCAAGCTAGTTGAGATTGAATACTTGTACAAGTTTGTACCCATTGCAAGATGTGATGCAGAAACCATCAAACTTTTGGGTTTATGCAGCTTGAAATTCAAGGGAATTACCATTCGAATGTTATTCCCAAGCAGGAATAGCATATTTGATGAGGTCTATAAGTATCACATCCAGGTGATTCTCTCTCTCTCTCTCTCTCTCTCTCTCTCTCTCTCTCTCTCTCTCTCTCTCTCTCATTTATATGTAATTTAGATCCACATTCATATCAAAAGTTTTGCTCTGATCCACGTTCTGGCTCTGGCATTAATTTGCATTTTGATGAACAGACAAACAAGTGCTGCAACAAGGTGTCCAGAACAAAATCCAAAAGGTTGAACCACAAAGTAGGCTGCGAAAGTATCATGTCCTGTTCATGTTACGTGTCCTCTACGACAATACACTACTGGCAAGTTGTGCAACTTAGGATTATAGGCATGTATGATTGGGTTTTTTATGTTGTGTTTATCCTTGAACGCAAGAGTACATGTAGTTGCCAGTCTTACATGAAGAAAATCATGTAACTACACCTAAGAAAGCGGACAGCAAGTGTTGAAGGAGGGAGGCATTTGCTCGACATGAAGAAAATCATCAATCAAGGTCAGACAATCTGTTGGAGAATACAATACAAATACAATTTTGGAATATCATTGAAAGATGAGCTTCAATCTTGCTTTTTTTTTTTCTTTATGGTCGTTTTCAATCTTGCTTTTCGTTAAAATATGAGCAGTAGAAAAACAATATTTGGTATACATATATGTTAACGCCTTTGTGAAACCCACAGAACCCATTTCCTGTAAATATTTTACACTAAAAAGTCATACATTTGACCAAGCCCTCCCTCGGCAGCACCAACGCATGGCGCCAATCGAAACTGCAATGTCGAAACCAAGGCAAAAAGTTGCCCCGCGCACAATATGGCTTGGGCGCCAACTGAAATTGCAAAGTTTAAAACCAAGGCAAAAAGTTGCCCGCCCAAAGTTTAAAACCAATTTGAACCAAAAACCATATGGGGGATTTCACATCGAGAACATACAGGTTTTTCCTTTTCAAATTCAACCAAAAACCAATTTGAACCAACCAATTGTTACTTTAAAACCTAATTACATGCAAACGAAGACATTGATTCAAGAAACATAAGTGCAAATGCAATGCCCCAAACCAATTTCATCAACCTAGGGGCATTGTTTCAAACACCATTAGGGCACAAAGATCTAACATCATTTACACGCCAACTCCAGCACATGGACATTGGAACAAAATTCACGTTACACAAACCATCATTAAGTACAACATGGGATTTCATTTCAAATTTGAGATCACAATATTCTAGGTATAATCCATGTGAGCACAGAATTCAGATCATATAAGCCATAGTATTTCGTTGAAAGAACTGATAGTGAATTACATATCTACTAAACTGAAACCCTAAATCTAAACACTAGACATCGAAAAACTACATATCCATAACAGAGCAGAACCCACCCCACTTCAAGAACTTGTAAACTTGGTCACCGCCTTGGTCCCCTCAGACACCGCATGCTTAGCGAGCTCACCAGGAAGCACAAGCCTCACAGCAGTCTGGATCTCCCGAGAAGTAATGGTCGGCTTCTTGTTGTACCTTGCAAGCCTGGAAGACTCCTGGGCGAGCTTCTCAAAGATGTCGTTGATGAAGCTGTTCATGATGCCCATGGCCTTGCTGGAGATCCCAATATCAGGGTGAACCTGCTTCAGCACCTTGAAGATATAGATCTTGTAGGTCTCTACGCTCTTCTTCGATCTCTTCTTCTTCTTATCTCCGGCGGCGGCTCCGGCTTCCTTGGGGAGCTTCTTGCCGGCCTTGGGCTTCTTCTCGGCCGGGGCTTTCTCAGCCACGGTCGACTTCTTCTCCTCCGCTGGCTTCTTCTCGGCGGGCTTCTTCTCAGCTTTGGGCGCCATTGGAGTTGTGAGAGAAAAGTTAGGGTTTGGGAATTTGGGAATTTTCGAAACGAAAGGGGTGGGATTCGATTAGAGAAAACAGGAGATTAAGATGCTTTGCTTGAGAATCAAAGTGGGGGGATGGATTGTTTATATAGGTGAGAGTAGGCTTCTGTCATTGGTTAATTGAGGCTTCACGCGGATTGGTGATGTGGTTATTGTTATTGGCCGTGGGATTGGGGTTTCGTACAGTTCCCGAATCGACGATTGAGATGTGTTGAATTCTTTAAGCGGATTAGGGATGGATCGCTGAGTTGGCGTGCGAAGGGGCCGTGGATTATTTTTGCGTGAAGTAAGTAATGGATGGTTAAGATGATGTAATTTATTCGGTGCGGGTCGATTCCGTCGCTGGGTTAGTTCTCATGTACCTATTGAAGTCTCACGTAACGTAATCTCTTACATAGTTCTCAAATAACTACACACACTTCACACAATATTAGAATTGGTATATAAATTATGTAACTATCCAATTACCAAATAAATACATAAAATCACAATTTGGCCCATGGGGCATCTCCAATCATAAAAATGGGCTAAACTTAATTTTCCTTCAATTATTTTAAGAATCCTTGCCCATCTCATATTTTCTTGTCTCAATCATATTATGAACCCTTATACATCTCTCTTTATATCAACTTTATTGGATTCTCTTATCTTTCCCTATCTTTTCATATTTTCATTAAATTATGATAAGACATGTAGGTTTTCTCGTTTTGTCATCTTTCCATTATTTCATATGTAGGAATCTTTGTTCCCCTTACTTCCTATCCCTTTGTATCTTATTTTGATTTCCTCACATCTTCTTTTTCAACCTCATCCCCTTGTTTATTTAATAAGAGTTATTCTATCCAACCAAACACACAATTTCTTTCAATCTTCATAGATTGAAGATTGATGCCAATTGCCTCATATTCATAGATATATACCCACCCTATGCATAATGTCTCATCTTTATTTTCCAATTGACACCTCTTTAGGGTTTTGGTACCATATTCAACAACAAAGAAAGGAGAATGAAAACAAATAAGAAAGTGAGAAATGTTAAGAAATTGAACTGGGTGGATTATTTATCGAAATGATTGTTATTTATAGATTTTGAATGAGTTTAGGGGTTGGATTTGATTTATATTAAGGCTTTTTATCCCCAAATGGTCCCTGAGGTTTGCGAAATTGTCACATTTCGTCCTTAAGGTTTTTTTGTGACAATAATGGTCCTTAAGTTGCTATCTATGCATCAATTTGGTTTCTCCCGTTAACTTTCGTCAGATTTTCTATTAAGTTGCTAACATTGGACATATGTGGAACCCACACATCCAATGATATAGAGCCATGTGGCGTTAAAAATCCATTAAAACAAATTTTAAAACAAAATAAAGTTTTTTTTTTTTTTTGGTTGAAAAACTCCAGTAGATATGGGGTTTTATCACAAAAAGCTTTGATGTTATTAGAAGTGGAACTACTTATTATAAGTTGTAGTTTATTTAGTCAAGTTTACAATGTGAAACTTTATATTTTTTAACATGCCCCCTCATATGGGACCACCACATAGTGGACCACACGTGGAGCTAAGTCCACATCGAAGTTAATCATCTGGATCTATGTGCATCGGAAGATTTATAGGTTATAGTTTGACTCGGAGTCGATTGGGTCGATGGCAATACCCAATCAAGATGTGGCCGGTCTTGGTCAAGTCTAAGTTTGTATCAGGGCTCTACACTGATACCATGCTAAATTTTAGAGAGATGGGTATGCGGCCCACTACAAGCAACATTGATATTGTCTCCAACTTAACAACCTACAAAGCCCAGTAAATGTAGGGTTTTATCACAAAAGATCCTGGTGTTATTAAGAGTAAAATCACTTATTACTAATTGTAGTTTATTTAATCAAGTTTCCGACATGAGACTTTTATATTCTTCAACAATTCTACCTTATCCCAAGCCTTACACGCAACCTAATGCCCAGCTTCAATTTCATGTTGTTGCTTTGAGTTTGTCATTGCCTTCTCCTTGACAAGATCGAGCAAATAAGGGAGAACGCAGAGGGAAGAGAGAAAGAGAGAGTAGAGAGAGGGAGAGAGGGCTGCGGAGAGAGAGAATAGATTCAACTAAGGCAGTACAACATTTCAATTACCATGCACTGAGAAGAGAAAAGCCCACATATGAGTAATTGAATTTGTCCAAGCAAATTGCGGCTCTTACAGGTGGGTTAGCATCCACAGAAAGTATCGAAGAGGCATGGTTTGATCGAGTTGGAGGGAAAGCTTGAGACGGAGGGGAGGGGGAGCGGCTGTAGTTTTTCCAAAAAGAACTTAATTTTGTTTTTATGAATTTTAATTTTTAAAATATATTTTTTTAATGCCTCATGGCTCTATATCATTGGATGCGTAGACTCCGTATGTGTGTCATGTCAATAACTTAACAGCAAAATTTGACAAAAGCCAATGGCAAGGACCAAATTGATGCATAGATAGTAACTTTAAGGACCATTAATATCTATAAATTAAAAAAAAACAAACAAAAAGTAAGGACGAAATGTGATAATTTCGCAAACCTCATTGACTATTTACAATAAAAAATCTTAGATTAATTAAAATATTTATTTTGACGGTTGGTTTTGTTTTAGTTGAAAACCATATGGAATTTTCTGGGTCGGATGATGTTATCTTTGGGTTTAATTGCCAAAAGTTTCAGCCCAAACATTAACATTTTACTGTTAAATCATTCTAAATTTCCAATACGCGGAACTCTATTTACACCAAATTACTTTACAACACACCCAAATTCAAAATTTAAAATTTAGACCTTTTTTCTCTGAACACCCATTACGGAGACAGTAGGCTTCTACTGTTCGATCCCCCGACCCAATTCTCAAAGTAGTAATGGGCTTATCCCGACCCAAGTTCGCTTTATCATGGAAAGGGCCTTTTCGTAAAACAGCATTCATACATTAAGAAGGCTCAAGCTCTTCACTCCACACCACCTCAAAAGCAAAACCCTAGTGCCTCTGGTCTCCCAAGTCCTCAGCCAGCCGCCCCATCTCTGCTCGCAGGTAAACCCAGTTTCCACCCAACTCTAAAAATGTATGAATTGTTTCACAGCTTCCCAATAGCCAAAGCCATGATTTTTGACTCTGTATTTTTGTTTCTTTTATACACTTGCAGATCTACCCGTTGTTGATTTTGTGTTCAGCTTGCACTAGCAGAAATGGTGCGCGTCAGCGTTTTGAACGACGCTCTGAAGAGCATGTACAACGCCGAGAAGAGGGGGAAGCGACAAGTCATGATCAGGCCATCATCGAAGGTCATCATCAAGTTCCTTTTGGTTATGCAAAAGCACGGTTCGTATTTTCTAAATTCATGGATGTTTTCAGATTGTATGTTTTGTATTGGGTACAATTTGTGTGATGAGATTGTTGGGTTTGAAATTGTTTAGGTTATATTGGCGAGTTTGAGTATGTTGATGACCACAGAGCTGGAAAGATTGTGGTTGAACTCAATGGGAGGCTGAACAAGTGTGGAGTTATCAGTCCTCGATTCGATGTCGGTGTTAAGGAGATCGAAGGCTGGACTGCTAGGCTTCTGCCTTCTAGACAGGTTTGTTTTCCTAACTTCATCGCTATATATTGGTCTATGAGAGTTTTTGGGGTCATTATATATGGTTGCCCAGATAAAACTTTAATCATTTGAATTTGGTGTTGCAAGTGGTTATGAAGCATACCTGTTCTAGCTTTTTGCTCATAAATTGAATAAATATTTGCAGTTTGGATACATTGTGCTGACAACATCTGCTGGTATCATGGATCATGAAGAAGCTAGGAGAAAGAATGTTGGTGGCAAAGTCCTTGGTTTCTTTTATTGAGCAGAGTCTCAAGCACATCGTTAGGATCTTTTGTGAAATTTTGGTTTTATTTAATTTGTTTTGCCAAAAGAAGAGAACCCTTTTTCTTACCAATGCTGGTTTGAAAAGTTTCTTGTACTAGGATATTAGTTCTATGTTTTGTTTTGTTTTGATTGACTGTCATGTTCTTGCAACCGTGAATGTTAAAGTGACTTGGTATCGAGCAGAAATGGTAACTTGGAAAGTTTTGTTCGACCTCTTGTTCCCATGTGTTGAGTAGTTTCATTTGCCCCCAACTTACATGTGACCATTTCTTGTGGTATCGTGAGATTAATTTCATGTTATAGCTTGGTTCATATTAGTAATAGTAACCTGCAATTTAAGCTTATATTGAACTCTTTGTATTAGTGTAATGGACAATAGTGTTTTACAGAGCAAGTTTCTTTTGGTTCGGCGTATGTTGATAGCAGAGAGTCCAATAGTGATGAACTGATGCCTAGAACCCTAATATTATTTTTGGCGTACATGCTTCACCATTGTTTTCTGTTCTAGCGTAGCTTACGGAAACAGCTTAAAGGACTTTACTTTTTTCATTTGAATGTTGTTTTGGAGCCTAGCATTGTACTGATTATGCCATTGTAGGTGTTGAAACCATTTCAAACCAGTGATCTTAGGAAGTGAATTAGTTGAGTGATTTGAATGATTAAGGGATGTGCTTAGGACTTTGGGTAGATGTTTTTTAGTAGTGTTGTTCAGCTTATAATATCAAGGCCCTTAAGCATAGGATTGTGAAAGCTTGATTAATTGGGCTTTCATGATCTGATACTTGTATGAGGTTTCCTTGCATGTATCTTTTACTTTGTCATAAAATTTCAAAACTTCAGAAGTGTTATTTCGCTATGTAATTGTGAGCTGACATTAGCATTTGATGTAGACTGCAGTGGGACTAGTTATAGTTCCCGCTAGGTTTTTTTATTTTTAACTCATGTACTGCGGTGGGGCAAATGATCGCATGGGGAACTGGATGTGGAAGCTCAACTAAAATTATTGGTATGAACTTTGTGCTGCTTCGATCAGCATACAGGGCTAATCCTGTGCCTAAAAGTCAGTGCTTTGTGCTTTCATCCACAATGAACCCCTCCGTGTTAGTTGAAATTTATTCACTTAATTGCACTTGCAAACCAACTCCAGGCCTACAAAAGCAAAGAGCCTACAGGACATGAAAAAAAATGTTCATTTTGCTAAACTGTGACAAGGCAAAGAAATGTAATCGCATTACCACCTACCTTCGGTACAATAAGAGAGCGAACCGTGTTATATATCGTAACTGGGTCGGAAAGATGATTTCTTCTTATGCTAGTCAGAAACCTGAAAACCCAGTGCTATAACTGGGGCAGATCAGTATCACAAGAACTTAGGTCGGAAAGATGATTTCTTCTTATGTTAGTCAGAAACCTGAAAAACCAGTGCAATTAGGCAGATGTGATTTGCGGATGATTGCACATATTCGAGATTTGTGGATGTTGTGCATATCTGACATTTAGGTGTTTACGACCAAAAAAAGAAAGAGAAAAAAAAAAAAAACATTTAGGTGTTCATCGGGTTTTCCTCATTACACAAATCAATGGCTTAAACCCTACAGAAGGGAAAATCTAGAAACTCCACAAAGAATTTGCGGAATCCATTTCGTTTTCATATTTCCACATTTCCATATTCATCGTGAAGCCCTGTTCACAAGTGATCCAGCCATCGCAATCTGTAACCACAACTTTATCCGCTTTTGCATGAACCTAACCTATTTGTCTTCGCCTGCGTGTCCACCAATAATACACAACATACACGTTGTACAGGGAATCATTTTCATATAAATACAGAATTATCATATAATTAAAATCATTTAATTATGATAAATCACAGGGAATAATTTTTTTTTTTTGTTTTAAAAAAAGATAGCCAAGTGATGAATTGCATTAAGCTTCAGGCTGTTCATGAACTCATTACTGAAATGCATATGGTATAAAGCAAGAAAATTTCTCAAACTCACCATAACATATATAGCTTTGAACATTAATGTTTCTTCATCCAAAGCTTCGACAACATGAAGAAAGGAAATTAAAGCTTGTGTAACTATAAAACTACCTTATAATTAAACTGAGGTTAATTTGTTGAGCCATAATAAGCGTCTCATCCTAGATGCTCTGCCAAAGAGTACTTAGTTGCCCAATACAATGACCAAAACATGTTCCACAACTTTCAACGGCCATGATTTATATGCTCCTCGTCCTCCTCATCGTCACCACTGATCTCGCCGCTGCATGTTGCCATCGGAACTTTGGTGGGGAGAGCAGCAATGGACATCTAGATGGAGGCCATGGATGAAGGAATGAGTGAAGGAGGTTTTGTGAGCTTTAAAGGGAATTAGAGGAATAGGTTCTGGTTTGTGGTAAGAGTATCTTCCAAGCATATGCTTTAAGCATTAACTTGTTGCTGGCCCATTCTTTTCCAACTTTAGCTATTTTTATGGGAACATGGATGTAAATAAAGTTGTAGAGTTCTTGCAATTTGCCCTTGTCCCCATTTTCTATTATATTTTGCTTTGTCACTTTGCTTTGGACTATACTGTTCTCCCTCCTACACGAGGGCAACTAAAAGTTTTGCCTAATAAACTTTGGACAACCCCAGCAACCCCCTTTTGCTTATCATGAACAATTATTATAAAAATGAAATGAAGAAGGCTCAAAGGGGTTGTAAAAGTAATTGTGTATATGTAGGCTTGGCTTGAATGGCATTGAAGTGGAATGAGTGAGGAAAAAACCCTAGCTCTTTCTTTGTGCTTATTATTGGTACTTCATATAAGTGAAGTGACTGTAAGCAGAACTCCAACACCTGGTGAGAGAGAGAGAGAGAGAGAGAGAGAGAGAGAGCCAATTTAGTGAATTTTAACTGCAGTCGGGGATTGATCGTGCTGTCGTTAGGTATGGGTGTGTTGCTTCTTCCATTACCCTAGCTAGTCAAACTAATCAACCCAATAATGATTCTTTTAATTACATCAAACTGAACCAATCATGGATTTGATTAATTTTGATTTGTTGTTTGTCTTGTCTATGGCCAGGCATATAGTTGGTACTTGGTATGGCTTCTCATGCTGCTGCTTCACAAGCATGTGAGGCATATAATTTTGTACTAATTGGTACAAAAATGCACCTGTCATGGTTTATACAAATAAAGTGACACCATTCTCTCTGTATCTCTCCAATCATATTTCATTTAAGAGGCACCTTGAGAGATTTCCATATAAAACTACCACTAACTCACTCCTCTCTGTGTCTAAAGTGGACTGCTTTCTTGATTGGAATCTCATTTGCAGCTGACAAGAATTCTCCAGAAAGCCTAAAGTCCTTCTTTTAAAGAACTTTGGTGCAAACTTGCAGTGTTAGGAGTTGCTGCATTTTTTTCTTTTATCTCCCAGTTAAAGTTCCTGGCCTAAAACTGCAGAAAAATTGTGTGAAACAGATATAGCCATCCCCGTTCCACATAAGTGTTTCTCCTGAAACTGGAGGCATTAACCCTAAGCAGCAACCCATTTTTTACGTTCTTCTTTTTACCTTAGTTTCGTGAAAGATTGCTGAAGATAAGTTTCACAAAATCTAGTGTTGTTCTTCCCTTTAGGAAACATTAACATTGATGTGTACTGGTAATGGTAGACAATCAAAGATAAGAAAAATGAATCTTAAAGATTCTCAAAGGCCCACCACATATACCTAGGAGAAATTTATGTGCAGGCTGCTGAGGGGAGCAAGATTCACATTGTTTCCCTACAGAATACTGCAGAACAGTTTGAGATTCGCATTGTTTATGCAGATCTCTGCAGAAAATATCTAAACATACATTGAGTGGAAAGATGAGGACAAGGGAGCAGCAACTTGAACTAGAAAATTGAGAAATATGAAAAGGGGAAAGCCCAGTTAGAAATAGAAACTTAAGTCCCTTGACCATTAGCATCCAACAATTGTATCTTATTATAATTGATGTCAAGAGGAATCCATCTGTATGCGTTAAAAGATGAATGCTAAGGACTATCGTTCACGACTCGCGTGTGAGTAATTTTCAACTGCAGATCTATATGAACAACTGTTCCTAACATAACTCATGTGTTCAAAGACTAACCAATTAAGCAAGAGTGCAAGACTTATCTGGAAAAAGGGTCGAGAAAGAAAGAATCATCCTTTCTTTGTGACATTCATCAATCAAAACAAGAAAAACAGATAACAAACAGGCAAGCAAAAGGAACTGGTCTGTTTTATTTGACTCATTGGATTTGGCCAAGACAATGTCTTTGGCTTTGGGCGGTCAAAGTCACCACTGGGGCATTGGGCATTGTCGCAACCTCACCACTAGGAATCTAGAAGAAGCCAATGCTATTTTGTCCCCAAAACCAGCAAAGGACAAAGTCAGAATGTGGGCCCCTGCAGCCCACCCACACACCTTATCATTGAATATTTGATTAACTCACACCCAACATTGGTTATGCATACAATACACTGGGAAACGTGCTGTGTTTACGCGGTTGGGTTCTGCTACTGCTAACCATGGAACCAGCAGTCATTTGACATTTTCCTTGCTTCCATACACAACCGACCAGACCTGTTGCAACTTGCAAGATGTAAATAACTAAAAGATCTTTGCATATCATATTCATAATTTCAAAGGATCAAAATGTCCATTTTAGAATATTTATGCCCAATGCCGAGGAGTTGTCGAGATAACTACAGAAAATTGTTTTATAAACTCTGGCAGTGCATTTAGACGTGTTGAAAGCGTTTATAGTTAACTAGAAGAGGATGACATTTTGGTGGAACAAAAATGCTTCTTTTTTCCATTAATGTGGCAGGAGATTTGAACTTGCAATCTCTTTTAACATTGGGAAGAGAAGTATCACTAAGTTGGACTATAAGTTGGACTATACGTTAAATGTTTGTTAGTTATAGAAGTATTTCGTGTTCACTATGTGTAAGGACTTGTCTACAATGCTTTTCTAAAAAGCGCTTTTGCTCAGAATTACTTTGTTTACAATCACATCCAATTTTTGTTAGAAATCTAATGTTCTCATAAATGCACAAAGAGCTTCTTGAGGTAACACCTATCAAGTGTTTTTATACTAAAAATCTTTTTTTTTTCACCACCGTATATTTATTTCGTTGTCTACTCTTTTTGGTAATTAGTCTAGAAACACTTTTAAACCTTCTAAAAACAATTGTATTTTTATGTTAGATTCACTATATGGGAATGATGGCGATTTTAACGCTTTCATTGTGAGTGTATAAAGATGATAAAATACCCTAATTGAAGTGCTATATATTAAACTTGGAGTGCCAAAATTACTACCCTTAAAAACTCAACTTAAATAGATGTTTTTTTGAGTAAGAACACACTCAATCGAATTATGGATTGAACAAATTCTTTTGTTTCTTTGGTAAGATGCCCAGCAACCCTACAAGTGATTACTTTCGAAAGACATTTCAATTAAAGCATGAGATATAGATTACATCATCCTGAACTACTATCTAGCCCTTTTGTCTCTAAAATTATGAAGGTTTATACATAATATTAGGAAAGAAAGAGGGATGAGACATTGAAATGGAGGGAGTATAACTCATCTGCTTTGACCAAAATGTCCTTCAAAAAGGCGTCACATGCTACTTTTGTCAACTTTTGTAGCTGTCGTCACTAACCGCCCATTAAACTCACTTTCAAAAAAATTTAGGGACCAACTTTGGATGAAAGTTAAATAATGGGGTAAATTTGTAATAAACCGGAAATATAACATGTCGATGGTCTTGTTCTAAATAAAAAGGGAAGGAACATCCCCTACCCCTCAGTTTAAGAAATGGGGATACCCCTACCCCTCCGTTTAAGAAATGGGGATACCCCTACCCCTACGGATGATAACGTTTTCATATGGCAGATTATGATTGGTGGAAGATTTTTTTTTTATTTTCGACCGATCATGGCATGTTATGTATGATAACGTTTTTACATAGCAGACTATAATTGACTAGGGATAACAAAATAGTGTTATACCCGTTTCATACAAGTTTTTCTCCTGAGAGCATATCAACACCAGCCACTGAACCCACGCCACGCGGTATGCAAAACAGCTTTGAACCTGTCAAATGCTGATTGGCTTCCAGTCTCACTAATTTATAAATAAATAAATAAATCCCGTGCTTCTATTTTTCTTCTGTACATTATTATTGAGAGAGAGAGCTGCTAGCGTGCGCATGGTGTGCAAGGGTGAAAAAGGTAAAGAGAGTGCGCATTATTAGCCAACCCACCATAGTCGGAGGAGGAGCTTTGTTAGGTCTGTGAACCGCTCAAGGTCACCTCTAATTTTGGCAGCCAAAGTCCCCCTCTTTCTCTCTCCCTCTCTCTCTCTGAATCTTTTTTGGTTGATCTGGTATTTGCTGCTGTTAATTTTCCCATAATCTCTATTTTTTCTTTTTCTCTTATCGTTTTTATTATCTGGATGTATGTTTTGGGTTTTGATGCGTTTCTCTTTGATTCTATATGCAGAGAGAAATAGTATTTGGGTTTGATTATACATACTTGTTGGAGTTCATTGATCAGATAAAAACCCAGAAATGGCTGCTCCACCGGCAAGGGCTAGAGCCGATTACGATTACCTCATAAAGCTTCTCTTGATCGGCGACAGCGGTGCGTCTTGTCTCCTTCATTTTCTTTTCTTCTCACTTTCTCGATCAACAAACAGACCTCCATTATTTAGATCGCTTTTGTGTTTGTATTGTACGAATTTCTAGCATGCTATGGTGTGTGGTGTATTCAGAAGTTGTAACATTTTGCCATTGAGATCACAAGAGGCTGGCTTTAGGCTTTAAGATTTGTTGACTAAGTGGGTCAATCAAAAAGTATATAGAAAAAAAGGGGTTTTCTTTTTGTGGAGTTTAGATCTGGTTTGATTGAGGATTGAAATTGATTTTGCCTGATTTATGAGCTCCTGGGGTTAAAGCATGTGGAGCATTTGAATATAAGTTGATCTTAGTCTGATTTGTGAAATGGCTGTTTGAGCTTCTGAATCAGATATTTTGGTCGAAATAAGTCGTCCATTTGTGTTTATTGTTTTTTCATTTTTTTATTATTCTTTATGGTGAGGTTCTAACTTCTAATGTCCTGCTAGTTGGGTCACATATGTGTGTAGTAACGTATCTTGGATCAATCAATTATTTGTCATAGATTGCTGAAAACAATGTGGAGGCTATTAACCTTTTTATCTATCATATATGGAGCTCTTTCTGCAATACTATCATATACCAACTAAGTATTATGTGCCAATAAGTTGAAGACTATGGTTCTTGTTTGACACAGTTGCTAGCATGATGACTGCATCAATTGGTTTTACAATTTTCTGTATTACAATAATGTACTTGGTAGATAACCAATGCTAAATTTGATATGTGCCTTTCGTGAAAATGGAAATTTATTTTTGCAGGTGTTGGTAAGAGTTGCCTTCTTTTGCGCTTCTCAGATGGTTCCTTCACAACTAGTTTCATCACAACCATTGGGTGTGTATTCTCTGAACTTTAGAGTTATTGCATTGATAAGTTCTGCTTCTCACAAGCTTCTTAAACTTCATGAGCTCCTTTATCCTTGTGAAGCATTGATTTCAAGATAAGGACTATTGAGCTTGATGGAAAACGAATTAAGCTCCAAATTTGGGATACAGCTGGTCAGGAGCGGTTCCGTACAATCACCACTGGTAAAAATTTATAATCTTTATGGGTGCTTTCATTTTTATTTTACAAAAGATTGGTGGTAATGTATCTATAGCTCACGCTTCACGTGATGGAAGATGGATGCACAGGAGATTTTAGACAATTTTAATTTCACCCATTTGGAGCTTTTCAGGGACAAGGTTATTAAATTCTACATTTTCCCCTAAAAATGGCCACAAAAGAGATGGTTCAACTGTGGCTTCTTGAACAAAGTGGTGTTTGAAACCAAATAATGTGGATTTGAGGAGAACAGGGCAAACCAAGGGATCTTTTAAAAGGTGGATTATGAGTAGGCTGTTAAGAAAGGGCACTTTGGGATATATGGAAGCCCAATAGTAGAGGTAATGCACCACTTTAAAATGGCCATTGTAATGGTTATAGGTTTTTGACAAAGAAATGGATGTAGGTTATTTGGCATTTAGCACAAAACAGGCATGCTGGGCAAGGTGGTCCAAAAATAAAGCATGAAACAGGCAGGGATAGTCAAATATAGAGCTTTTATTCCTGATCACTATTGGGCAGAAGGCCTTTCATTATTTGCTGCAAAGTCAATGGGGAACCTTTTATAGTATGCGCATTGGGTGACTTTACTTTTTTTAAATAAAAAAACTGGGCGACCGATGTAATGAATCCTCAATTGTTGCTGGCGGAGCCTAGAGATCACAAGCCCATCTGGCCAGATCTCACAATTTATTTAGTTAATGGAACTATAATTTGTAAATAGCTGCTAGTCCGTTACATGTGGCAGCGTGCCGAGGCACATTGAAGTGGCCTGGTATTATCCCATCTTCTTTTAACCTAGAGCTAGAAGCCTATACATAGTGGATGACCTTATTATGCAAACCTTTGCAATAGTTGTGATGAACATGTTTGGAAAATGGGTATCAGGACAGTTTTGAGAGGTTCCTCATAGCTGATAAGTGAGTCCTATATGATGTAGGTCTCCAACAGTAAAATGATTAGGTTAGGTGGTATATCTTTGTATTCACTGCTTGTTTGTTGTGTGTCTGTTCCATTCTTTCTGGTGCTGCAGATATTAGTAAAGATTATTATGCTGTTTAACCAAATTTTGTTTTCTCTATTCACTATTCCTTCTCTTCCAGCTTACTATCGTGGAGCAATGGGCATTTTGCTGGTCTATGATGTTACCGATGAATCATCTTTCAATAGTAAATTTCTCACCCTTGCTCTACTGATGTTTTCTTATCCATCATCATCTACCTCTCTGCTTCTCTCGGTTTACTTGAATGTCAATTCTTTTCTGCTCTTTAATTTCGTGATTTTACTATTGTTTGCATTTACCTGGCTTGTCAATGTTTTCAGACATAAGGAATTGGATTCGCAACATTGAACAGCATGCATCAGATAACGTTAACAAAATACTCGTAGGGAACAAGGCTGACATGGACGAAAGCAAACGGGTGAGCTTGCTCTTGAAATTTATCACTAAAAGACACCAATTCTTCTTCAGAATGCTTTCAGTTATTATTGGACAAGTTTGTTTTATCTTGCTTGTTGGATGCTTGTTGATATCACAGCTCAGCTCACCATAGATATTTCTTTTATAGTAAATGGGGCTATTCTTTTTGGGGTCAAACTATTTTTGCTTGGATTTTATTTAGTTCTGGAAACAAATCTTTGTACCATTCCTGATCTTATCACTACCCTCTTTTTAGGCTGTGCCTACGTCCAAGGGCCAAGCACTTGCTGACGAATATGGCATCAAGTTCTTTGAAACTGTAAGTAACGCCTATGAATTGTGGAAAATAGTTAATAAGTGTTCATATGTATTGAAAGATATTGTCTAATGCAGAGTGCAAAGACGAATCTAAATGTGGAGCAAGTTTTCTTTTCAATAGCAAGAGACATAAAGCAACGGCTTGCAGACACTGACACTAGGGCTGAGGTATTTTAATTGCTTTCCTTATTTTCTTTTATTTTTTGTTACAGCTTTCCTTATTTTGTATTAGAAGGATATAAATTACAATTTTTAATTTGAAGTTCACTTGCTTAAGGTTTTGGCTGACTTTGTTTTGATAATGTCGCTGTAGCCTACCACGATCAAGATCAACCAACCGGATCAGGGAGCTGGGGCTGGTCAAGCTGCACAAAGATCAGCTTGCTGTGGTTCTTAAGTTGATTACATTGTGATCAAGGGGGGCATTGGAGGCTTACACAATGTTTGAAAAGACAAAAAACTAATTGTATGACAATACAATATGATGGTGCTTGTAATCTTCGCTTTTTTTTTTTCCTTTTTTTCTTTCATCTCATTCTTTCGAAACCTAGTGTGTGAAAGGTAGTTTCTTATTGTTTCAGATTTTTCTTGTGGTAAAGAATTGACGTGTAACCTGTGGCAGACACATTTTTGTTTACTGTGCTTGTGTTAAAGATAGATGGATGCTTATTATCTGAGATTTGGATCTTCATATGTGGAAATATTAATCCTTGCAGCCGAATTTGTACAATTTGTAAGGCTACTAATAATAATTCGATATCCCAATTTTGGGGAGGAAATGATGCTTCTGATATTATGACGGTAGAGGAAGACCAGTCATGATTTGGGGAAATCGGCCCTCCCTTTTTCACTTCTTGAACGTGCAAGCTCTTATTAGTTCACAGTAACACTTTGCACCCTGATCGTAATCTTCAGCATGAGATTAGAAATTTGGAATATAGAGATTCTGCCTCAAACAGAGGCTGCTTCTGCATGAGCTTCGCTAAAGTCATTAGATTTCAATTATTCCCGGTGTTCGCTGAAATTGCTTACCCTAATCTTGTTTTCCAACTCCAGGGCTAAATGACCATGACCACTGCAGTAGGCTTCGATATCACCGGCATCAATTCAAGTTAAACCAACGAGTCATCATTATGTAGCAAATAGCAACAACCATTTCATCCGACATGCATATTTTTGATTTTCCAATGGATCTTTCATTAATGAAATTTTTTTGATGTAGTGAGTAATAGCTCTGGTTGTTCGATGTTTAAGAACTCTTGTTTAGGCAGTTTACCATCCATACATAATGTTTTGATACAAGATTTCAGTTCTTCCATGTTTCAGCAGTAGTGTTGCTTCTGGTGTACATAATATTTTGATCTAAGATTTCAATTCTTACATGTTTCAACAGTAGTTAGTTGCTTCTTCTATTCTTTTCCTTGGCACAGTTGGGCCATTCTGGACTTGAACCAGAGACCTCGGCCGTGAAGTAAATTATCGCACCTACGGTCCAACCAATTGGGAGAGAATCAAAAGATTCCTTTTCGGGAGTGATTCATCCTTCCTAAACGCGATAGCTTCTTTATGGTCTAACATTCTTGCCAATACATTATCCTCATTCTGTTCCGGATTGTAATCTCTAATAAAAAATATAGCTCCATGAGCAAAAGCCCCTGTCATGATGAATCCTGCGATGTATTGGTGATGAGTATATAACGCAGCTTGAGTAGTAAAGTCTTTTTCTTTGTTTTTTTTATATTATAGAATAAGTTATTCTATTAAAAAAACCAAAAAAAAAAAAAAACAAAGAAAATGCGGTTTCGCCCTCGGTGAGACTATGAACTCGGGCCCAAGCTCAAATTAAATTAATATTAATAATAGAGTGGAAATGAAAATGTGATGGTTTGGGCGAGGTCCTCCGTAACACGACATAAAGACTCCTTATTTTTTAAAGAAATTTCATAAAACAAAATTAAAATTAAACTAAAATATGATAAATTACGCTAAATTTACTGAAGTATGACAACCAACGCTGAGGGTGGAGGAGAGGGTGAGGGAAAGGGTGGTGTTTCTTTAACCTTCAAAGGTGTAAGGTCTGAATGTAATGGGTTAAATGAGTAAAAGAGGGCTCACTAAATTGACCCCTGTGAAATTATGGATCAACACATAACGAAGCTGTTTAAGAAAGCTTAAACTACAAAATCAGATGAGAAGGATTTAACTAAGCTGTTTAAGAAAGCTTAAACTACAAAATCAGATGAGAAGGATTTTTGTCAAGGAGCCAATGCCAGAGACATTTTTATTGAAGCTAACAAAGCCTAGTCACCATAAAGTACAAGCATAGCGCCAACTTACACCGGTTGTTTATTAGTCTCCCTTATGCCAGCAAAAGACAAGGGGAATTGAAGCAGCTCACATTTACATAAACTACTGTACCCAATATAAACAAAAAAAGTGTCAATTCCTCCATCAATTTTCCATAGAAAATACATAATTTACCAAAGTGAATATACCCGGCGCATCAAAACATTATCCAATCTTATAATCTGAGCAAAGCCTATACATATACTCCTACAAGTTCAGTTCCTCCTTTCCATAAATACGCTGAAGTTCACGAGTTGCTGCTTGAAATGATTCTGAGGAACAAACATTTAAATAAGAGTAAAAAGAAAAGAGAGGCTCACTTGACTGACAATTTAAAGCTTGAAAATGTTTAAAGACCAGGGAAAGAAGAAAACAATCATTCAAATTTTATTACCTTTCCAGCTGTGAAAAGATTTCTGATTGATCGGAGCACCAAATACAGTTTGAAGTGTATCAAATAACAAGCTCTCAGGGGTGCTCCTTAATTCTTGCACTATCTGATAGATGGTCTTCCCGTTCTCAAAGTATATGTGATTGTTTGGATGTTTTGTTTTGCAACCAGCATGGCGCTCAAACTCATATGCATTTAGAACCTTCCACAAAACAAATTATTTCTGCATTAGGTGTCAAGATAACATGTAAGGGAGAAGAGAAATGATTGGGAGTTTATTGATAGGAGACCTACCTTAGCATAATTACATGATTGACACCCACATAGATAGCCAACACCTTTTATAATTCCGCGAAGCTCCTTGTTACGGGGAGTGATATAACCCCAAGTCATTAAACAGAAATCCTAATTGAATAAAATGGACAAGAAGGGCTGGAGCTTACCTCACGTGCCAAGGAAACATATTTTACAGGAACCCCGTCAAGCATGCCAGTTGAAATCAAGCTTCTAACATTTGAAGGGAAGCTGTTTGGAGCTGGTTTCCTTGATGGTTTGATCTCAGGTTTATTCTTAGAAACTGATTCCGGTCTTGGTTTAGCTACAGAAGCAGTATTATCAACCGCACTGGCATTTGATGCATCCAAGTCCTTCTCGCATGAAGTTTCCAATGTTTGAACTGAATCCGGTTGGTACAATTGATCATAGTTGCCAACAGGCCTGCCTATGGGGATAATATCTTGTTCGTCAGGAAACCCACCAAAAGATATCATATTAGCATTCCCTTTACTGCAATTGTCACCCACTGATATTGCATTTTCATCTCCCTTGCCATAGTTGGTATCTATTGGTCTGACATGGGCATCCCTGTGGTTGTAGGGATGTCCTATTAGTGTGACACTGCCATGCTCCTTATCATAGACCTGCCCCACTGATAAAATGCAGTTTCATTTACCCTATCAAATGCCTGACTTGTGGACAGGTTACTGTTACTTCCCCTATTAGAACCATGTTCCCGTGAAGCATGCATACCATTGTCACTGTCCCTGACCTGATTGACTTTAACTTTTCTAATTCCAGCATAGTTAAGACATGTTTCAGGATCTTCCATGGCATGAGATACTGACAAACTAACAGGCGAATCTTCTCCAAACTGGTCATCGATACCCTTTCTTATATTCCAATTATCTGATCCGACAGGAGATACGTTCCTCTCAGCAAAGTTGACAGAGCTTGCTGGATCAGATCCAAATAACCGGTCAATGAATTGGTGTGGAACCGACTGGAAGCTAGAAGCGTTCTCCCAAGAAGAGACATTTTCATTTGACATTCCCGAGCCCAATTTGCTGTGAATATGTACTGCTTGCTTCTTGTTCGGGAACAGCTCTGGTTCAGCAGCATCTACAAACCATTGATGAGGCCGCTTAGGCTCAATTCTTGAAGGGTTGCCGTAAGTTGCATCTCCATCATTAACATGTCCAGCACCCTTTGGCATCCAAAATCCCTTGTTCTGGAAAGACTGTCAGTAACAAACACTCAGAAAATCCTTGAAAACCTTATCCATAGTATATTTAAACATGTACAGATGTCTAAGGTTCAAGACAATTCAAAAATTAAAAGAAAACTTTTCCACAATCTTGTTTAAAAATTCAAATCACGAGAAAATTCAACAACTCAACATAAGCTTTAGTCTTCAACGTTGGACTATCCAATCATTTCAGAATTTTGACAGTAGTAAAAGAATAACCCCAAACAACTGAAAATTTAACCACATATAGGATATCCCAAAAAACTAAATAAATAAAAACTTCAAGAGCTAAAAAAAAAACAGAACACATTATAGTTAGTAGCTTCTATAACATACCATTTTGCTTCTTCCACTTCACAGTAAATTGATTTCACTTTCACTCTTCGGTCGAGGCCTTAAAGATTCTTTCTTTACGAGTGTCAGTACGAAGGGACTGTGATGAATTCCATCTGCACATACACACATACAAATAGAGATGTTCAATGTACAGACAAGTCTAAAAATACAAAATTGAGAAACGCAAGAATTTTTTTTTACATCAATTAAACGCAAGAAATTTAATAAAATCCATACAAGAATCCCAAATTTCTTCTTTACCAGAAAAATCAAATCGAATTATCCCAGAAAGGCATGAGATAGTAAATGCGATAACCTAGAAATGAAAAATGAGATTTTGGCACACGTATCCGTACCTGTACAGGTAGTCGGAAGGTCGATTGTCGATTGCTGACCGATCAATTTTCCGGCGAAGCAACTCCGGCGACGAAATTGAACACTGAAATTTTTCTGTGTGTTGAGAGAGAGGGGAAGTTTGGGTAGACGGTGTCTGAGGAGCACTCGATCTTTTCTCGGGAGAGGAAAATAATTAATTGGGTGTAACGGCATACGAGAAAAGCCGCGGTTACTTTAATCACAGCCATCCAGGCGTGTTATTTGGGACGAATCCCAGCCGTGTATTATGAAGACTGTCTTGACAGAAGTGTATTTTCGTCTTTTCGCGTTTATCAGGGTACGAACAGTGGTGCTTAGGTGGAGCTAAGTAACCACTCATGTTTCGACACGTTGCAAGATCTAACAAACAGCAGCATGGTTCACTCGGAACTCATAAATCCAAACCATGTAAGGAATTTCTATTTTCACTAAAACGAAGAATAGTTTTACGAACGGCGTCTAGTTCATTGAAAAATGACTTTAACTTACAGACTAAAAAATACAACTTTTTTGACTCGTTGAAATTATTATTGAACAAGGAATGAGAAGAAGTTATACAAGAAAAAAAAAATTTGGTATTTTTTTAATTTATACACTTTGTAAATTGTAAAAATGGATTAGAAACTTAACAAATAAAAAAAATAGTACACGTAATTATGCACACACACAAGTTGTTAGAGAAGATAAGAATTGGGTTTCCATTTTTCTTTAGAATGAATATTTGTACCAATTACAAAACATTTGTAATAAAAATGCCTCTCCCAATATGGATTGAACTCCCTAGAAATCCTACACCTTTTTGAATTAGGAATTACCCCACTTCTCTATAAAATAGGGTAGAAACTCAAAACACCAAGTGCACCAGAGCTCTAAGAGAAACAAGAAATAGAAACTTTTTCATCAAGTTTTTTCTCCAAGCAAACGAGACCACAGTGACTTGCAGTGCACCATCAGATATCCAATGGAAGAAGCAGCAGCAAATACGCTGGTGGAAGCTGATCAAGAACTTGATGATGATCTTGAACCAACCATTGACTTCAAGTTCCTGACATCCTTCTTGGAGTCTGATGATGATGAGGCACTTGATGATGATCATGAACCAACCATTGACTACAAGCGACTCACGTCCTTCTTGAAGTTTGATGACTCCTTCTTGACGCCATGGAATTGGAACCCTAACCCTCATGCCTCTGCCTGTGGCGACAATACATCAAGTGTGGAGACAAAGCAAGAATGCATCATGTTCCAACCTGGTTCGTTCTTTCGTGACAAGGAGGGCGGTGAAGAAGACACAGAAGCCTTCAAGATCATCAGAGATATTTGCTTGATCAAGATCATCGGAGTTATTTGCTTGATCAAGATCATCAGTACTACAATGAGTAAAATGAAAGGAGTTTAAGGGGTTGTGATAAGTTTACAATGAGTTTGATTGAGTATTTTCTTAATCTTGTAGTTTGATGTTGATATCAATTTCGTTCTTGTGATTTCAATTATCTTAAGCCAGAATTGATTAACTATCAGTCAAATACCACAGCGGGGCATTAGGATGAAATTTTAATCAAAATTGTTATTTTCCCTAAAAGAAGATTCAAAACTTACATATATATATATATATGATTTTATAAAATTGCTTTTGTTGATGTACTTTGATTTATATGTTGTGGAATTTGTTGGTAAAAATATACTTTACAGAATATTGGTATCGTTATCCCGCTCACCTAAGGACCTAAAAATAAGACACAAATAACTACGTAGTTTAAACCCTAGTCATACTCGTTATTTTACCAAAATAATTGTTTTAACTATTTTAATCTGCAATAATTAAAATAAATAAGGGATACAGAGTTCAATTCGGGTCCTTTCAATTCATTGTCTTCCTACCAGCCATATTTCTCCCCCATCGTCAACCTTAGTTTGTCTGCAATCTCCATTTAAAAGGTCGTTTATTTGATTTCCTGAACTTTGTCATCAAAATCCATATATTGGAGCAGTCATGGAATTTGAAGAATCTTGTAAGCCAATGTTACTATTTAACGAGTTTTCTCTCATTATAGCCTTCATAAGTTCTTGGTTATCAAGACTAGCTAGGCTTTTCAAAGGAACCCACTGGCAATTCTGCAGTGCCCTTTTCTAAAATCTCTTTCTCTGTCCTTGATTTTACCTTTCAGTATGAATAAGGGTTTAAACTACTAGTTATTTGTGCCATTGGATTAATCTAAGGGTATGTATTGAACAGGTACTCACAAGAACTCATTTTTAGGTTCTTAGGTGGGCGGAATTGATTGGTATCAAATGTATACTAGAATTTTTTTTAGGAATAAGAATTTGGTTTCCTTGTTTTCTTAATAATAATGCCTCTTCCCAACTCGTTCTTGACACTCCTGCCTGTGATAGTAGCAGGTTTTGAGAAAATGAAAAACCAATGAATTGCAAACCGATGAATGGTTTAAAGGAAACCAATGTTTAAACATACTGAAACAACAAAAGGGATAAGGTTTATGCTTTTTGGGGACTGATGACTCTTTCGTGCCAACAAAAGGGATTTGGGGACGGATATATTGTCACCAAAATGATAATACATGTACACATAATATGTATTTGAAAAATGTGGGATTCAATGTAAAATAAAAAGTACTGATGTTCATTTTCGTGCCATATTATCAATAGAGGACCCATGTAAAAGAAACTGTTATAAGACAATGCCTATTACTACATGAAGCACTAAAGAAGCCCATAAAGTATATGGAGTATGGAAGTGGATATTTCGCCATTGAAAGCCCTGAAAGCCCACTTGAATGTAGAAAGTGAATTTGAGTCATTCAAATATATAGAAATACTAAACCTGGGAATTTATACCAAGTTGAGAAATCACGAAAATGCTATAATGAGGAGGTTGTGGGAGCGGATCACAAAAACAACCCATGAACTCTAACTTCATAAACAGCATTTTACCACTATTTAACCAACATTTTTTTCTTGTGAAAAGAAAGTATATAATTGATACTTATACGTAAAATATATGAATTTTCAATATAAAGGAGAATAGTTTTATCAATGGAGTCTAGTTCAGTAAAAAATGGGCTTTAACTTGCAGACCAAGATAAGTTTTCTTGCTCGTTGAAATTATTATTCAACAAGGAATGAGAAGTTGTTGTGCAAGAAAAAAATTGGTATTTTTTTAATTTATACATTTTGTAAAAATGGATTAGAAACTGAACAAATAAAAACCAGTACACGTAATTATGCACACACACAAGTTGTTAGAGAAGGTAAGGATTGGGTTTCCATTTTTCTTTAGAATGAATTTTTGTACCGATTACAAAATATTTGTAATAAAAATCCTCTCCCGATATGGATTGATCCCCAGAAATCCTAAACCTTTTTTAATTAGGAATTACCCCACATCATACCTTTTTGAATTAGGAATTACCCCACATCTCTATAAAATAGGGTAGAAACTCAAACACCAAGTGCACCAGAGCTCTAAGAGAAACAAGAAATAGAAACTTTTTCACCAAGTTTTTTCTCCAAACAAACGAGACCACAGTGACTTGCAGTGCACCATCAGATATCCAATGGAAGAAGAAGCAGCAAATACGTTGGTGGAAGCTGATCAAGAACTTGATGATGATCTTGAACCAACCATTGACTTCAAGTTCCTGACATCCTTCTTGGAGTCTGATGATGATGAGGCACTTGATGATGATCATGAACCAACAATTGACTACAAGCGACTCACGTCCTTCTTGAAGTTTGATGACTCCTTCTTGACGCCATGGAATTGGAACCCTAACCCTGATGCCTCTGCCTGTGACGACAATACATCAAGTGTGGAGACAAAGCAAGAATGCATCATGTTCCAACCTGGCTCGTTCTTTTGCGACGAGGAGGGCGTGAAGAAGACACAGAAGCCTTCAATAGAAAAGCTGACATATTCTAGGCAAGATATGGTGCGATGATGACCACAGCTTTTTGCTTGATCAAGATCATCAGTACTACGATAAGTTTACAATGAGTTTGTGATTGAGTATTTTTTTAATCTTTTAGAAACAACAATTTCAAAACTTACATATATAGTTGATTTTATAAAATTTCTATGTTGTGGAGTTCGTTGGTAAAAATGTCCTTGATAGAATATTGGTATCGAATAAGAAATATACTGGATTCTTTTTAGGAATCAGAATTGGGTTTCCTCGTTTTCTTAATAAAATTCCTCTCCCAACTCGTTCTTGACACTATGGAATTGGAACCTAGTGCTCCTGCCTGTAATACTATAAGTCAAGTTTGGAATCAAAACAATAATATACATATCCAGATTCAACCTGGTTCATTCTTCGGTGGTGAGTGTATGTTTCTGAATTCTTGATTTCATATGACAATATACGTGTTTGAATTTTAAATTACATTGTGGGATGATTCAAAAGAATAATACGAAATTCCATATTAAAGTAAGTATACCGGTATTTATACTTGAACATTCTTGAATATATTAGTATAAGGTCACGATGTTATTAGCCGAAAATCATATTCTGGGCAAAACATGGAGTGGTTATAAAAATTCTATGATAGAAAAAATCACCAGTACCACAATGATTTTCTCATGCGTTTGTTTTTCTTTTTCTTTTGAAAAGTGGAGGTGAATTCAAATATTTGGGACATTTTCTAGTATTGGGGAGAAGAGAGGGAGGAGAGATTTTGATACACTATTTGGTATGATAAGTATACATCATACAGTGTTACAAAGTGGGTATATTGAACACATCTTCAACATACCACATGATGTGGACCATGACCCATACTGGTCATATCATACGCTTAGAAGATGACATACATGGCACATTCAGAGGGAGAGAGAAAAGAGACCGTTTAAATATGTATTGGAAAGTAAAATACATTTCTTAAATATTTTATTACTCGGGAAAATTGGAAATTTACTTTTAGCTGTCAAGGACAATAAAGTTGGTTTATATTTATTATATTTAAATCATATGTAGTCAATAAATTGAAATGTGAGAGAGTTTTTTTTTTTGGTCTGAGAAATGTGAGAGAGTTAAACACAAATAATGGTGACAAGCAAGCAAAATCATTGAGCATGAATTTGTTAGTGCATGTGCAATTTTGAAATGCTAAAGGCTTTATATATAAAAAATTGACAATTAAATATCCTTATAATTTAAATAATACCAATATCATTCATAAGTCATAGAAAAATATAGTATTACAAATAACCTACAATTGTTGTCAACGAGGAAAAAAAAAAGTATTTATACATATTTTATTGAAAAATATTCTGAGTTCAAATATCATAAACGAAAACTTGGTGTGAAAAAAAAGTTTGGCAAAAGATTCATATCACTAAAGCCTAATCCAAATTTGTTCACATGCCATTGTGATCTTTAAATAAAAGCACAAGAAATGAAGAAGAAGAAGATATTATGCGCAAACGGAAGAAAGTTGAGGTTTTACTCCAAAATCAATTGGCAATGAGAGGAGTAACCAAACTCCTTATAAACCCAAGCTAGATCCCTTAATTTTTTGTTAATGTGGGACAAACACTCTCAACACACCCCCGCACCTGTGGTGAACTTTCAAACCTAACACATACTTTGGGTGACGTAAGAACACATATGGTCATTGGGCCCAACATGTGAAGCCATGCCCAACTCCTTGTAAACCCATGCTAGATCTTTTAACTTTTTAATGTGGGACAAATACTCTCAACACAAACATTTTTCATGAATGCTTTTAACCATGGTCTTAAATTTCGAAATTATCGGCGATATTTCGCCGATAATATCGTTTTTTTGAATGAGCGATATTTTAGCTCATAACCACTTATATATCGTCAATATATCGATATTTTCGTCGATATTTTCGCGATAATATCGAGGCGATAATTTCCTATTCATTCGTGCTTTATTTGGGCAATATATCGCGATATTATCGAGAATATCGATAATATCGCCATTGAAACATAAAAATAAATGAAATTTCTCAACTGAAATACAATATAATTAATCAGCCAGCATAGATGTGAATACCAATGGCAATGAGGAAGATGGTGATGAGGCCAAAGTAGATGATGGCATGAACCACAATAGAAGCGCCACTGGTCTGCATGTTCCCAAACTCCACCACTCTTCCCTTTCCCGGTATCTGAAACAAAAGCCCCGGTGTCAATACCACAAACAGCACCACTGCTATCACCACAAGACCCCAATCTGCCATTTTTCTCTGCAAAACCAAAACTAGAAGAAAACCAAGAAGAAGAAAATACTAGATGGGTTTCGAAGAAGAAGAAGATCAGAGATGGGCAAGTGGGGTTTTGGAAATCTGAAGAGATTTGAGGTTGGGAACATAAATGAATGGACAGGTGCCTGGGTATCATGTGTTTTTCCCGTGACAAGAGGGCGTGCTGAGGCTAATAGGTGTCAGGATCTCATTTATTTGGTTTCGACGGCTGTGATCTTCTTCGATAGGATGATGAGGATGGAAATTTCAAATTTGTTTTTTCAGTTTTTCGGCTTTCGGGTTTGTTTCGAATTGGGTCTTAAATTTCGAAATAATATCGTTTTTTTGAATGAGCGATATTTTAGCCCATACCCACTTATATATCGTCAATATATTGATATTTTCGTCGATAATATCGGAGGCGATAATTTCCTATTCATTGCGATTTTGCCAACAAGGGGATTCGAACCCCTCTACTTACCATCCATGTCCTGCGCCTTATCTACCACACTGCAACTGAGTTTGTTAACAAAGTTACAACATGTAATATTTATATGGTCTTTAAAAATTTATGCAAGCTAATATTATCTAGGATAAATTTCCATTAAAAAAAATCCCTAATGATAAATTTAGGCATATGTTTAATGTTATTTATTATTTTATTATGGATTTTTTTTTTTGGGGTTATATATTGTGGAGTTGTATTATTATTCACTATTGAGTTTTAATATTGTTCATTATATGTGATACTAAGTTTTAACTTTAATAGGAATTCTTTTTATGTGGTACTAAGTTACTCATATATATATATATATATATTTGGTGAAGCTCATATATCTTATCATATGCAATATATTGTAGTAAATTATTATAACAAAAAAATTATGGTGTGTTTAATTTTCTTTCACTAATTACTACATATTTTCTAAAGACACGTTTTTTGCCAGGTCGCTACATAATCAATTTAAATCACTCAAACCCATCATGCCATGCATTTTATTCCAATTTTTTGTGATAAAATAATAGACAATTGACTAAAATAAACATCCTCCAAAGTTTCAATAAAAATTTTCAAGTTTTTCTCACAATTTCCGTGATTTTTATTCAATTTTTATCGATATCGATATTTCCATCGATATATCCGTGTTTTTGGACCACCGATATTTCCGAAACTCTCGATATTTTAGACCTTGCTTTTAACCATGTGTAATTATATCCCATCAACTCCCAATCCCATGTAAATAAGGAGTTGTGTAATACAAGAGTTTCCTTTTTTGTTTAAAAAGAAGAAAAAGAAAGCTTGTTAAAAGCCCTTTTTTTTAAAAAAAAATTTATTTATTTATAGCCTTTTATCATTTTTAAGCAAGTCATATCAAAGACTAAGAATTGCGCAGTCTAGTTTCCTCTTCTTCTTTTTTATTATTTATTTATAATTTTTAAAACCCTGGTCCAAAACAATATCGTTTTGGCCAGGATGTTTTAAAAAAAAAAAAAGGCATGATGCGCACAGTAGCGTAGCGCAGCAAGCCTTGGTTAAGGCAATTTGTCAAACACCTGGAATGCACCACCAACCTTAACATAGGGGCAATATGCAATGCCTACTAAGGCTTTTCCGGAAAGGAAACGTGCAACTGCACCTCCTTGCGCCTTAATAGGTCCGCCAATGCGCACACACACAATCAAGATGTGGGTTTCGAATATGAGACCTCTGATCTATAAATCAAGGCCATTTTTCATTGGGCTAGATCTCGTTGACATTATAAGGAACTTTAATTATGTTCATAATTTAGATCCAGATCCTTAATTATTGTATTTGTTTCATCAAGAAAATTAAAGTTTTTATGAGGTTAACATAAATACCAAGAGTCTTACTGATGTTACATAACTTGTAACTCCAATTTTAATTGGCAATAAATTAAATATTAAAGCATTTACTAAATTGATTTTATTGGGTAGAAGATCTGTTTATGTACATTGCAAGATACAAATAAATAAGCGTAACAATTAAGAAAAATATGATACAAAATCTCATAAAATCACGAACAAAATCAGCTAACAAAACAGCGGGGGAAAAAACAATCCAATCATCCCCCGCCACTATGTTTCTATATAAACATCCAATAAAAAATAAAAAATAAAAATTATCTGCCTATTATCTATAGGAAGGAATAAATTAATCAAATATAATTCACATCTGTAATAGATCAATCGACCAAATCAAGAAATCAACTGCAGCTTCGTCGCCAAATCGTATTGGCTAGGGTGACCAGGCAGGCCCAATCTCAAATCCAAATTCAAGTCCAAGTTGAAGCTCGACACCCTTTTACTACTATTCGACTTCTTCAAAACCGGCATGGCGGGCGACGACCGAGCTCGAACCACATTAGCTTGAATTTCTTCTCTATGTCTCCTCATGTGTCCCCCGAGCGCCTGTCCAACCGTAAACTCGAGCCCGCATATTTGGCATTCGTGCGTCTTGGGCTTCGCGGGGGACCCCGGAGATTGCGCGAGTTGTAGGAGGTCGACTGCCCCGCCGGGCATCAGCTTCGGCTTCTTGTGACTTGCTCTGTGGCCCCCGAGGGCCTGGAACGAGGGGAATTCCCGATTACATGTCTTGCATGTAAACACTCGGCCTCGTTTTAAATCTTCGGCTTTGATGGGGGAGGAATCGGGTTGGTCTATTTTAGATAGTAGCATCAAACAATTGACCAAATCTAGAGTTTGGTCATCTTGATTTTCTCGGCCTCGCTTCATGGCTAACTCAGGAGTCGAAATTGGGTTTAAGGTTTAGGATTTAAGTTCGGGTGGCGAACTGAGATTTAGATTTAGAAAAAAGGGATAAGATTTGTGTGTGTTTGAGAGTGTTAAGATTGTTGTTGCTGCTGGAAGTGCTTAGAATGAGCTCGAGGATGGTATTTATAGGAAAGAGAGATGTTTTTGGGGCAGCTAAATCTCAAGTATGACTAGGAGATGCTGACTTGTCGCGTACGGACTAAGCGAAGTGGTGGATTTGCCCTCTGATGTCTTGGGGACTAAGTAATTGGAACGAGTTCGGTAATTTTGTAAATTTGTTCGAATTTGAGTGGGAGTCTGGTAAGCGCCGTCAGTAAGGCGTCACCGCGTTGCTGGAGAGAGCTTCCTTCCTGAGTCGGTCGTTTTAGGCGACCGGTTGGCGAGTAGTTTGAACATTCCGACAATTCTAGATAGATTTTACTCGGTGTTCTAGTCCAACACGTACTCAAGGCGCGTGTCAAACAGAAATCGAAACTAGCTTTTTACTCTTCTTTTTCTTATAATATTTAAATAATTCTACTTTTTTGTTAAACAAAAAAAATTCATTATTTAGTTTTTGGTTTTGAAAAATATTCACGATTATAATTTTTCCCTCCCTTTCTTCTTTACCATAATTATCCACAATTTTTATTTTATTTTTGTTCATTAAAGAGGGCCAAAGTTCATCGGAAAGAAATACAAGGCTCGTTTGGGATTGCTTCTTTAGGAAGCACTTCTGCTTATAGGCGTTTCTAACAAAATTGCTTTTATTATAAAAATCTTGAATTTTCATAATAAAAAAATCCAAGTGGTTCTTGGAAAAGCACTTGGGAGTGCTTCCTGAAAAAGCACATAGCAGGTGCTTCTCCAAAAATTGATTTTATGACCCAAAAGAGCTTCTAAACTTTTCTGTCAAATACTGTTAGAAGCGATTTTAGTTGTCAGAAACCGCTTTTAGCCTTTCCAGAAGTACTTTCATTTGAACTCAAAACATGTTATATGAAAACCCAATCAAAACTTTTTTTTTTAAATCAATAAAATTATTAATTTACATTAAGATCACAATTTTAAGATAGAAAAATTTGACCACCTCCTAATCATTAACCACCTCAATTATAGATGGCTAACACTCTCTTTTGGTGTCTTTATCTTTGTTTCAAGCCGATGGGAGTCCAAAAGAGTAATTAGCGAACTTGTTTACCCTCAAAATGATAGTCTCTCCAATCCTGAATTAGTTAAGATCGTTGGTCTTTCTTTGGATATAGTTGGTGATTTTGTATAGTGAGAGAGGGAGAGAAGGATGGTGGTCGTCCGAGCATAAGGAGGAGGTGCCACCTACAGTTGGGGTTGGGCCAGCCAGAAATGATGGGGAACTCTAGAGAGAGGTGGTGTGTTGGGTTGTTGTTAAGTTGTTTCCAATTGTTTTTTTCAATCTCTTTAGAAGTTGGTCACCCTCGTATGGTTCGAGTTGTGTAGCTGTTGGTTTGGGTTTTGGGGTTCTTTCTCCCCTGTTTCATAAAAAAAATAAAAAAATAAAGGTTTACATAACTTTTGTATGTGGTATATCTATCAAATATAGTTTCCTTTTTTTTTTTTTCCTCCTACTCGAATTTAATCTTTATCCATATGATGCTAACCAGGCATATGCTGCTCATGTGGAGTGTTTGACACTTCTAGTAGGTGTATAAGTGACACAATCCATCATCCGCAGCGCGTGGAAAGTTACAAAACCCGTTGTTTGTGTTGGGTGGGCACTGTGAAAGCAATTAAAGAAAAGCCCGTGGAAAGCTACAAAACAGCAGAAGAAGACGGAAGCAACGTGCATAGCAAGTTTGTACCCACACCGCACCACGTATTGCCACGTATTATATGTTGTTA
This sequence comes from Prunus salicina, assembly GCA_020226455.1. Classification (NCBI taxonomy): domain Eukaryota; kingdom Viridiplantae; phylum Streptophyta; class Magnoliopsida; order Rosales; family Rosaceae; genus Prunus; species Prunus salicina. The sequence goes on along the minus strand of CM035342.1, from coordinate 30,650,851 downwards.
ATAAATGTTAGTAAGTTGTGCCTTACTAGAAAATGTACGCGGTCCATCTCAATCATCTACGTCAAGCTGTACGTGTAGATGTTGATTCAGTGTGAGTTTCCTACTTTCACACCATTTATGTCAATGCAATGCCTTTTCCTAATAAGTTCCATTTGCCTTCCTTTGCTTAATCACCTCACAATTCACTCCTTGTTTCCTGCTGCTTTCAGTCTTCTCCCAACTTCAAGTCGGCCCCATTTATGTATAATTGTCTCTCACTTTGTTTCATATCAATATCGGCAATTATCAATACTCGCTTTCGTTGTTTGAAAATAAAAGAGATATTTAGTCTTATATTCATGCACTAAAATTATAAATAAATTTTACTCCATTTAATTTTTATAAACATACCTGGAAAAAATCCAAAAATTGATAGCTGGACCTATTGAATTTAATTTTGATTATTAAATTACTTTGACGCCCTATTGAGTATTTTGGGCTTTTTTTATGGGTTTTGGGGTTGAGTTTGTTTTAAGAAATCAATGGCAGTTTTGTAATTTAAAAGAAGTTAAAACCTTTTTGTTATGTTGTAAATGAGCTTTGGGTATATTTCTAAAGTCCATTTCATATAGAGTTTATTATTTTTTTTAATTTTATAATTTGGGCTCCTATATTTGGTATAATAGTGAATCTCATAACCTTTAATTCTATAGAAAGGGGCGAGCAATTTCCATTCGCAATTATTCATATTACCCTATATACATTATGTTTCTTTTTTGTTACGCTGGAGTTCGACTCTAGAGTTTGAAATAGGGTGCCATGGGGGAAACCACCACCACTGTGGTGGAAACCATTGGCCATTATGTATTTGTATGACATAATGATTTTAGGCAAAAAATCACATTTCTTCCCTGAAATTTGATGAAATTTCCACTTTCGTCCATATGGTTTCAATTCTGGCAATTTAACCATTGTAATTTGATTTTATATCAATTGAAGGACACCCAATTTCTTGAGGGAACAAACACGTGTCTCTTATGTGGAGGGGTATATTGGACATAATTTTGGATGGAAATTTGAATGTGTCATTGAATTGTGATAGAATCAATCAAACTAAATGGGTTAAATTGATAAAATTAAAACTACAGAGACTAAAGTGGAAAAAAAGACAAACTACAAGAACCAAATGTGACTATTTTATTAAGAACGATGTTCTTAGTTATTTCACACTTTCTTCTGTGCAAACAAATAAGAGTAGAACTACACATACCAACTTTTTTTTTTTCTTTCCCAACTCTTATCTCAACAAAGGGTTTGTTTCTTGTAGCATAGAATTAAAATTAGGCGTAGGGGTAGGCTAAATGTTTACTTTGGGTAATACCATGGTTTTATTTTATTTTATAATAACATGCTTATTATTAACACTAATTTTTTTTCTTTCCCAAAAAGATGGGGTGGGCTAGAGCCCATGATATCCCGTGGCTCCGCCTTTTATCTCAACTCTCTAGTCTCTTACATGAAATGAGCCTTTTAGAGCACTTTCACCCATGGTGCCATGGCAAAGGGCAAGTAAGGGCAGTATTCACATGAATAGTGTTGCTTTTCCACCCAATGTCATGGCAAACCAAGGGAAATTACTATTTATATGGGATTAATTTTATTTATATGCATGAGATTAATAATAAAAAAACTACATTGTCTCCTAATCACATGAGTTCCGTAACATATGAGAGAAAATGGGATCTTGAGCCTCTGCATTTAGCATCTGTGTATTTACGCGCATTTAAAGGGATGTTAACCATTAGATTGATCTACTGAATTTTAACAAGTCCACATCAGCATCTCTTTACACCTTATGTGTATCTAATACCCTAGAAATAAAATATTAAAAATACAAAATAATAGTCTCAGCCCCCAACCTAGCCTTTACCCGACCTAACCCAAAACCACCTTCACCGATTGCTGCTATCCATGGCCACCACCTCTCTCTGCGCCATCCATAGTCCTATCGTAGTATTTAACATGGAATTATTCTCTCAACAGCAAGCAAGTACTTCAAAATTAAACTGCAATTGAAAATCGTAGAGGTGCCTACCAACTATAGGACTTAGTGAAGGTGTGTGTGAAAGAGAAGAAAAGAGAGTGAAAGGCAGCAACAATTGGCAGGCAATATAGGGGCTGGGTTGCGAAGGAAGGTGGTTGTTGTTTGATGGGAGTTTTTAGTTTTTAATTTTTAATTGTAAAGATATACATATTATAAGGTGCAAATGGTGAGACTCGGGATCCACACAATAAGCTAAAAAGAAATTGGTGTCTCTATTATGAATTCTGGATTTGAAAACAAAAAAAAAGACAAAAATTGAAAATTATATATAGTTGCATACATAACATGCGCAAATTTTCTTATATGTCATTAGTGTCCGTATTGAGCTTTTCTTATGTGAACAACCACTGGCGGACCTAGTAAGGCGCAAGGAGGTGCAGCTGCACCTCCCCTTGCTGGGAAAATCATTGTAGGTAATTGCCCATTTGCTCAACTGGTGTACAGATTACCTTATTTTCTTTGTCCTTTTACTTTTATTTATTTTTATATTACTTCATTTACTTAAGTTTACAATGTAAATAAGGAAGTACTCCCCATTTGGATTCAAATAAAAAAACTAGAAAATCAAATTCCCACTAAATCAAAATATGAAAATTCGGTTTTAGTGCAAAATATGATTTATGCTAAAAATGATGGCTCATTAAGTCAATATATACTTCATACTAAAATCCCATAAAATCAAGTTTTCTTATTTGATGTGTAAGGAATAAAAGTCGCCAAAAATTATTTTAAGAAAATAATTATTCCGAAAAATCATTTTTCATACTTAATTAATATTGTACCTCCGCTAAAAAATTTATAGGTCCGTCAGTGTGAACAACTGTGAACATTGTCCCTTGTTCAGTTACATGTCCTTCTTTTTCATCATGTGTTAGTGAGTTTAGGTGTGCCCACAGCCCACCGAAATTAAATTTGGTCAAACAGAAGACAAATTCATGGCCCCCAAACTGTCTTATAATAAACTTTCCTCTTCCAAAAGGTTAGCTGATGTGAGTACGGATGTCAGTCTTATTCTTATTCAAAGTGTGTACGGTTGGTATTTGAACAGGTGTTTTGCACTCCCTTCCTTTTGAAATCGATGGACTTTTACTTCTAGATATTCCATATCATCTTAACTGAAAAGTAGTAGCTTTCATCTTTTTTTTCTTCTTTTTTTTCCTGGTTATTATAATATGTGTGTTAATACTGGTTATATCATGTGATCGTATTCTAGTATTACAAGTGAAAAATCTAAAAATTAAAAATAGCCCAAATGTGCATGGGGCATTAATAAATACAAAATACAACAAATTATTGCTGATGTGACATATATTTTCTCTAATTTTTGTTTGTTATTGATTGATGAGCATTTTTCAAATAAGTTTGGTACACGTGATAACCAACGCATGCATGAGATATAATATTCTTCATTTTCTAGAGAAACTTCTAAACTTGATTCTAATATGGTTGGCTGATCATAGACTAGCTACTCGTATTTGGGGTATACTCACCAGAAGGCCTACCAGACTACTAAACTGGTAGGCTCTGTTATTAATCTGTTGGAACGCACGTCAACCATACCATTTGCTAGAGTGTTATTTTATTTTATTTTTCTACGAACGAACATTTTTTTAATATTAATGATCTCGAATAAAGAGATAAATACTCTTAACATCTCGAGCTACGTTTATTATGAGATAACGTTTTGTATTATAGAATGCTCTTTGATACTTCTTCTGTAAACTTTTTGGTTTGACAAAACGTGCTTCTATTTACACCCAAAAACGTGCTTCTATCAATTCCCAACAAGCTAGCTAGTATTTACATTGGCAATGATATAAAGAGAGTCGTGTCCTGCGTGACTGGGTCTTGTAAAGCCAGCGGCCTAGCAGATTTCGGGGTTCAAGATTTTTGAATAACACATTTCATTTGACAGCTCTTGTTAATTTTCTTTGTTTTTGGTTTTGGGCCGGCCAAAAGTAAAGAATACTGAAGTTAGCCAAGACCCAGCTAAGGTACGTGCAAACGAATTCTCCTCACGGATGTATGGCCCATACGACAACTAAAGCCCAAACATCCCGAGTCCGACATGTAGAATACTTGTGACCTGATAATTTTTTTTTATACAAGCGATAATTTACTTTAAATTAATCTAATATACATGAAGAGAAATTTAAAAAAAATGAAATTATACATTGACGGATATATCATAAACCAACATAATTGTTTAGTTACAAAGGAAACAAGAGAGAGAGAGAGAGGGGGATTCAAAATCTAGTTTTAGATATGAAGGTAAAATGCTCATTACGACCGAGCTACAAGCCCTCCACAACAACCAACCTCTTTACCTACAAAAACAACTTGGTTTGACCTAAAATGACATCACTAGAAATAAAGTTTTAGTTGGTTTATTTTTTTCCCAAGAATTAAATATTTTTATTAAAGCCGAACACGAACATTAGCATCTTCAGCTAAAGTATTAAACAACCAATTTGGAGGTACAAAATTCCAATAGTAACTACCACCTACCCTACATACAAAAGTTGCAACCTCATAAATAACTTATCAAAATTAATATTAGTTAGTTAAATTTTATATCAAAATTAACCTTATCAAAGTTGTCATAACAAGATGATGAAAGTGAAATTATTAAAAATCAATCTAAAGTGATAACCATCGATTTATCTATCAAGGTTTCTCTAAATAATAAAATAAAAACTCAATCAAACAAAGCTAAACCTTAACAACCCGGGCTTGATGAAGAAAGTTGGCGCAAGAATAGCGCATTAGTAAAACAACCTCGGCGGATTGGATGGAGCCAAGTGGCTAACTTGAACCCGCCAAGCCAAGGCACAATAAAATACACAAAGTCAAATGATTTGACAATCAAAAAGGTCAATTGACCAATACTTGTTAATTCTCCTAATCAATTTCGTCTTTTACTCTTGTGTTTTTCGTTCTGCTGGAACAGCGGGGAGCAGAGTGACAGTTCCGTCACCATGAAGAGGAAGAAGGGGGGAAAATCGTCACAGTCGTCGAAGCCAATTCCGCTTCTAACACTGAGAGCAGGCAAAAAAGAAGAAGAACCCAGTAGTCGCAGCGAAAGCCAATTGCAATTGGTCACCACCACCGCCACACCCTTCAGACTCCCCGATGATTGGTCCGTTGAGGAAAAGCGCCGTCCCTTCAGAAATACCTCCAGCCCCGGCCGAATTGACAAGGTCTCTCTCTGTTTCTCCCTGTGTCTCTCTCTAAACTTGTTCAATTGTAATTGCATGATGTGCAATGCATATGCTTTGCATGCATGGATGGCTTGCTATGTTTGTATAAATGCCTGAGTGGTTCTTTGTTATTGGGGGGTTTTAGCAGGGTTTTGAGTGGTATTAAAATTCATGTGATTCTGACATGCTTTGTTTAGATTAATGGGATGTTTTGAATGGTGGGTTTGTGGGAATTTCTCATTGCAGAGTGAAAAATTTGGAAACTTGTGGGTGGTAATGGTTTTGTTTTGGATTAATAAAGTGCCTAGATAGGCATGGGAATGGATTTACTGTTACTAGGCTCCATTTTACTATCCATTAAGTTAATCCCATCCCAGCAAGAATTTGAAAAGGAAAAAAGAACGCAAATGATTGGAGTTTAGAGCAAATTGATCCTATTTAGATTATTTTTTTGCATAAGAAAATCAGGGTCTTTGTTAATACCCAGTAACTGTAAATGTTTAGGTTGGGATTCTATTATTTTTATACTCTTCAATTCCTGCTGCACATGCTGATCAAGCAAAGAACTCCCGTTTCTATATATCATCTACCTTTTTTTTTTTCTCTCTTTTCTGTTGCATATGTTTGCTGTTTTGCTGCTGGCATTGTAACTTTCAATCAGCACATCTTGATGTTATGCTTTCCATAATGGGTTTCTACATATAATATTTCTTATTTTTGAAAGTTCACTATTAAGATTATTATGTTGTGAACTTATTCTATCAAGTCTTATGGGCGATCAGATCTGAGACCTTTCATGTAATTGTGCAGTTTTACATTGAGCCTGGCACAGGATTGAAGTTTCGTTCGTTGCCAGCCGTACAGAGATACCTAACAGAAGGGCAAATCGAAACACATATGAAGAAACTAAAACCAGGAAGTGAATGCAATGTGAGTTCTAGGATCTTCTTGTTTTTCAGTTAATGATAATACTTAGGATTCAAGAACTAAATTTTAAGTTCAGTTTTTTTTCTTTCTGTTGCTATGAGGGTTACAGTGGGAAGATAAATTTAGAACAAAAAAGAAACATAAACGCAGAAGTTGTGCTTAGTTCTGTACCACTTTTATCCTCTGCACTAAATTTTCCACAATTGCTATAGAATGGTCTTACAAGCCATGTACAAGTTGGGAAAAGAAATGGTGTAGATTTTGTCAGGAATCTAAATTACAAAAACTGAGGCCCGTCTTGGTGATCTTATCTTATACATCCAAACCCTTTCCAAAATGTTGTCAAGAATATTGTTAGAATTTGTCTACTTTTTCCATGAGAAAGTGTATGGAAGAATTATTTGGGCCCAGTTATAATATCTTGGCCTCTTGCCTCTTCTTTTTCTTTCTTCTTGTAGGTACTATACTTTTTAATACGATTCCAGAATTAAATTTGGTTATGCATATTTATTTGAACTTTAGCCATTGCTACGATTGGTGTGCACTGATTAAATGGTCCAAACTTTGATGCACTCAAAAGTTAAAAAAGTTATAGTATATTGGGGATCTTTTGAATCCATAGGCAGGAAAATAATGAGGGAGCTAAATCATAAGTGGATCACCATATAGCAGTCCAAATTGTAGAGAAAAAGCTTGGAATGCCTAATATATGAAGGGAAAATCCTCATTGACAGTGTCAATCTGCAGATGCAAATTATACCAGGCACCACCTGTACTTCGTCCTTTATACTACCTGATGATTGGGAAATTGAGAAAAAGCGACGAAAGAATTCTCATGTTATAGACAAGGTACCTGTTTTGTTTCAAAATTTTGGTGGTTTTTCTTTTCTCTGTTGTAGAAAGGGTATATCTAGCTATGCACTTGCTGAAACTCACATTGACTACACAAAACGGGAGGAATGAAGTTAACAAAAGGAGTTGATAGAAAGAGAAGGTTTGTGTGCTATATTCAAGATTTCTTTGCCTCTTTGCCCACATTCAGCACAACCGTATTGAGGTGGCTTATAAATTGGCATTTGATAAATTTGCCTTGGTAGCCACTTTATAGCTTGGATATGTCTTCCCTTCACATGAATTCAAAATGCAGCATTGTGCTGAACAGTTCTTTTACCTTCTGTAAAATAATTTTAAGAGTTACTTCTAGAACATTATTTCTTCTATTCTATTTTGATTGCTGGACATATTTTTTGCAGACTTATATTGAGCCAGGGACTGGACAGCGGTTTCGTTCTTTAAGAGCTGTTGAGAGATACCTAACAGAAGGAAATGAAAATACTCCACTTAAGGTATTGATGCCTGCGAATGAGTCTAGTGTATGTTCTTTTACAATTACTGATTAAACAAAAGTTCATTTGCTCCTCCATGATCCTTGACCTTGTCCAGTTTTGCTTGTGTTTCAGCTTTCGCTTTGCTCTGGCGATCAGAAGATAAAAAGTTTGCCTGAGGTCCAGTCCCAGAAAGTTGTTTCTACACCTCTGGATATAAATATTTCTGGCGAGAGCGATAGACCATCCAAGCTCAATTTAGGCAGACCACCAGTAAAAGTGAATTGGGTCCTCGCAGGTCGTGGAGGAAACATGTGGAACCCCTTCATGGACGATTCTGAGGTCTCCGGTTGTGTAAAGCAAAAGTGGTTCGAGACTTTTAAATCATCCATGTATGGTGGAGACATTAGTGCACCAAGTCATAAGTTATAACTCTTTAGCCAGACTGGAACTTCTGTAATCAATACTGTTTTATTCGTTTACTTTAGATGCTAGCCCACCAAAGTTTTACCAGATCCTTAACATTTTAGCGATAAGATGTATATATGGATGTGTTTTCATAAAAGGAGCAGTTTGTAACACCAAAGAACACAATAATACTCATTTTGCATTTAATGACCAGCAGCTGATGTCTTGAGATGGAAATGTATGATATCTAAAAATTAAAGCTAGATTGAGCTTCTGGTGAGGCAGATTTATTCACTTGGCATATAGAAATTTTAAGCATTACCACATCAAATGGTAATACTCGTGACCAGCAGAAGTGAGTTTTACTTTTTAATTTGGACTCCTATATTAAGTATGATAGTGAATCTCCCTTAAATAAAAGCTTTTAATTACTTAAACTATAAACCCAATACATAGCCGAAATAATATGAAAATGATTCGTACGGACATGAGCCATCAAAATTTCCAACTTATGACCTGCAGTTTCTGTATTAAGCAAAGCCAAGTCAAGCCAAGTGGCTGATTTGAACTGTAAGGGAGCTGCATTTGTCATTCCCATTGAGTTCATATCATAAAATTTGTAATTCCAACTTCCAACTAGAAAGCACTTTGTAAACCTGATTTCTTTTTCTTTTTTTCTTTCTTTTTCTGGGTTCTGCTAGAATAGTGGGGAACATTGGTCAGTCTGTGATTTGATGTGTCCGAGGCAGAGTGAGTGGCTTTGCAAAGGGGAGGTTCTTCTTGTGAGTCTTAAAACCAGGCCCCAAACAAACAAACACCTTTGCTAGAGTCACCGACAGTAGGGTGACAATGAAGAAGAGCAGATGGTCACAGTCCAACCCAATTCCGCTTCTAACAAAAAGGCCAGCCGGAGAAGAAGAAGAAGAAGAACCTAGTTGTCACAGCAAAAGGGAACTGCAATTGGTCACCACCTCGCCCTTCAGACTCCCCGATGGTTGGTACGTTGAGGAAAAGCGCCGTCCCCTTAGCAATACTTCCCACCCCGGAAAAATCGACAGGGTCTCTCTCTCTCTGTCTCTGTGTTTCTCTCTGTCTCTAAACTTGTTCAAAATGTAATGCTTTGCATGCATGGATATTTTGCTTGGTGGATGTATGTAGTTTGCTATGTTTGGCTTGATAGAAGGGTTTTTGACTGGTATCAAGATTCATATGGCATTCTTTGCAAAGAGTCTGAGATTTTATTTAAAATTATGGGTTTGTGGGAATTTCACATTTTGTAGGCTGTACTTGAATTGAATATCAGTAAAATTTACCCCAGAAAGAATTTTAAAAAGAAAAAGTGAAGGAAAGTGATTGGAGTTTAGTTCCCTGGATGGCTCTATTAAGGGACAGTTGACCATATCAAGATTTCATATTTTTGCATAAGAAAGTTTGGGTCTTTGATAAAACCCAGTAAATGTTTAGGGTGAGGATCAATTATTTTTAATACATTTCTTAATTCATGTTGCACATGCTCTATAAGATAATCTGGGTCTTCATGAAACCCAATAAGCATCTGGTAGGGTCTACCATTAATTAATAGTGCCTTTTTCTCTTCTTCTATTTAGTTTCTTTTCTATCACATGTTCTCTGTTTTTGCTGCTGGCACTGTAAACTTTCAATTCGTACATCTTGATGATCTTATAGGATAACACCTACTTTTTAGTATGAAATCAAACTTTCAATTGGAACATATTTGATGCTATGCTTCCCGGAAAGGATTTTTAGGCCACCCAGCCATCTTGAGCCGTTTCATGTCCCCAGCCATCTTGAGCCCTTTCATGTCATTGTGCAGTATTACATTGAGCCTGGCACGGGACTGAAGTTTCGTTCGCTGTCAGCTGTACAGAGATACCTAACAGAAGGGAAAATCGAAACACGTACCAAGAATTCAGAACCAGGCAATGAATGGAATGTGAGTTCTTCGATCTACTTGTTTTTCAGCTAATGATAATACTTAGAACTCAGTAACTAAAATGATTTTACGTTTGGTTTTTTCCTTTTGTTGCTATGAGTGTTACACTGGGAAGATAAATTTAGAAAAGAAGAAACACAAACCCAGAAGTTGTGCTTAGTTATGCACCACTTTTATCCTCTGCACTAAATTTACCATAATCACTATAGCATGGTCTTACACGCCATGGACAAGTTGGGAAAGGAAGTAGTGAAGACTTTATCAGGAATCTAAATCACAAAAACTTAGGCCTATCTTGGGGGATATATCATATTATAGGATGCATCCGTACCCTTTCCAAGATATTTTCAACAATATTTTCATTTGTCTTCTTTTTCCATGGGAAATTTATTGAAGGGATTATTTGGGCTGAATTATAATGTCTTGGACTCTTGTCACATGGTTTGGTAGAGGTTCCACTAGATTAAGGTACTATACTTCTCAATATGATTCCAGAATTAAACTCGATTATGCATGTCTATTTGAATTTTTCCCACTGCTACAATTCGTGTGCACAGATTAAAAGGGAACTTTGATATATTTAAAAACTTAGTTATAATCCAGTTAGGCCCTTTTGAATCCATAGGTAGGGAAAGGTAACCATGTGGAAGGAGCTAAATCATAAATAGATTTTAGAAGCATCTCTGATCATGGTATAGCAGACCAAATTGAAGAAAAAAAAAAGGCTTGCAATGCCTGAAATATGAAGAGAAAATCTTCATTGACAATGCCAATCTGCAGAAGCAAATTACACCACGCACCACCTGGAGCACTTCATCCTTTATACTACCTGATGGCTGGGAAGTTGAGGAAAAGCAACGAAACAATTCCTGTATCATAGACAAGGTACCTGTTTTGTAAATTTACATATCTAGCATGCACTTGCTGAAAATACTTGCATTCTCAACACAGGGTGAAATTGCACAGATGCACATTCTGAGTGTGCATGCATATGCACTTTACATATACATGTACAGATGTTATATTTACTGTTATAAAGATTATCCCTCTAAGTGGTCACCGACTTCACCAAAATGTCTGTATTACCTTAACATCCTCTAAATTATAGTTAACCCACATCAACTATACAAAAGGGTTGTTATTGTATATTAGTCGAAAATTTCAAAAGAAGAGAATTTGTAGAGAACTTGAGGAAAGAAGTTGACAAAGGATTTGAGGGAAAGGGAAAGTTGGGAAAATTTTGGTGTATGTGCTCGTTTTCTTTATATGGAGTGTGTAGTGAGAAGTGCTGTATTCAAGATTTCTTTATTTCCTCTTTTTTAAGAATGAGCATGAAAATATTGAGGTGGGATTACAATTGGCATTTGATAAATTTGCCTTAGCAGCAACTTTATGTGCTTATGCCTTCCTTTAAAGAACATTCAAATGCAACATTGTGCTGAACATTTCTTATCGTTTTGTGAAATGTATTTTAGACAATCCATTGTTCTGAAAGAGAACATTATGATGTTGGTTCTAGCATACCTTTCTATTTTTGATTGCTGGACATGAGGAACCTGTGTTTTTATAGAACTTGAAAGTCAGTTGCATTTGCTTGTTCATTGTTTAGCACACTGGACTCCAGAAACATGAGATTTTTTATTTTTTTAATTTTTTGCAGACCTATATTGAGCCAGTGGCTGGACAGCGGTTCCGTTCTTTAATATCTGTTGAGAGATACCTAACAGGAGCAAATGAAGATACACCTCTCAAGGCATTGATACCTGCCAATAAGTCTGGTGTATGTTCTTTTACAATTACTGATTAAACAAAGGTTTCTTTGCTCCTCCATGATCCTTGGCCTTGTCCAATTGTGCTTGTGTTTCAGCTTTCACCTGCTCAGGCCGACAGAAGATGAAAAGTTTGGGTGAGATACAGTCCCAGAAAGTTGTCTCTAGTTCTCTGACAAGAAATATTTCTGGTGCGAACGATGGACCCTCCAAGCTCAATTTCGGCAGACCACCAGCAAAAGTGAAATGGGTCCTCAGAGGTCCTGGGGGGTGTATGTGGAACCCCTTCATGGACGAATCAAAGGTCCCTGATTCTGTATTACAAAAGTGGTCCGAAACTTTCGTTTCATCCCTCTATGGTGGAAACATTGGTGCACCAAGGTCTTAAGTTATAACTGTTCTGCCGAAGTGAAACTTCTGTAATCTATGCTGTTTGTTTACTTCTCTAGTTTAGATGCAAGCCCACCCAAAGTTTTGCCAGATACTTATCGTCTTAGATATTAGTAGGTAGATGTAACTGTAAGTCTGTGATGAGGAGGTGGAGATATGCAATATGCAGATGTGTTCTTAGAGCATAAAGGGGCAGTTTGTACCTTCGCAGTAACATTTTTGGTGATGGATGCAATTTGTTTTGGGTGGACGGAATGCAAAAAACCTGTTTTAGGCCCAAGTGAAATGAACTTCATGGATCCACTGAAATGTAATCATTGAACCCAATAGTCAATTTGCAGGGGAAAATTATTTGATGTTTAAATCTGCAGTAAATTTGGAAAGTAAATCTTGTGTATCATTAGTGATCTTATGTAAACTTGTCTTATACTCAAAAGAGTAAATCCTGTTTGGTGTAAGGAAAGCCTTGTAATGAATATTGCGCAATTGCTTAACAATGATTGGCTCAGTGGCTCACTCCATCCTCATGATCCTTTCACAAATCTTCTTCTCATCATTCTTTCATATATTTTTATTATTTTTTGAGCTCATGAACTGACAAATAGATTTTAAGTATCACCACATCAAATGGAATCATAAACTGACACATTTTTTATTTATTGAATTGTTCAAAATCATCAAGTATCCGTGTAAATGGAACTAGTAGCGAATTCAAATATTGAAATCACTTTTTTTTTTTGTTGCGTGAACATAAATTGTGTTAAAATGTTACTCTCTCTTATACCATATATCTCATACATAAGTTAGCGTCAATTCAATTCTCCGTTTCAGATATAGAAGAGATAGGGGAAATTATAATTTTAACACATCGGTTCCAAACTTGTGTACTTTTTGCTAAAGCTCTAGATTTGTCGACATTGGGTGTAGACTCAAGAGCATAGTTGAAGAATAGATCATGACAAATTTTGCCTACCGACACAAGCTCATAGCAACAACCATCTGCTACACTCCCACCTTTGAAAATAGTTTCACCAACTTCCCGAGCACACTTAATGGATATCTGTTTTTTACAGTCATCCATTGATTTTGATTTTGAAGCCTTTGAGGTTGGAATTGGGATAGAAGATGTGCGGGAGACCGCAATTCCAACACATCGGTTCCAAAGTTGTGTACTCTTTGCCAAAGCTTCATATTTTTCTGCATTGGATTTAAACGCAAGAGCAGAGTTGAAGAATAGATCATGATAAGTTTTGCCTACAGACACAAGCTCATTGCAACAATCACCTGTTACACTCCCACCTTCAAAAATACTTCCACCAACTTCCCAAGCGCAATCAATGGAGATATGTGATGCCTCTGAAGTTGAAATTCCGAAACCTACCAAAATCATTCTAGAGGGACTCATCAAAAGCAAAATGCCCAACAACGGATACATATTTATTGCGGCCATAATACTTTGTGGTACTACCGAGTTAGTTTTTATTTTCTTTGGAAATGGAAAGAACTCTTGGATGAGTTGAGTTTTAAGTATTTGTTTATTTATAAGGTTTCTTGCAAAGATCTGAGTGACGTGGAATATGAAAACACCTTAGTACCTCATAAATACATAACCGATTTAATTCATCTCGATATTAAAGGCGAGAGTTTCTTCAACTTGGTTACATTGCAATACATAATAAACCCATAATATGATTGAACCTATTACTTATACAACATTAATATAGTCCAACGGTTATACACACGATAAAGACGTTTGTTGTTGTGAGCAACGTTTGATAAAACGACTGGAGGCCCTATTTAATTAAGTGGCCGTTTAATGATTTCAATATAATAATCAAATACATTGATATAAATTACTTGGTATGGTGAATGGTGATGCTTAATTATCTTAACTAATTATTCGTATATTAAGATAAGTAAAGTTAAATAGTACAACCACCAACATATTTCTTTGGTTGCAATACCGATGAGTATGGGCCTAAGAAATCCCTGGATGAAGAGCACAACAATCAGCCAAATGAACCCATACATTTGCTAATTCATATGCTAAGTTAACACCAACCAAACCATCCAAATTGAACTTAATAAAGAAGTCGATAAAGTGGTCTGACAATAAGATGAAAGTTCTCTTTCGATGGTCTCAAATTTTCCAACAAACAATATCTCCAGCAAATCAGTGAAAATAACAATTTCTCTAACACTTGTTTTAGTGACAAAAATAAATCATAATTTTTTTTTTGGCAGCGTGTCAAACTGTGGCTCGAAATCAATGCCAGGTGGCTGATTTAACTTTGAAAGGAGCTGCATTGTCAGTGTCACTCCCATTGTCATTGACTCATCGAGCTTAAATCATGAACTTTAACCAGACCCCAAAAGAAGCATCTTTGCTTGAGTGACAGTACCGTGACCATGAGGATGCGCAAATCGTCACAGTCGAAGCCAATTCCGCTTCTGACAATGAGGCCAGCCGAAGATGATGAAGAAGAAGAAGAAGAACCCAGTAGTAGCCGCAAAAGGAAATTGCAAATGGTCACCACCTCACCCTTCAAACTCCCTGATGGTTGGTCCGTTGAAGAAAAGCGCCGTCCCCTTAGCAACAGTTACAACCCCGGCCAAATCGACAGGGTCTCTTTCTCTCTTTCACGCTCTAAACTTGGTTCAAAGTGTAAATGCATGTACAATGTATATGCTTAAATGCTTTGCATGTGCATGGATGCTTTGATTTCTGGATGTGTGTCGTGTGCTATATGTCTGTATAAATGCCTGAGTTGTTCTTTGTTGTTGGGTTTTTAGCAGGGTTTTGACTGACTGGTATTAAAATTCATGTGATCACTAGATTCTGGGATGTTTTTAATATTCCCTTTGTGGGCCTTTATCATTGCAGGGTAAAATATTGGGCAACTTGAGGGTGGTTGATTGATTTGGATTAATTGGGATAGATTTACTATTACATGGCTCTGTTTGAATATCTGTAAAATGTTTTCCCAGAAAGAATTTAAAAGGAAAATGGTTGACTTTAGGTTCACTACTAGCTGGCTCCATTTCGAGCCAATTGATCCTGTCAAGATTACTCTTTTTTGCATGAGAAAATCTAGGTTTTTCTTAAAACCCAATAAAATATTTAGGGTAAGGATCCACTTTTTATAATAATAGTTTAAATCCTGTTGCACATGCTCTCTGATCCAGTAAAGGCTCCTCCTTTCTATAAGATATCTGGGTTGAGACCCAAGACACATCAGTTCTACCATCAAATAATGTTCTTTTCTCTGTGTTTTGGTTTTTCCCTTTACTGCCAATCCCATCGAGATAGAGTAATGCTTGAGCAATATTGATGTTTTATGCTACATATCCTACATTGGGTTTTTAGGCCACTCAGAACGATACCATACAGCCATCTTGCACTAATATCCAAATGGATGTTATAAGTTTTTTGAAATGAAACTCTGTGTTATCTACGAGTCTAGAATGATTATGATAATCAAGAATGGGAATGTAGTTTTAGAATTTCCGTTCTCCAACATGTGAATTATACAAATCTGCCTCCCCCACACTATTTAACTTTGTTGTGTATACTATTTCTTATTATGAATTCAAAACTAAGTTTATTATGTTTTGAAGTTATTGTATTAGATGTTATGGGGTCAGGTCTGAGACCTTTCATCTAACCTTGCAGTATTACTATGAGCCTGACACTGGACTGAAGTTTCGTTCGCTGGCAGCTGTTCAGAGATACCTAACAGAAGGGCAAATCGATACACGTACTATAAGATCCAAACCAGGCAGTGAATGCATTGTGAGTTCTGGGATCTACTTACTTTTTCAGTTATGAAAATATTTAGAATTCCTGTTAAAAATGATAATATTTAGAACTCACTCGCTAAAAGGATTTGAAGTTGGTTTTTGTGTTGCTATAAGGGTTACAGTGGGAAGATAAATTTACACAAGAAAACAGAAATATAAACCCAGAAGTTATGCTTACTTCTAAATCAAAAAATTGAGGCCAATCTTGGTGATCTTACTGGATACAGGCAAACCCCTCTTTCAAGATATTGTCAAGAATATTGTTAGCTTTTGTTTCTTTTTCTGTGAGAGAATAAATAGAAGAATGGTTTGGGCCCAAGCATAATGTCTTTGACTCTTGCTACATGGTTTGGTAGAGGGTTCACCAGATTAAGGTACCATATTTTTCAGTGTGATTTTCTTTCTTCTTTAAGTTACTGTACTTTTCAATATGATTCCAGAAGTAAATTTGATTATGCGTATGTATTTGAATTTTAGCCATTGTTACAATTGGTGTGCACAGATTAAAGGGACAATAATTTGATGTACTTAAAAACTTAATAAAACTATAATCTTGTGGGGCCCTTTTGAATCCATAGGCAGGCAAAGGTAACCATGAGGAGGGAGTTAAATCATAAATGGATGTTAGAGGTATCTCTGGTGACTGTATGGCAATGCCTAAAGTATGAAGTGAAAAATCCTAATTGACAATGTCAATCTGCAGATACAAAATACGCCAAGCACCAACAGGAACACTTCATCCTTTTTACTACCTGATGATTGGGAGATAGAGGAAAAGCGGCGTTACAATTCTGCTACCGTAGACAAGGTACCTGTTTTGTTTTAAAATATTGGCGGTTTTTCTCTTAAGTTATACATCGTAGAAAGGGTATATCTAGCTTGTACCTGCTGAAAATACTTGCAGTCTGCAACACAGGGTGAAATTGCACAGATGCACGTTTCTGGGTGTGCATGTATATGCACTTTGCATACACATCTGCAGATGATGTCTTTACTATTGCAAAGCTGATCCCTCTTTAGGGTCACTGACTTCACCCAAAAAATATGTATTACCTCAACATCCTTTAAATTTATAATTTAGTTTACTTATATTAACTATAGAAAATGGTTATTATTGAATATTAATCTAAAGTGTCAAAAGGAGAGATTGGAGGGAACACGAGGAAAGAAGTTGGCAAAAGGATTTGAGAGAAGGAGAAGGAAAATTACGGCATGAGTGCTGGTTTTGTTTATATAGAGCCTACAGTGAGATGTGCTTTATTCAAGGTTTGTTTCTACTTTCTACACAATGAGCTTGACTGTATTGAGGTGGACAGTTCTTATTGGGCGATCCATTTGTTCTGAAAGAGAACATTATGATGTTGGTTCTAGAATACATATCTATTTTTTATCGCCGGACATGAGTTAACGTGTGTTTTAATAGAACCTCAAAATCAGTTGCATTGCTTTGTCATTGGGTATCACACTGCACCCCAGAAACATGAGAACGTTTATTTTTATTTTTATTTGTGCAGACTTATATTGAGCCAGGGACCGGACAACGGTTCCGTTCTTTAAGAGCTGTTGAGAGATATCTAACAGGAGCAAATGAATATACTTCACTCAAGCCATTGGTACCTACCAATAAGTCTAGTGTATGCTCTTTTACAATTACTGATTAAACAAAAGTTTTCTCCTCTATCCGTGATCCTTGACCTTGTCCAGTTTCGCTTGTGTTTCAGCTTTCCCCTGGCTCTGGCCGCCAGAAGATGAAAAGTTTGGGTGAGATCCAGTACCAGAAGGTTGTTTCTAGTTCTGCGAAGATAAATATTTCTGGTGAGAATGATAGACCCTCCATCCTCAACTTCGGCATCCCACCAGCAAAAGTGAATTGGGTCCTCGGAGGTACCGGGGGGAGTATGTGGAACCCCTTCATGGAAGATTCAAAGGTCCCTGATTCTGTAAAGCAAAAGTGGTCCGAAACTTTTGTATCCGCCATTTATGGTGGAAACATTAGTGCTCCAAGCTTTTAAGTTATAACTGTTCTGCAAAGTGGAACTTGTGTAATCTATACTGTTTGTGTCTATTTACTTTAGATGCTAGCCCATCCAAAGTTGTGCCAGATCCTTAACTTTTTAGAGATTAATAGATGTATGAATGTTAGATGGAACTGTGAGGAGGAGGTGGTGATACGCATATACAAATCAGTTGTTGGAGCATAAAAAAAAGTGTACATTTGAAGAATGCAAAATGTTTTGGGTGGACTGAATGCAAAAAATTGTTAATGAGGAGGAAACTTAGTTCAAAAAATTTCAATGATCCCAAACTCAGTTTGAATTTAATGACTAGCATCTGACGGGAAAATGTATGGTGTTTAAAGCTGGATTGAGCTTCTGGTGAAGCAGATTCGAGTTGAGGATATTTCAAGTACAAAACTGTCTTGCTAGGCTGATTGCAGTTTCAGGCACTTCTCTCAACCCTTTTAATTGTCATATAGTTCATGTGACAACCAACAAATGTTGAGCAAAAAAAGAAGCGAACCATAAGACAATAACACATCATTCCACCAAGCTGATATGACATCAAAACGACGCCGTCCAAACAATAAAACAATTTAGACCATATTATCAGATCGCACCTCTCAAGTAGAACTCACTTGTATTCGTAAGTTCCTCCTGCATTAGTAACACTAATATGGTCTGTAAGTATGGAACAAGTACATTCTTCGCTTGAGCAACTTATGTTTTTTGTAATACAATATCACATTTCTCTCGGAGGCTCACCTGCTAACTAAACAGCCTAAAAGTCAAAACTAAAACACAGGAAAATCTGACTTCAGCTCTATATAATTTTCAGTAAGAAATCATTTGTAAAAGAACTTTTACTACAGAAAATCATGAATACCTAAAACACTTATTAGAAATGGAAAATAATCAAGGTGGCATTGGCATCCTTCCAGATAAGTAGAGAGACAGCTTATCTCTCAGATGAACACCGTTTACGTCGACAGTTCCACAAATCTGTTGGTGGTAAGCTGAGTCATGCTTGTGAGACAAAGGCATTTCATCTTGCACCTCATCTTCCATATCGATAACAATGTTATGAAGCAAGCAGCAAACAAGAATGATCCTTGGCAATCTATGTTTGTCTGGTCTCCACATCACTCCTTGAATGATCCTCCACTTGTCCTTCAACCTTGCCAATGCTCTATGTGCAACCATCCGGGTAGCATAATGCCTCTTATTGAACTCAGCTTTTGGCTCTGGAAGTTCTTTTCCTTCATAGGGGGTTACAAGATAGGGCAGTAAAGGAAAGCCCAAATCCCCAATTATGTACTCACGTATATCCAATCCTTTGGAGAGGTCTAATATTTTCCCATTCAACCTCTCACCTCTATCACAGAGTTCATAAAAATTTGAACTCTGAAAGACTGTCCAGTCCTTCATCTTTCCTGGCCATCCAGTTACTATGTCCCGAAACCTCATGTCAGGGTCCACAATGGCTTGTAAGACCATGCTGTGATTCTTCTCTTGATCGAGCCACGCATCACTTGTGGGGTCCGAAGCAGGCAAACACATCATGATGTGGGTAGTATCAACAACACCAGAACAATTAGGAAAGCCTCGTATTTTCTGAAATTTGGATTTAATTTCTGACATTTCTGCTTCAGTGGAGGGCCATTGCAGGTGGTGAAGTCCTCTTTCTTCCATGGCTTCCACAAAACGCCAGGTCACTTGAGAAACAGTCGAGTGGTTCACCCCAAATGCATCGCCAATTGTCACTAGTGACTCACCAGAGCTCAGTCTTCTTAAAGCTACAGCTACTTGATCGTACAAACACAAGGGCTTACCATTTGTAAACACAAAATGTGCAGATTTAGCCAGCATATCTTCATTCACAAGTGAACATATGTAGTCAAAGGTTTTCCTAGAAACCTTAAAAACAGATTCAAACTTGTCTAAACCCTTTGCTGGAGACTGAAGACCTGCAGACAAGAAGGGAGAGATAAGAGGAATTTTACTATTGGGAATGTGGAGCATTTAGATTTTACTTTGAATGCTTTAATGAAGTATTTTCACAACAATAGAAGCAAAAATAATCTCAAATATCTCGACAGCATAACTTTCATAAAAATAATTCCAACATGACTCATGCAAAGTATGGTTGACACTATGAGTTACAGATATATATAATTAACACGTACATATATATATATATATATATATATTGTGTATGACATGATGTAATTGTTCAACTGAATCAAAACATGAAATTAATTTGTTCACATTTCTCAGCAATAATTTTTGTTATAATAATAACAATCTGGTTGATCATGTGCTTATAAAATGAGTCACTCATAAGTTTGATCACTACTCTACAAACCAAAATTATCATGGTGAACTGCTGAAGTCAATACAAATGCAAGCACAACCTGGTCTCTACCTACATCAAGGGAGTTTAGATAGTACATACCACACTTCTGATGAATTACTTTTTAGTTAAGGATGATGCCTATTCATGAAGTAAAAAACTTTTATAAATGATCATGAAAATGTTAGCTTTCTGTCTACATTTATTTGATTTTATCACTTTCCCTGCATGTGTGACTATGTTCATCGAATCAAATATACTTTCCAAAATTCATCTGCCTTATATACCATTATGTCTGTTGAACTTGGCATATAGAGTGCATACTTCAAGGTCTTAAAATACTATTCTTATCCAGCAGAAGCACTTTGCCTCCCTTTTTTTTTTTTCCTTTTTAAAGGGGGTGGGGGGTTATGCCTCATGTTCAACCTTAACTTTCAATGATGCCCTTAAACATTTTGTAGACTTTCTAGTTAGCAAAATTGAGAAAAGACAACGTAACTGGACTGGATCATTAAAACAGAAATCATTACTCTTGTGAAGCCTATCAAAAGAACTTGAGGGATTATTACAGCTTATTGAAAAACAAGAGGCATGGAAATGAGGTGAAAGCATACGTGGGAATTTAGAATGGTAAGCTATGATGGTTCTTGTTGTGTGCTTGTTTACACATAAAACACAGAGAGCTGGCAGGATAACATACTCTAGATCAGAATGAGGTTCCTGACATATATGAGATTAATATAATTTAAGCATGTAGGCTATATGCAACTATATATTGGCAAACTCAAAGCATACTGAGAATAGTTGCTTCAAGTTGAGTACTCCTTCTATGCGCAATGAAATTACCAACAGTTGTTGAGATAAATAAGAAGGAACACACAAATGCGTTTATAATATAGTATATACAAAAATTAACAAAACAGTTTTTTCACAGTAACAAACTTCAAATGCTTCCCTGCTTGAGGGGAAAAAAAAAAAAAGAATCTTATGAATTCCACTAAAAAAGTCTGCCCCACAACTGCATATAAAATCAAATAAGACCTAAAAGTACTCTTTTTGTTTCTTCTATTGAGTTCCTTATATCATACCCTCTGAATAATGGAGAAACTTCCAAACATTTTATACCTAAGTCTCTCTACATCCAGCTCCACCATTCAGTGGCAGAAATGCTTATCAATTCCAATATCATGTAATGCTCAAACTAAATTTAAACTATTAAAAGAACTATTTGGTCATTTATGTGATACTTGGACAGTAGAAGCGAAGAAACAAAAATACAAAAAGACACCTATATGTAAAGATACTTGTGTATAAGTCTTCCACGGCTGGTAAGTAGTAGCAGACTCCACTTACCTCAATTTTGGATTACAGATGTGATCTTCAAGCAATGCTAGTAAGTTTGTTCAAAGGTAAAGTAACAAAAGCCAAAATTTGAAAGAAAAGAAGGACTCGCGTCTTCACAAAATTCAGCTGTTATACCAAGATGAGTTAGATACTACTGACTTCTTGATTGTCTAAGTTATTACATATCCTGTTAAATATAAGGTCACAAAAGCTGCAGGCATTGTCCAAGGACCTAAATACTGTTATTAACTTATTATCTTAGATTCTTTACATGCCTGTCAATGTTATGTATAGTATAATCTTATCCTTTCCAATATTCAAGAAGGCCGTAAAACCAGAATGGTAGGTAAAGGAACAGCTTTAAAATCAGATTAGGGATCTTCCTCGAATTTGAATAAATACATTGCAATATATCAACACACAAGTTAAATGAGAACTAAAACATAAACCCAATTTGAATTAGACAAAATCAATTTGAAGCATCAACCAGAAGTTCATCAAACATGAAAAGAACATACATACGCAACATAATATCACACTAGTCAACAAAAGCTGTATATAAAGCAGCATATCATAAAGCAAATAGACAAACGCATAGGAACAACTACAGTAGAGCAATCAAAATATCAAGTAAAATAATACCATTGATTCTCTTGGAGAATTCATCCCACCAATCCACAGGACCTTCCTTCTCTGATGACCCAGAACCAGAAGCATTTTCTTCAGGCTTCTTATCTGCCTTCTTTCTCTTTCTGACCCCCCTCACAGGACCCATCAGCGCACAAACACTAAATCGAATCAAAACCCAGAAACCCACCAGCTTCAAACAACAAGAAGCATATAAAGCCTGCTAGAATTCACAGAAAAAATCAATACCCATTTGCCATGATACATATATGTGTTCACCAACAAACAAAGAGAGGCAGAGAGATCAACAGAGAATGAGGAATATCAGCAACTAGTCTATGACATGCAAAAGCAAAAGAGTTTGTAAATAGTTATAGCTAGTTGCAGCGTGTTAATGGCTGTGTGAAAGTTTTTGAAACGTCCAAGAAAATAGAGAGCTTGATGAAATAAGAAGAAGAAACAAACAGAGAAGCTGTGTAGGAAGTGATAGAGAATCCAGGCTACACATGTGGGTTGGTGTTTGTTTAAGACAATGTGGCAGAACAAGTGAAAGACATGGACATTGCTACTTTGGCTACAATATCTACCAGTACACACAGAGAATTCAGAGAGAGAAGAGAGAAGAGAGAGAGAGAGAGAGAGAGAGAGAGATGTGTACTTTAGAGAGGTTTTTGCTTAAATTGCCTCGAGTCTTTCCTCAAATTTAACAAAAACCAGAAAGCAATTTTCTCATGCTTTTCGATTTATATATGTCGGATGAACAAATTGAGGGTCAAGTTACAACGTGAAATGACATATATGCCATTAACTCCTAATATTGGCCAATTCCTGTAATGGAAAAGGATTGTAATTTCTGTTATACATGGCAACATGGAAAGGTGGATATTTTATACCCTCCACCACTAAGCTTTTTTTTTTTATATAAATATATATTTTATTTTTTTCCCCTTCTTTAATAAGAAAAGAAACCTCCAAACTATCAATCTTTGTTTTTTTACACTGCCACTAGATATTTAGGGGAGTGCAAAATTTGATATTAATTATTTGTGCTTTCCATTTATGCTAACACTTGTACTCTCCTTTATTAATGCACTTAAAACTAAAAATACTCATCTTAATTTCGTATTATTTCTTACTAGTTTTTTTTTTTTTTTAAATTCAAGTGGTGTGCAATCAGGAATGAAAAAATTACATGGGCCCTAACTCAAAATCTGCAATCACATTCCTTCAAAATTAAAAATTGGATCAAGTAGGGAGAGTAGTTGATTCGATTCCCATTCTTTTTTTTCCCTCACTACCTTCCAAAAATGCCCTTACCACTTTACAATAATTCCAAAACACCCCAAAGCCTTAAAAAAAAATTCAATGACTATTTATTAATCACCATTGGAAAAAGCAATTTTTTCCCTTTTCACCTTGGTTGCTAGCCTCTACTTATCTTCTTATACTTTTTATTACTATGTCATATATTTTTTTTCTATTATATTCCTTATATTATTATATACTAGTTTTTCATCACTCATGGTATCTTATATAACTAATAAAGTAAAATTATGTCATTTTTTATTATAAGTTATTTAGATAAAAAAATATTTTATATGTGCATGGCATTTTAGTAATCAAATTAGTTTAGGTTCTGATTCATGAGAATTAATAAACAATAACAATGATATTCAACTCCATTCATGTGATGATTCCATATAGTTAGTAAACAACTTAATTGGAATGATTTTTTCCATACCGATTCATTACTTCCTCCATTCTTGATAAGTAAACGGCCCCTGAAAATCTCTACTCATACATATGAAGTGTTATGTTGGAATCTCCCCTCTTCAAGTAACGTTTGTATATCAAAAACCGCATTAATCATGGAGTTTCAATTACATTCATGTTCGCAGCGCATGTATGTATGTGCATAAATCAGATATTCATATTTGCTCCATTAATGCCCAAGTGCAACACACTCGCGAATGACACTCTTCTTTGTCTAATGTATATGAAATTAATTGGTAACTGCATTAACACGAATTCGTGCCTACAAATAGAGAAAATAAATAAAGCCCTACGAAAAACAATCAGCAAAATCGGTGCTCATTATGAGGTTTTGTACTCATATTTATTACTTGTGTAAAGTCTTAAAATATTATTAAAGTATTTATTATGAATGGAATCCTAAACATAAAGGTAAACCACGTGCTACGTGAAGGATGGTCAATTCAAAAACGAGGAACGGAACGCGCTTGTATGGCCTTTTGTCCCAATGATCCCTTGGTTGGTTATGAACCATCTTTTACTTTTGAAAATATAAATTGGAAGTCCATTCCATCCCAATTTGAAATTATGTTCGGATTCAGTCCTTTCTAATAGCATCTCTAGGGGAGTATACAAATGAGTAAGCGAGTCTTGTTTGTCTTGCGACATAAGTATTTTTCTCCTTTAACATAATACGCATTTCAAATAAGCAAAATTTACATATTTTCTCCAATAATACAATGTTGCGTACTACAAAAACAATAGGTCTATTGTGGTCCCACCTATTTAACAAAATTGAAATTAAATAATACATTCCTCGTTGGTACAATTGCATTGCTTCGCCCACTGAAGTGGCTAACTTTTTTCATGAGATGCCACTTAAGTTGTTGAAGTACAAATTTGTCTACGTTGACATACTCCCTTAAAGATGCTCTAAAACTTGTGTTGATTACGGCGTTTTTTCTCTATGAAAACATGAATGAATGCTTTGTTCAAACGTTTATTTACATTGAGCTTTATTGGATAGTGCGTGTCGTTTTGCTGCAGCAGATGAAGCCAATGCATCATTACATTTGTGCCTATCTACTACCCTTTATGGAGCAGTTAAGCTTATCAACAGAGTAGATGATCGAATGGTAAAACCCAATTTGTCGGAGTAGATGGATAATTGTGGAAGGCAAAAAAAATAAAAATAAGAAACCAGTGTAAGATATTAGG
Organism: Prunus salicina; assembly: GCA_020226455.1. Classification (NCBI taxonomy): domain Eukaryota; kingdom Viridiplantae; phylum Streptophyta; class Magnoliopsida; order Rosales; family Rosaceae; genus Prunus; species Prunus salicina. Next base: position 30,625,703 of record CM035342.1, on the reverse strand, counting down.
GTAATGATTGTTTTGAAGAAGACTAGAAGCAAACTTTTGTTTACTTGCATGGCTTTATATCTATTAAATTTTTAGTTTTTGGTGGTGGAAAAACCCAGAAAGGGCCTTTGGTTTGTGGTGATATATACAAGCAAAATGCTGTAATGAGGGGTTCAATTTCACTATTCAATAAGAAAGAGAAAATATTGAACTTAAACTTTTTTAATGATCATCAGATGATTTTCGACCCAATAAAAAAATGATTAGATGGTGGAATTGAATCCCTCATTCAACCCCCTCACCCAAATCCCCCTCATTGTAATGGACTGATCATGGACTTTGAACTTGGGTTAAACAAAAAATAAAGCGGCCCAGACCATAAATGGGCATGGACTTGCTTGGGTTCCTCGGATTGTAATCCATGGTCAAATATTTCATTTGAGAGAGACTTAACATAATTCTCATTTACATGGACTGTGATTCAAAATTAATTGCAACTGGCCCAAGCTTCAGCTCACATCATCTGAAAGGGAAAATGATTGAACCAGCTTTACCAAAATACATCTAAAACGAATGAAGCTTTTGAAGTTTAAGTTCTCATTTTGATTGAAAAAACTTGATAACTGATGATAGAGTTGACAAGAAGGAAAGGTGTTGCCCTATAACTCTACCTCCTTTTCCAACTCTGACTCTCCCTATTGCGTCATCTATAATATCATGAGATTCATGTAAGACTTCAAATATTACCACTGACTAAAAAGAACAATGCTAGAGTGACCACATTTTCTTAACCGCATTATATGAGTGAGGTTCACCGTTTACATTAGTTATCAGAGCCCGAATTATTAAAAAACACCACTTGTAACATTAGTTGGACAAGAAAATACACCATAGTGAACACAACATGGAACATTCCTATTATCTATTCATCAAACTTTGATATGTGCTTAATAATTTTAATCTTGCTTGTGCGTCAAATTATGATATGTAAGACGTAGGAAGTAGGAAATGAGGCATGTAGTATACTTGTCTAAATACCATATGCAAAACCTAGAGTTTATATAAAACAATTTTGTGTTAGCAACATGTCTACTTTTCTACATCATTCCATTATAAAATTTCTTGGAAGAACCACAAACCATTGCCTCTCCAATTTTCTAAAGCATGGCTCACGTGGGATGCATTTTGAAGCGGCAGCCAAAGTATATAATATATATATCGATGGCAATATCTAGGACTTAATTCTATTTCCCAAGTTCCAAAGTCTAGTACAAAAAGGCTTAGACTTAAGCACCATTCACCGAATTTAAGGAACAAAATTCAGCCCCCTACAAACACCCAGGCACCTAATATTTTGACCCAAAACTCAAAACTCAAGATGGACAATCTCGCAGTTTCAACACTTCTAGCTTTATCAGATTCCTACACACCCCATATGCTTTTCACCATCTCAATGCTTGTGCCCATTGTGCCGTGACTTGCAATGTGCTAGCTTAAGCTAAGCTAAGCTGCCGAGTATTTTGCCTATGCTTCTCGTTATCATTCATTCCCCACCTTTATTGTCTTCAAGATGGCCTTGTTTCTTGTTTCTCTTTAACCTATTGTTCCAATTTCAAGCTACAATTTACAAAAGTGAGGTGTCAATGTGGCCCATGTACTACACAAAGTAGGATTTTGCCAAGGTCTGTTATTCATGTGTACGTGAATATATTCCGACTGATGATAAGATATGATGAGCCCTACATGTTCAATTATTAGACATTGTCCACACGTGTATAGGTGACTGACTGTAACACAGCTCCACAACCTACTCATGTCTTTTGCTCCCTGCTCCTTGATCATTACTGCTGACACTGTTAGAAGAGGTGATGCAGTTGCTTTCCTTCTTACTGGGCAGTGCCTTTTGTTTCCTGGGTATGCATTTTGCTCTCACTCCACCTATCTCTGTTTCCTCCAATTGCAACTGGGCACTCCTGCAAAACCATTCGTATTTAAAATTAATTAAAACATTCAAGTTAGATTATTAATATAAACAATTATTAATCAAAGAACATTATGTCATCAATAAATAAAATTAAGGAAGAATGAAAATAATGTAATCAATTTATCACATCAAAGAAGTCAACTCCCTCAATTAAACAAACACTAATTTGACTCTCTGCATGAATGAAAACTTGAAAAGTATGTTCACGTGAAGAACTCACGGAATTGAATTCTGTTTTTGTCTCCCACTGAATATTTTTTGAATTAAACCCTAAAACTGCAAACTGTAATCTGCATGATGGATTATGGGGGCCCACATTTTCGCTTAAATTTAAACAATCCAAGTTTAATTAAAACAACTACATCGTAATAACAGTGCGTTGTCAAGATGACAATCTATCAGTCTGCACCAATGTGAGGAGGCAGCCAGCTGGCTATGTGTCAAACGCCGTACGAATCTTTCATTCAAATGGAAAGAAGGCAGACCAAATGGGCTATCAGAGAATCAAAATAAAATTCTGACCAGAATCCCCAGAAAGCCAGGGAAAGAAACCAGAAGATGTACATTTGCTGAAAGATAACAAGCACTTTCAAAGTGAAACTTCAAATCAACTTTTCCTACATTCACCTATCAATGCAGATGCTTCTTGGTTAAAATTAACACCACCAATGAAGACTATGTTTTATCCTTAACAAGAATAAGTAATCTTACAGTTATCACATAACTTAATCGCATTATACATTACATTTCTCACAAAGATAAAAGCTTTTGGCATGTCATATTTTATATACCAACTCTTTCTTTGACAATATGATAAATGTAAAACCCGCATTATGTCATATGGAGAAAAACTTTCATGAACATAGAATACCACTATGGTGGTAGCCCATTATGCTACGTTAGTGGAAAAGTTGAAATGTATGACAATACGTAATTAGCTTAGAATGGAGTTACAATATCCTTGGTGTACATAAGTTTTTCTCCACCATATGATACAGGACCCACATATTGCAAGAAAGTTGTATATAACACGCATACAATAGTTTTCACAAAGATCCAAGAGACCCTATTGCATATTTCTCACATTCTTTTGGTGTGTCACATCTCTTTGTTAATACTAGTTTAACAAGCAATACTAATTTAATGACTTCATTAGCGTGCAATTATGGAGAACCAGTTGTAAATGCAATAATTTAGAAGTGACAATTATTAGTGTATTAATATTAATTAACTAGATGAAATTCCTATAGATTATAAGTTGGTGGTTCTCATTTATCACACATGTAGCAAGCCCATATTGGCCTCATATCATTTGGGGAAAAATAATTATTGCACATATGAAAATATGATTAAGAGGCTACGAACCTAACCCCATTAACGCTTCCATAATGTTGACATTGCTAAAGAGCCTAAAGAAAAATAAAAATAAAAAGTACAACCTAAAATGGAAATGGAACAACAAACACACAAAAAATTGAATGCGGAAAAGACTTACCGATCTGCATTGTAAGAAGACGACCTCTTCAAAGCTGGAACCGCCTCTTTCTTTGTCTCAATTAAGCTCCCGCTAAAATACTCCTTATCTTCCAATTTAACCCCCGCGAAATTCGAAATTACCGTCTCAGTCCTCACCTGATTCCCCGCGCCTCCACGTGGCAGCCTAGCCTTGTAATGCCCAATCAGCGAGAATCCTTCCTCCTTCACCGCCGTGGACCCGCAGTCCCTGAACGAGATCGAGCCGCACGATAGCAACTGCATCAGGACCGACGAGGCCTTCATCTTGCCACCTGGACAAACCTCCGCCGTGCGATGTAAACCCTCATCGCTCGCCCCGTTCGTGCAGATCACCAGCCGTCCATCCGCCTTCATCAGCGACTCGAGCGTTTCGGGGCTAGAATCCGACGGCGGAGGCGAAATCTCGCCCCGGCTCAGCTCCGTACTCTGACTATGAATCTGAAGCACCTCCTGTTGACTTTGACCTTGAACTTTGTCGTCGCGCTCTTCTCGAACCACACGTCGTCGGTGCCGCTTGTCGTCGGTCTGAGTCGACGCGTCGGCGGCAGCTTTGCCGGCGGACTCTCCGACTGACTCGGTCTTGTACACCTTGTACTCGTTCAAGTCAATCGAGCTCCAGGACTGGTTTCGCCGGCGCACGATCAACGGAGAATCGAAATCGTCGCCGGACTTTTCAGCCTCCGGCGGAGGTCTCAGGGACCTCGACGACGCCGATTCGAGAGCCAGAGAGTTCACGGGCGGGTCGAGAAGCTCCGAGCCTTTGAGAACGTACTCGTGACCGTGCGACGGGTGTATGAAATCGTTTTCCGACAAATCGTGCCAAACGAAGCCGGTTTTGTAGCTCCTGAAATTTCAAATTCAAAGAAGTCAAAAGATGATGAGACGGTGGAGGAAAATCAGTAATTAGATCAGACGGTGGTGAGCTCGTACCGTTTGGAAGACCAGGAGTACAGAGAAGCCATGCCTTTGCCACGTAGCAAGTTCAAGCGGTTAATGACATCTGTGGAGAGAGAAACATACAAAATTAATGTGATTTGAAGAGTTGAGGGAGTGTTTGGTTGGTGAGGAAGTAGGGATAAAATCATAAAATCGTATAATTTAGTTACCTCTGAGAAAGAGACCTCGAGGAGAAGAGAGAGGGACTTCCATGAAGTGAGGGTGCTCGAGCTGGCCGTTCCTAGAGAGATAGTAAACGACGGGGACGTTTCTCGGAGTCATGGCGAGGTTGGGAGTTTCAGTACTGGACGTCCGGTTAGGGCTGGTTTCCGAGTCTCGCCATTTACTGGGGATTTGGAGGTGGGAGGGTCGGCCTCTGGAAGTGACAGCCATGTCTGTGTGTTAACAGAGAGTTGGAATCAGAGAAGGATGTTTGGTTACCGAGAAAATTATGTGGCAGCGAGCGTGTGAGAGAAAATGCGGGAAAATTAAAGACTAATGGGGAAGGAGCAGCTGGGAGAGAATGAGAGGAGGGGTTGGCATGTGTTATAACTTATATACGGAGAGAAGAAAGAGGAAGGTGTGAATGGGGAAAATGGAAGATTTTTGGAGGGCAGATGTATTCAAAATGGGGATGCGGCAGACAAGCGCTACCAAACAAATACGGGCCGTTTTAGATTTCAGAACCTTGGCAATACCTATCACGCCCTCACCGTAAATTCAATTTTTTTAATTTTAGATCTAAAGGGCAAATGTACCGTATTAGATTTATGTCGTTTGCATATATATATATATATATATATATATCAGTCCTGATCTCTTGGACTACAATGGTCCAAGAGATTTGTGGTCACTCACCGTTGGATGTAAATTCAATGGTTCACTCACTCTTGCACTCCTTTTAAGAAACTTTTTTTGAACCATTGGATATTAATCCAATGACGGGTGACCACAATTTCTTGGACTCCTGTGGTCCAAGAGATCAGGACTGATATATATATATATATATATACAATTAATCTTTTATTTTATTTTTAGCGACTCTAGGTAATTATTTTCTCCTATTAATTAAGAGTGCTGCTAAACGAACCCTAAAATTAACTGAGTACACCATACTATAAAAGTATATATTGAATTACTGATTTACCCTAATATAAAATGACCAAAAAAGATATATGGAATTGTGAAACAAATGTAATTTTAATAAGTACACCCTACTAACCACAACCCTAATCAAGAGATTGCTTGTCCTATTGTGTTTTTAACGAAAGAGGTGGTGATTGCAAGAACTTGGAATTGCAAAAAAAGTGTCAACAGTTTTAGTAGAAGCATAAATCCATATGAAAAGTCAAAAATTTATAAACACTATTAAAAATCAAGCTGAAAATCAACTATAAAATAATGCTTCAAGTATTAGGGTGTACTAGGGGTATTTTTGGTAGTTTGATAGAGTGTACTTAGTTAATTTTACATTTTAATTAAAATATTAGGGTGTACTTAGATCATAGGGTGTACTCAGTTAATTTTAGGGTTCGTTTAACAGCACTTTTAATTAATAGTGCGTGATGAAGATGGATGAATTTTATAATAAATGGGGGTAAAGGTCTAATCCAAGTGTAATGTAAACTCGGAGTAAGAAATTTAAAATAGTTCATTTTAAGTAGATGAGATCATGCTTCATATCTCCGTTTATTTTTCAAGATATTTTCATGAACTATCAATGTAGACGAGATCATGTTTCATATTCCCGTTTATTGGGATTTTGATTATAAATAAAGTCCTCTCATACCCTCGAGGTTTCCTAAGAAATTAATTAATCAATTTTAAGGACCAAACAATGATGAACACCTTTATGCAATCTGATGAAGCTCTCAAGCCCTAAGATTCTTTCATGAACGTCCTTTATCTTGAAAAGTCTATTGCAATTCCTCGCGTCCACATCGTTCCCTCTTAATAATATTCAATGAAAAAACTTTCTTACAAAATTCAAACACACGACTAGATGGGTTGACTACTCATGGTTTGTTTAATTGTTTCCTTTTGGACCACCTAACTTTGACTAGGAGGCCTTAATTGCGTTTTCAACGCCCTTTCCTCACCTCTGAAAAGTTACTAGAAATCGGGTGGACCCCCAGCCGACGTGGCGTGCCCTCCTAAACCTAAATCGTTGACCATGATATGATAATGTGTTGATTAGATTGGACAGCTCTGATTAGAGTTCGGAGGACAGGTGGACGGTCCAGATCAAAAGAGGCGCTTCAGAGAAGTACAGAAGATCTCGGGGTAAATGCTGCAGTGAAATATTTTCATGTTGGCTGTCTTTTAGTCCTTGTCATCATCGTTCTTCGATCTTCTCTCACGTACATTGAAACGTCGTCGTTGTCTGGCGTACCGTGTACATTTAAGAGTAGGGAAGTAAAGTGGTGGACCCCAGTAGCCCATATGGGGTGGGGGAGGTGACACAGTATTTCTGTGAAGACCCTGCTGCGCTGAGAGCTGGGGACAAACTTAAACTTTCTTCTGTTTCCTTTTTGGGGTTTCATTTCAAATTCAAATGCAAATTAATTAAAATGGGTCGTTGTTTTAGTCTAAGTTATCGGCAAAATAGTCCAAAGTTGGAGGCATATTTTCCATGAGATTGGAGGAGCATTGGCACGTGGGAAGGGGCACATGCTTTCATGCAACGACTCTAGGTAAAAAAACCACATTGACATTGCATTGCATTGGCCCAATTCAGCACAACGTGCACTCCATTGTCTTGTCTCCACCGACCGACTCAACACCATCTTATATTGATGAATAAACAAATGCAAAGCATATCTCTTTTAGGCGTAATTGGACTCATGATTTCTGAATTTACTTTTTTATTAGCTCTTATAGTCCTCTAATTCGACTTCGTTTGAGATGCATCATCTTATTGTTCAATTTGTCAAAATTTTCATTCCGTTTAGGGGCAAAATGGTCATTTCATGTATTTTCTCGATACTTTCCATCGTTTTCTCTCTAGAATTAGTTGTTAATCTCACCGAAGTCTTATCCCAAAAAATAAATTCTTACCAATAGGGTCTAGTTCAGTGTTAAAAGGCCTTTACTTGAGTACAAATGGTCTTAAGTTCGAACTCTCATAACACTTTAGTAGTGTGTGTGAAACTGATGGAGTCAATTAAGCCCACAATAGTTACAACATTTTGAAAATATATATTTATGTTATATCCAAGTTATTTTTTTATAATTCTACAATGAACATAAATATGATCTGTTGAGGGTTCGTGACACTTGAAAACATGTAAGAATGACTCACAACTGAACTTAAAGGTCCATGACACACTTGATAATTTGTAAGAAAAAAATCATAGTTTGTAGTTTGATCTGATGGATATAAGGGCCAATGATGTAATCATTTCTAACTTGAAGATCATTTTAATAATTTTTAAAAGACAAGAATCAAAATGTTACGTATCTCGCCCGTCTATGTGCTCATTGTTGTATATCCTCTGATACAGACATCTAATCCAATAATTTTAGTACTTCACTTAGCATCGAACACTCACGAGGCACGACATCTTTTTGTGACCAATACCTTTTGATGATGCTTTTGTGAACCCAAATGCATCTATCAATATCAGACATGTTCAGTTCAGGGGAACTGAGATAACCTCACCACCTTTGCCTTTTGCCTTTTGCCTTTTGCCACTCTTTTTGCTTTTTTGTTTAATATATTATAGCTGCATTACAAGCCACTTTGTACAAGACCATTTCATAGATGACAAATGTCAAGATTATCTTCAATCTAATATTGGGTCCCTTTTTATTAAGAGTATCTCATGTCAAAAGATGAAAACTGTTTTAGTATCTAAAAATTAATAGACATTTTTATCTAGTGCTGATTAGTTTCGAGTTGGATGCTTATATTCTAATATAGTATTTACATGTTAAATGATGCTTAAAAATTCTTCATTCTCTCCATTTATTGGCATTTGATCTCGAGTTGTATGCTCGAATGTAAACCCACGTATATCAGTGCTTTTAATTTTGGAGGAATTTTTAGGGACCAAGGACTTTTTTGCATGGAAGAGTTACTAGGGCGGTGGAGTGGCATAAACGGATCTAGTTTGTTTAAGCTGTTCCTGTGATATATGCACTTTATCTTATGGTTGGCTATAAGGGGCAAACTTCTCTCCCCTCAATGATTCTACCTGTGCAATGTTCCATGGTGTTGCAGAATCCCATACTTCAATTATCTTCGATTGCTTTCTTGTATTGAATTCGTGTGGTCCTTGGCTGCACTTCATTGACAGACAAACCACACCATGCTGTTCTTTAGAAGCTCTGCCTATAAACCAGTACTGTATAATCATTTGGAAGGAAAGAAATTACCACAGGAATTTCAAAAGGGAAAATAAACCTTCCCCTTGATTCTTAAATGCATCACCAACTCACTACAACCATTAGATGCACGCTAGGCGAACCCAAATGCAAGTCCTGCTGCCAAAAAATTATTTGAAATCTGTTTGATGATGTGGTAATTTAACATAAGCTGCCCGCAGTTGATTACTTACAGAACAAGAAAGAAACACTTAACTACAAAATAAAACAGGAAAAAACAAGTCTACCAAAATCCCACTTTTACTTTGGTGCCAAAAGACCCTTTCTACATTAGTATATACCGCGATTCGCAATAAGTTTCCTGCTAGTTGAATTTCCATTATAATACTTTGAATGGAGAATAAATATTCACTTCAATCCACATGAGGCATCGGGTAGCGGCACAAGGGACACAAGTGACTGGTTTCCAACCACTGAACAATGCAAGCTTCATGATAAACATGTGAGCAGGGCAAGGAAATAACTTCAACACCAGCTTCAAAGTTCTTCATACAAATAATACAGTTCTCCATGACTTCAGAGCTATCTAGTCTCACTTTCTCCAAACTGTCAATAGATGATTTAGTTGCAGGGATAGGCTTCACCTCATCTGTTTCCACGGATTCCCTTGTAACCCTTTCAATCACATCTTCTGGATTAATAACATTTCTGCTCATTCGCAGAGTCACCTCCTCTACTTCCACGACAATAGGAAGCATGCAGAGGGTTGATTCAACCGCATTAAGTACTTTTCCCACAATGGATGGCTGCTCATCTACTGGGACATGCATTCCGGAAAGAATTTCAGTCATGAGCATGGTACCACTTTCTGATAACAGCGTGCCACGAGGGACCTTAATGGTTTCTTGGGTTACAAGGGTTTTCAATTGCGGAATGATTCGTGGAACATCATCCTCCTCTTCGTCAAACCAAACAACTTCGTAGCACTTGTAGAGCATAAAATTGACTGGAAGCACGCAGGCTGAAGGCTGGGACTGCTGCAGGTCCATGTTGTTGGGTTTTCCCATCTTCCACACATTGGTTTTCTGCGACGCATCGCTACGATAATGTACATGGGTTAACATGCTTGAACAAATACCGAAATCTGCAGAAGAACCGGCAATGGTCATTAATGGGGGATGATGCTATTTGTGCAGAGCCCATAGCATGCTCAATTTCGTTGCCACAACAAAAACAATGGTTACTGGTATACCATAACACTTGGGATTCAAGAGGCACGGGCAACTCAAAAGAAAGCTACAAGCTTTACATTCTTCAAGAAACATCAGTAAAAACAAACCTTCTCTTTCCAATTTTAACACAATGAGACCCAATTATTCAAATTTGGGGGCTTAAAGTTGCTTCTAATATAACCTTTTAGCCAAGCACAATCGAAAACAGAGAGGCCTAGACCCCCTGGCATCAACTCTTATAATTAAAATCATAAACCCTAAATTAAAACCTTACCTAAAACCTAATAAAATAAAGAATTGAAAACAAAAATGAGAAATAAAGAAGAGGAAATACCTGGGGATGAAGAAGACAAGCCCGATCAGAAGAAAAAGGAAGAAGAAGACCGGCAGATTAGGCGAGGAAGAAAGCTGAGAAGAGGGAGAGGGTTTGCCGTATGGGGGTGTGTTGGCCTGGTCGAACATGAAAATTAATAATAGAGCAAAGGTACAATTTTCTTTTCTTTTTTCCTTTTTTGAAAAATTGTACCTTTGCTCCATATGAAAATTTAAAAAAAAAAAAAGTTAAAATCGAGACATGCAGCTATAAGCGTATTAGAATTTAAGAAAAAAAAACTATGAGAAGAAGCGGGAAATTAGGAATAAAAACGAGTTTATTGACAATTTGACATGAAGCTAGAGGGGGAGCTTTTATGTTGGGAAAAAAAGCTTGGGCCATAAAGGCTTTCCCCATTTTCACCTATTAGTTGGGCCTACTAGTGATGCACTGGAAGCAACCCTCTGCTTTTTAATGTTCAAATGGGTCAACCGCCGTCCAAAACCCAAGAGTGAGTCCAAACTCCAAAGTTGGGCATTGACTAAACCAAAGTCTAAAGTTAGAAAAACCTGTTTTTTGGGAGCAACCGACACCTCCGGTTGTTGAGGCAGTTTCTCAAACCCTAAATAAATATTTTTAATTATTCTATATTAAATAACATGCTTTAGATTAATCTAACGGGTAGGATTTATTATCTTGGATCAAATCCTAGCCGTTAGATCTCAATTCTCTCATCTCATATCTTTAGACTCCAACTCACACACTTCTCTTCTCTCTCTTCTTTGATTTTAACTTCAGTCTCTCTCACCCTCGCTAGGGGTAAGCATTTGAATCGGTGAATCGAGCCAAATCGAGTAAAAAAATTTTAAAAAAATTGTGTTGACCAAAAAAGTCAACCTAGGCTCAAAAACCAAACCGCTTTGGATTGGGTCCCGACTTGATTCTTGTCTTGGAAAAATTAGTATAAACCGAACCATATCAATTATGTTAAGTTTATTTATTCATCCATATCCAAAATTATTAGTAAACCTAATTAAGATTCAAAAACATTAGTAACTCCAATTAATATTTAGATATTTTAGCCTAATTAAAACCCAAATCTCTCTGTTCCAATTTATACCCAACTAAATATCTACTCTAACCCCAAAAAATTAAAATTCTCTCTAGCGCTCTTTAGGGTTTTCTCTAGAACATCGTAGGGGAGTGAGTCTCGATCTCCCCGAACTCAAGTTACTACGCCATAAGGATTGAATGTGGGGGTTGGACTGGCAGGTGCTAGTCGACGCTATTGGTGTCTGGATTGCGAGAGGTTGCTGGTTTAAAGACTCCCTTTGCATTCACTACCAAAAACGTGAGTATTAGGGGCAGTAAATTAGGGGCGGAAAAAAGGATCTGCCTCTATTGATGTTAATTAGGGGCAGAAATATTGACATGCCCCTATAACAATAATAGGAGCGCACTATAAATGCCTCTATTAGTTTTATTACTTATAGGGCCGATAAACACTGCCCCTATAAAGTTCAATTATTAGAGGCAAATAAGATTGGCCCCTAATGACTTTTATTAGGGGCGGATGAATGTTTTTATTTTTTAAATTTAATTATTTCCTTTTAAGGGCTGATTTTAGTAAATAAAAAAAGAGAGATTAATCTAAACCCTAGTTCTCCAACACCAACGCACCCACTTCCCCTATTTCTCTCTTCCTCTTCTTCCAACGCCGCACAACCCTTTATCTCATATTTTTTTTCATTTTCATTCTTTCTTAGTTCTTCTCTTTGTTCCTTCATTTTTGCTCTTGTTTAGCTCTGAAATCGTTCTCTCTTCTTTTCTTCCTTCTTCGTCGTCTTTTCTTTCCCATTTCTTCTTATTCTTTCTCCCTTGCAATAGTCACTTGGTGTATCTGAGAAAGCGAAAGAAAGAGCACAAGAAAGGTTGGCAATAGAGAAAAGAAAAACTCAATTTGTATTCTTTAATCCATTTTTTTAAATTCTTTTTGAAGTTTTCATTTTTGCAGGTACATTCCACAGGTTTTGAAGAATTTGAAGTGGAATGGTGAATAATTTCTTGTATCATTTTAATCATTTGATTGATTTTTCCTCAAGGTTTGTTCATATAAATTATACGACTGTTCTTTTTTTGTTTAAAATTTTGGTTAATGTTAGTCTATTAATTGTTGATATATTGTTAATTAACAGCTGCTGATCCAGAAAAGAGGAATCTTTGAAATGCTCCGTGTGCTGCAGTAAAATAAGAAGAAACGCTTAGAGATTTCTTCTGTAAAGCTGTGTTCGAGCTGAGTGGATGTGGGTTTGAAATTCAAACTTTGTATAGAAGAGAAAAGAGGGAAAGAAGAATTTCATAAATAAATAAGTAAATAAAGAGGGAAAGAAGAATAATTTGGATCGTTTTTGTAAATTTTGAATTCAAAACACAAAATTTGTGTTCGAGTTGAGCGGCTTTTATGTTTTGTGTTTTTTTTAATTAATAATTGAAAGTATTAGGGGCGGATGTTTGCGCCTGTAATAAAGACCTTTAATGTAATCTGCCAACGTGGCAACACAAATAGTAAGGGCGGATCTTTGAGATTTTCTGCCTCTATTAACAATAGAGGCGCGTGTATTAGAGGCCTATTCTCTTTCCGCCCCTCCTTCTCATTAGGGGCGGTTTTGCAAGATATCTGCCTCTACAAGTGCTTTTAGAGGCGACTATTAAATGCCCCAAATACTCATTTTTTTGGTAGTGATTCATATGGAAACTATGGTGACTGAGTTTTCCTTGCGTTTCACCCTTACTAATGCTGAATAAGAAGAGTTTGTTATTGATTCAAGAATAGTCATTGGAATCAAGTCCATGCGTTTTCTTCTCGTGGGCAAACTTTTGACTGATAAACCCTATACCAAAGAGGCTCTACGTAGAACCCTTTATTCTATTTGGCAGCCTACGAAGAAGGTAACTATTGTGGATATTGGAGATCAAAAGATTTCTTGTTCTTTTAACTTCAAGGATGAACGAGATATGATTCTCCAATGGGGTTCATAGCTCTTCAATGGATACTTTTTGGCGTTGGCCAAAGCTGCTGGCATCACCAACCCAAAACATATGACACTTTTGAATATATAACTAGAACTATGGAAAAGATTATTGATGATGCACTGGGTGGATACGTGGTGACGGACTATAGTAAAAAAAATGGAAAAACTAGGGATATATATGTGTATTTGGGCGACCCTGAATATCTCCAAACTGTTCCAGCGAAGTCTCATACTTCGGCTCGACGGAGAACCCATTGAAATTGATGTGAGGTACGAAAAGCTACCTACTACATGTTATCGCTATGGGATCATTGGACACATTGAACTTGCATGCCTCATACTAGGTAATGAAGGGCATGATGATTTGTCCAAACATTATGGACGATGGTTTCAATTTGATACAAATGGGCCTAAGTATCCCAGGTTGACAATGAGACAATTTGGTTTCCCTAGCTCCTCGGGGTGGTCTATGCCTGCACTGAAAGAGGATGCCTCATCCTCAACAATGGTGGAGGACGGTAGCAGTACTAAGTCGAGCATGCCTAACCAATCTACCACTAATGCTTTACAAAATCTGGAAGGTTTTCAAACAGAGGAAGCCTTGGCATTGACTCAGCCTTTTCCTTGCCCAAATCCTAAAATTTCCAGGCCTAAATAAGCAAGTTGACTTCTATGAGGAGGATTCTCTAGGCCCACTGGCCCTTATACCTTTTAGGGAAGATGCAATAAAGTTCCCCATACCTTTGGATTGTGATCACATTCCTCATTCCCTTCTAGGGCCCAATGATTATGATCTTTCCTTCAATTTATCATTAGGGAGTTAGACCAATAACCGTGACTTTTGTGATGTCGAAATTCAAGGACGTAATTCCTCCTTATTGAGTAGTACGAAGAAGAACCCATGCACTATCACGACCTTAGGCTCTCCAACTAACCAACCCATGATTCCACATATTCATCATCGTCGAGTCCCAAGAACCCAAAATCCCCACACTTTGCATTTTACTAAGGGAGCTTAAAATCTATCACTGGGCTCTGACCCATTCAACCGTAGCCCATTAATAAAGCGGATAGCCAAGGCTCGAAAACTAGAGTCATAATTAATAGGTTGCTAGTGCATCTGTCATAGGCTACACCTACAATTATGTCCATGGAGGATCTTGGTTTGATAAGCAATTGCAGTTTGAGGACCGCACTAGTTCGCGTGTGAAATTTAAGAAGTTTGACTTACATGAAAGTGAGGTAGCTGAAGTCACCTTAATGTTGAATGAAGTCCAAGGGGTGACTAAAGTTCGGTTTATAACCTTAGTGAAGTAAAGAATATTATACTTGTGTGCTATAAGTATTGAGAATATCTCACAACTTGGCTTCAGAAAAGTATAGTTGCCTCACTCTATTTGGAAGTCATGATGGTGATGATGATCTACTCCACACTTGGTGGGTTGAGTCTATAAGGTGAGCCTGATTCATTCAATGTTTTGTTTTTACTCTTTAAGTTTGATTTTTTGTACTAGTTATTTTGTTTCATAAAGATTTTTTTTACTGAAAAAGATTTCTTCAGACATTAGAATTACGTATTTACTTTTTGTTTATAAATTTGTCAAGTCTATGTTGCTCACAATTCAAAACATTCACTCTCATAGACTCTACCATGAAGGGTTATTAATAGGTGTGACTTATGGAGTTAGTCATTCTGGTCAAACTCAAGATTCTCGAAGTTGAAAATTCTCTCGAGGGGTTAGATCCAAATGCAGTATCGAGGCAAAAATTGGCTAACCTTACTGGATTCAGGGATTGGCTGAGGAATTTGCTGTTAGCTTAATCACACCATATTTATGCAATAGATGAGCTTTGCTTCCTAGATTTTTTTGACGTGCATGTCAAGGTTCCTTTTCAACTAAACTACAATCAATTGGTGAAGAAATTGACCAATCATCCTCTTCTCCTTAGCCCAAGCTTGAGAGTTAGGTACTGCTTTGTGGTTCACCAAGCTTATGAAAATGACTTTTTGGAAAATAGTGTCTTCGAACAATTTATATCCTCACAGCCCTCTCAACAAAGTCAGAGGTGGAAGCGGAAATTCAAACATTTTAAGGGTTGACATAGTTGTATTAAGTGCCATCCAATATTTAAAGAAGTAGACGAGTACTCGCGTGGTAGTTATGTGTGGAAAGTGGCTGACCTCCTTCGCTTCCTGCACAATTTGAAGGTGCATTATGTCACTGATATAGAAGTTTTCGACGTTGACAGATGTGTGTGTAGAACTCTATGCCTAAGGTTTTTGAGCTATCTACATGAACACCATATGAAGACGAGTGATAGGTGAATGGTAGATATTGATAGATATTGAGAAAGTTAAATCTAATTTATGGGGTATCACCTAAAGTTAGAATTTTCTGATGGCGTGTGTGTTCGAGTATTTTCCCCACAAAATTAAGCCTTTCCAAGAAGCACATCCCGATTGATACCACTCATGCCTTCTATGGCAATTCCCACAAATCGACGATGCACATCCTGCGTTATTTCCTCTTTGCTGTAGTCGTTTGGAGTTGCTCCTCACTAGCCGGTCGACAGTCTACTTCTTCCAGCGAATTGACAAAGAATTGGGTTCATACCTACTGTGATCTCTTCTCCTCACATGACTTTGCTATTTTCTTTATGCTTGGATGGACCATATGGGAGGCTCAAAATGCACTAGTCTGGGAGAACAAACTTTTTCGGCTGTACTAGGTGTGCAACAATGTCATGTCTTGCCTTAAGGAATTCTTGAAAGCATCTGCCCGAGCTTCCAAGGCTGTTACACAGACTAATCAGGTGATACATTAGGAGAAACCTCTTATGGGCTGGCTTAAAGTTAACATTGATGGTGCTTGGCATCTTGGGAGCTTGATTGGTGGCATTGAGGCTGTGGTGTGTGATTTTGGTGGTGATTTGGTGGCAGGGTGTGCTATGTCAATTCACAATGTTTTCTCTACTACTCTTGATGAAGTTCTTGCTGCCCAAATGGGTGTTTCACTGGCAGTTGATAGGGGTTTTATGAATGTTTCTTTTGAGAGTGATGCTCTTCAGATTGTGTCGGCACTTCGAAGTCAATCCATGGATTAGTCTTTCCTAGGATCGATTGTGGAGGATACCAAGACCCTGTTGACTCAGATCACTAGATAAGGTTTTACCCATATCCACCGAAAAGCCAACGGTGTGGCTTATCATGTTGCGAAGTTTGCAACTCACATTGGTTTGAGGAACCCCCGAATTTTAGTGTAGAGTACTAAACTAATCATCTAGGACATAGTCTGGCTTTTGTACTCATTTTCCTCATTAATAAATTATTATCACCTTTGCATCAAAATATCTACTATACCCCAATTTCTTTTTCTTTTCAATGAACCATATTCTTTCTTGTTGTGCTTTCGTATTCTTCTCTTGTTAGTAAACCATATCCGTTTTTGTTGCCTAATTCAATGACTATCCGTTTTGGTTGACAACGACTGCTTTGTTGGTCCGACCGATTCACAGTTAACCGAACCTTGTCCGGCCAATAGTGGTCCCAAATATGGTAATACCGCTTGTTGGCAGTCAATTTCCGTTTGCTTGAAAAAATCTCAATTCCCGAGCTGAGTCCACCCTTGTCTACCTAGTGTTCCAGCACTATTTGTCACATCCCTGGATCGGCTCTGTCGTAATACGATATTGTCTGCTTTGGGCCCCCCTATCTGCCCTCATGGTTTTGTTTTTGGGAACTCACAAGCAACTTCCTAGTGGGTCACCCATCATGGGATTGCTCTAACCCAAACTCACTTAACTTGAGTTCCCCTGACTCCGAAGCCAGTAAGCTCCTAAAAGGCCTCGTACTAGATGAAGGTGGACATGTATATATAAAGCACATCACTCCCTCTCTGTTGGTCAATGTGGGATGTTATAGTCCACCCACCTTAGGGGCCCGACGTCCTCGTCAGCACACTCGCACCACACAACAGAGTAGCTCTGATATCAAATTGTTACATCCCGGGATCGGCTCCGCCGTAGCACGATATTGTCTGTTTTGGGCCCTCTTCTTTGCTCTTACGGTTTTGTTTCTGGGAACTCACGAGCAACTTCCGAGTGGGTCACCTATCCTGGGATTGCTCTAACCCAAACTCGCTTAACTTCGGAGTTCCCCTAACTTCGAAGCCAGTGAGCTCTCGAAAAGCCTCGTACTAGATGGAGGTGGGCATGTACATATAAGGCACATCACCCCATCTTCGTTGATCGATGTGAGATGTTACACTATCCCTCCTTCCCTCTTCTATTTTCTTATTTGGTTTTTTATTTCCTTTTCGGTTAGTAAATAAAGTCTCTACTGGTGGCTTAGTTTGAGCCATGGTCAAATGTGATCCCATCACCCCTTTAATTGTTAATTCCTTAATCCAATATTTCTCCCAATATCCTCCCCTAAAATTTCTCTAAAATTTTAGTTCTACCATGCATTTGAAGGACTTTATTGCATAGTAGGACTCTATTGCAATATGCCCATATAAGGACTCTTGTTTTCTATTATGAAAAGTTACATGGTTGGAAATTGAGTTTTCCTCTCAAATTTACCTCACGCCCTACATTTTTTTCTTGGCTAGACTGTTTGAAGAAAGTAAAGTCCACATCAAAAACTTGATAAAAATAAAATATGACATATAATGAATGATTCTATTACTTATAACATTGAGGCTTTTATATTAAACCACACACCTGTCAGATTATGCAAGTGATTGATTAAGAACTACAAAAATTTTGTAAGTTTAAAAAACAAATTACATATATGGTTTTCCCAACAAGAATAGGCAAATTTTGTGCCAGGCAAACTACAGATACTTGACATGTCCTCATTTCTTCAATCTCATCACAAAATTTATTGATTTTAGTTGTATCACAAAGACAACAAATTACGAAATGATCGACTACATAAGTAATTTTTTGGAGATAAAAGACACCAACTAGTATTGCCAAATTTTGTTACAAATTGATGTGATATATGACATAACAATTCATATCATTTGTCACATAAGCTGTTATATAAGTCACTCAATTCTGCACCATATATCATTTCTAGAGCTAGAGTCACTTGCAACACGATCTTACCTATGAGAAACACTTGCACGAAACGGGGATATCACCCCCGATCAAAAACGTTATGACACATGTGATAACTTCTCCACGTAATATGACGTTATTGATCAGAAATATCAAAATAATATTATCCCATAGTTATTAATATGCTTTTCAGTTTTTATCAAATTAACATCACAGAGTGTTCATATGGCCCTTTGCTCATATCTACCTTCCAACTTATCATTTATTTTTCTGTATTTTAACATCCCATTTTCATCACGCACTATACTGATGGATGCTCCAAATACAAGACAAAGAGTGACCCTCTTTCTCTCCTGCCCAACCATTTCTTTTACTTGCTGAAACATGGCAAACATATTATTATCAAAATTTAGACCCATAAGGGTCAAAGGTGTAGTGCTATATGGAGAAAAATTAATTAACGGTGGGGAACGTTCCACTATCACACACACTCAAGCACCATCCAGATAAGTGCATGCAAAAGCGAAACCTTAATTACACACAGTCGTGTAATTAAACACCTTTTTTTTATGTTGTACCAACCCAATACTGGCGTCAGATTCATCTCAAAGATGCCTTCTATTTGCAGAAAGAGAAAAGGAAAGAGAAAAAAAAAATGTATATATGCTCAAAAGGATGTTAACAACTACTGCGCCTCCCCATTATATGGAGATTTGTTTCGCATGTTAAAGATACTGCCAACCCCTTGATGGACTTTTTGCATGATCATCACCTGTTCATTTTAAACACAAATTATAATTTGAAATTAATGCACTTAGATTTGTGTAAGTGATTCCCTATTGCCGTGATCTAGAATTTTTCTCAAATTTGTCGTGGTATATCTACTGTCTACATAAGAGTTTGAGGATGCAATAAAAAAGTTCCCAAAATAATTCGAATTATACTTTTGTTGGTTAGCAGATATGGTTTTTGCCGACAACTTTCTGCTGTTGGGTAATGAAGAAATTTCTAGTATTGAAGTGCATGGTTGGGATGTGAAGAAAATGCTAGGATATTATGTGTTTGCACCAACTTTTCCACGATTAGGTTAGATGGCGACTCGCACTGACTAATTCTTTGTCATGCAATATTTTCTTTCTTAATGTTATAGGTATTCCAAATTCGAATCTCTTTTATTAATAATAATAAAAAAGGTGACAATTTACATTTGATTCTTATATGTTCTCGATTGAACTTCTACACTCTGTGAGGATAAATACTTTATAAAACCCAAGTACATAGAAGAAGCTAAGGAAACTTGAAAATTGATATTAAGAGATGAGTGCTCTCTTTATCACATGTACTTCCCCTCTTTCCAATTCTCAATTCGTTCTAGATATCTTTGTTCTTGGCAAGCCCCTCCTTTTCTCCATGGGTAGAATAATATCATGACAAGCTTATTGTCTCAGGCTGTGATGATTGAGCATATCAAGATGTTGACCTGGTTGTCCTATCAAGACATAAATCAAACTGTGGGGATAACCCATGAGATCACAAACTTAATTACATGCCTTTATATCTCATCCCCAAAAAGCCTTTTAAATAAGACGATCATGAATTGCGTGCGTGCCTGGACAGCATTGCACTTGTGAGCATATACATACACAAACACAAGTTAATATGATTATGGATGATGCTTATCAGCTTATCTCCATTTCTGAAAGGTGTCTCCATTTTATGGGATAGACTTTGCATTTCTACCCTAACTTATTCTAGAGGTGGTAGACATAACATATCATGAAATAAAGGGCTTAATTCTTTCTAAAAGACAAGAAAGATAGCCTTCTTTGTACTATAGCTAGCCTGAAATGATTACATCATGAAATGGTTTCGTTTTGTCTTTTCATAATAATAAAAAAAATGACCACCTATATAAAGAAATTGATTATACAATATACGACATTCTTCAATAATTACTTAAGTTAAGGATTGGTTATATACTTCTCATCTCGGCAATTGGATTGCATCTAAAAAAACTATCAACACATTTAATGAATGCAATCCAACGACCAAAATTAAAGGTATATAATCAATTCTTAACATAAAATACTTATCGAAAAATCTCTTTATAATATTATACGGATCTATTGGGACAATTGCTGATTATCCCACATTCCCACTACTACTAGAATCTAATGCTTGATTGAATGGGCCCAAATTCTGCAATTATTTAATTGATTAATTAAGCTCAGGTATACATGATTCCTTAAAATCTACTTGGCATGCTAAATATATATATACTAAATGCAATATATAAAATATGACTAAAAGACACAACATCAGACACACACCCTCAACCAAAAGAAAGGAAGGCCAAGCAAAGTGGAGGTGATCAATTGATATAATTCCAGCATTTTCTTTATCATTCTAATCTTTGATTTGCAATCACTCCTCTCCCTTTGACTGATCATCTCCAGTAGAAGAAGAAAGGTAGAAAAAAAGATTTCCCCCTTTAGATTCCCAAAACAAATAAAACCCACTGAAATGTTCATCTGTACCATATGTATTTTTGGGTAATAAAGAGGCTACTTGTCATTAAGAAATGACAATTTGCTTCCTTAAAGTAGTAACGATAAGCCACTTAGGGTAAGCTTGTCAATGATGGTAAAGTTGGCACCATCCCCAGCTATGGGACCGTTATTCCATTCAGATCCATACAATTCTCTCTCTCCCTCCCCCCACCACTACTGCAAACAGCAACAGAAAGAACAAGAATTTGCACTATAATATATTTTTCCTTGCTGGACTAAAAACGAAGAAATTTTGCAGCCCTCAACATCATTAGGTTAATCCGTACCGTTTGATTACAAAAAACAAAACCATAGACAACATTATCAGATTACATTCTTTAAATTATCATGCTAGTTATTATAATCAGAGAGAGAGAAAGAGTAGTAGATATCAATGATGTATTATTTGGCTATTTGACTTGGGTCGACTCATTTACACAACTAATAGATTTCATGTTCTTACTGAGAGTCTAATGCACTGCACTAACATATGATATGTTAATCTAATCTCTATGTGCTCTTAATGGTCCTCTAACATTTTGGTAATTTTCTTTTGCCACAACATATCTTTCTTTTTTTACCATAAGTCAATGGGAGAATCAAGCCATCAACAGTTTTTACCATCCTTCATTCTAGTAACAGATCACATACGATTGAAAATTATCTCACTTGATTACATGACTAGCTATGGAGAGAGAGAGAGAGAGAGAGAGAGAGAGAGAGAGAGAGAGAGAGAGAATTAAGTGGGATGGCCACAAAGCTGTGGTGTACACGTCAACTTCTTGCTGACTAGCTACTTCTTCCTATTCCAGCCCACTACAAGGCACTTTATGCCACTACAGTTCTACTTTGCTGACATCACCAATTCACCACCACAAATATAATGTTTCTTAATTATGCTAATCGAGGCACATGATGCTATAATCCACTAGTAACATACCTCTTTAATATATACCTTGGTCTTTGTATGGCCATCATTTTATAATTAAGCCTTCTGTTTAAGTTGTCTATCCAGCACCTGTCAAATCTATATAATATTTAATCAATCAGAGTTCAGAGGAAGGCCAACATGTAGTTTTGATATCTCGTCCTCTTATGTTAAAGAAATCTATAGAAGAAAAAGATATGTGGTCCTGTGTGCGTAGCATAATGGTCTTAGCTGGTATATGAAGTTTCCTCATCTACCAAAATGGACGATCATAATACAGATATTCAACACAAACACTCATGAGATCTAGTTCAAGTTGCACTCAGGAGGGGTGAGAAAGTGGAAAAATATTTGGGTGTGACGGCCATAAAGTCACATACTGTTACTTATTTAAGTTTATGGATGGACGATAATATTGATATATGATGAACTTAAAGTAAACTATTGTAAAAGGATACATGTGTTATAATATGAGTGAATTTATAATATCACACAACGTTGAGAAATTTCTTACTCGTAAAATTCATTTTCGTTTATACTGATGAATGACACCCACACTTTAAATTACACTATCTAACCTAAAATCAAATGACAATTAACTGGATTGTAGCCACCGATATAGATGCATAGTACGCCTGTTAAAACTAACATGCATGTTTTGAATCATGTC
Organism: Prunus salicina; assembly: GCA_020226455.1. Taxonomy (NCBI): domain Eukaryota; kingdom Viridiplantae; phylum Streptophyta; class Magnoliopsida; order Rosales; family Rosaceae; genus Prunus; species Prunus salicina. The sequence goes on along the minus strand of CM035342.1, from coordinate 30,603,175 downwards.
GAAGTGATACCATAATTGAGATTGAATTGAGACAGGATGAGAGATCTCAACCCACAACTCAGCTCACTTATCAACTCGTATCTTAATTTGTAGTCCAAAGTACATGAATTTTCTAAGTTTTTTTAGGAATGTTGTTAATTTCCTTATGAGCCTATACGTATTACTTTATGAAGGAAAAAAAAAAAAAACCCCTTTAACTTATACAACCTTAACTTTCGTTCATAGTATACAGCCTATAAATTATTTATTATTTTATCAAAGAAAAACTTCATTAATTATTATTAGCCCACATCACCATAATTAACTATAAATCCAAACAAATCCCACAAACTCAACATAATGGAAACCCTAAAGCAACCAATGAGCCTAAATGTACCCTACCACCACTACCTGAAGAAGCGTCGTCACGGTCACACCCACCACCACATCTGTAACTGATATGGGGAAAATATGATTTTCAACAATTTACTTGCGCATAAGAGCGAACAAATAATGAAAACAACAACCTGCCAAAAAACAATTTGGTGATTTGTAGCCTCTTCCGTCAAATACGATGTAGAACCAAATTAAGAGAACATAAGCAATGTTAGAGAACGGGTTTTGGGAGAATGATTTGATTGAGAACATAGCCCAAAAGGAGTGATGGGGGACTTCAATCTGACCATGGCTCAGAAGAACTCACCACAAGGAGTTTCTTATTCAAAACTCCCCAATGACTTATTCACTAAACCAAAAGGAAAAAATGAGAAGATAAGAGAGGGAGGAGGGGAAGTGACGATGCTTCTTCCTCCCCCTCTGTGGAATTTTCCATTAGGACTCATATAAGGAGAAAACGGCTAGACTTTTCTCTTTCATAGTAGAAGTTAACCAAAAGCATGTGCTCATAAAGGCCAAAAGAAGAAGAAAATATTCATTAAGTCGACCATAATTTCCAATTCTTAGAGTGTTTATGAAAATTTGAAATAATCAGCTCTCAACAGAGATACTCCACTTGTTAAAGTGAGGAGACGAAGCTAACAAAATCCCTACGCATGATGAGCTAGCCCTAATCTAAGACCGGTGGTGGGGCAATTGGGTTCTAGTCCTCTTTTTTTTTTTTTTTTTGAGTGGGGTTCTAGTCCTCTTAAACAGAAAGGAAATGAATCTAGCAAAGCATTTAAAAACATATTTCTGAGAATAATATCTCATACCATTTTCATATTTAATTGAAAAGGGAAAGGGTCTCTTATAGGGCACCATCTTAAAGTACAGTTGCTTCCTATTCCCTTGCTTTTCCAGATTTGTCCTCATATGCTTTAACTTTCCTTTGGCTTCTACACCTTACTAACATCAACATTTCCTCAAATTGGATGAAAGGAGAGGCTCTCTAGTGACCTCCATCAATTTATTCTCTTTTATCCAACCACACCAAGATAAAGCCAATCTTGTTTTACGGTCGACGCATGTCAAGTTTCACAATATATGTTTTGTATCTAGACTGTTGTTTAACTTGATCAACGGTTTATATTCACAACTTGACCAATTATTTATATTTGTAACTTGTTTTAATGATGACGTTGGTATGTAAATATACATATATTATATATGCAAACATTCATTCTTGGACTACTTTACAATGTAATTCAGTAATCATAGTTATCTAATTTTTACATTGAATCTGAAAGTTTATTATTGTGAAAAATTTGCCAAATCGATAGCAGCTGGTGATTTAAATTGTGCAAGCAAATACAATATATTAGACAGAAATCTAATCACTTTGAGAGTATTCAAATGGCAATATAATTTTCAATTTTTCTGATATTTTGTAGGGATGGTACCACACTTCAAACATTTCCCTCATAAGATATACTGCTAAAACTAAGTGTGCGTGAGAGAGAGAGAGAGAGAGAGAGAGAGAGAGAGAGAGAGAGTTAGTAAACCTCTATTAGCAGGCCACATCAACTAATTAGATGACTTATTAATCTTCTTAAAAATGGATCAAATTAGTAATAGTTTTTATTGATGATGATCAAGCTCTTGTGCTAGACTTTATATGATTTGGTAGTTATACTGTTCCTTGGAGGTCTCTGATATGATCCCATGAGAGTCACACCAACAGATCAAGCTCTTACTTCGATTATTGCGTTCATAGTGGCTGACATCAGATCCATAAAGTGCCTTATCACAAAAAAGCATGCGTGCACCACATGGACGGTGAAGATGCAAAATCAGCAAATATTATAATCAAGCAGCTTCTCAGCATGGAAACTGGGGTTGTATATATATTTGTACTGGACATCTAAGTTTCCATATAAAACAAGGAGGAGAAAGTAGAAGCAGAACAGAAGCATTGCAATCAAAATAGCCAGGCCACAAGCTTGGGAATTGTAAAACAAAAAGGAAAAGAGAAAATTTATCAATCATGAAAATGATTCAAGAGGAAAACATCAGAAAGGGCCCATGGACAGAGCAAGAGGACTTCAACCTGGTGTGCTTTGTGGGCTTGTTTGGAGACAGACGTTGGGACTTCATAGCTAAGGTATCAGGTTTGAAGGTGGCGGGAGAGAAATAATAGGTACGGTTATTTGGAGATGATAGGCTTCTCCAAGGAGCTCCCATTTAACCCACCTGGATTAATATTTTGTTGTAGGTTTGAACAGAACAGGTAAGAGTTGCAGGTTAAGATGGGTTAATTACTTGCACCCTGGCCTCAAAAGAGGCAAGATGACCCCTCAAGAAGAGCGCCTGGTGCTTGAGCTCCACTCCAAATGGGGAAATAGGTTTGACCAAAAAAATATAGCATCTAAATTCATCACTTTGTTTATCATTATCTAACATTTCTTTGAGTATAATATCCTTTGATGAGTAATGTTCAATACTCGGATAGTTTGACATGTTTGTGTTGTTCAACTGTAAATCGACATTCACAGCCTGACAACATGACATACCCTTAATTTCAATTCTTTCAATTTGATTTTACTTGATATAGGATGTAATTAAATTTCATGCAGATGGTCAAGAATTGCTAGAAAATTACCTGGGAGGACAGATAATGAGATTAAGAATTACTGGAGGACTCATATGAGGAAGAAGGCACAAGAGAAAAAGAGGGCTGCATCCCCATCATCATCTTCTTCCAACTGTTCTTCATCCTCAAACATCACCTCAACTGAAGGAGGAGCAAGCTTTTATGACACAGGAGGGCTTGAAATCAAGGCATCATCAGGAGCAAAGAAAACTGGTGGAGATCATCAGGAGCAAGAAGATGATAAAAAAAGGGACCAAAAGGAGTACTCACTTGATGATATATGGAAGGATATCAATCTGCCAGAAGTGAACAGTATTGAACCAGTTTACAATGGCTATAGTGAAGAAGCCAGCAACATTATTTCTTGCCCATTAATGGCTTCTCCAGCACCATGGGAGTATTGCTCTGACTCTCTATGGGAAATGGATGAAGAGGAAAGTAAGATGTTTCTCCCAACTACAAGTGACCAATTTCTGTCCTGTTTTGAATATGGAAAAGCATCTCTAACTGGCTGATTAGGATTTTATTTATTAAGATTTGTTCATATGTGAAATAGGGTCTTAAGGAAAAGCTCCTCTAACCTGTATAATAACATGGGTATGATCTCAGATGATCTCTAAGCTCTTTTTTCCTTTCTGAAATCTGGGTCTGGTCTGCACCAGCCATCAGCTGCAGATCACTTGTTTTTATGCATTACTTTACTCTAGTTCCTGTCCTCTGTATCCTTGTGTGTGTTTTTCAATTTTTAGTGAGGAAGAGAGAACTTCAAATTTACCATATGGTGTTGTTGCTGTGGTATGTCCATGGAAGTATGTTGTATATATGTCTTTTGAGATTTACTTTTCAATATCAAGCTGGTTACCATCAGAATTTTTCTTCTTTTAGCTTATTTTATGCTACATAAAACTGTTCTTGAGCAGCTTCATGAAGAACCTTAAGCACTTAATTAATGTCCAATTACTAATATTTTCACAAAAATTAAACCCACTAAAGCATCATTAAAGTAAAAAAAGGAATATTGAATTATGTATATATAAGAACCTTGAGGAAACTAAAAGGTTGTTCTATCTCTAGCTTTCCCAGATTCCATTTTGACTCTACTTTTCCATGAAAAAATAGCTGCAGCCAGCCCTTCAAGTTTGTCTGCAACAAGAATCTGTAGTAAACAAATTCTGGATATGCATTAATGAACTGAATGTTAACTGAATTAATTACTAATTAACTGGTTGAAAACCAAGGATTAGCATGTGAACAAGTGGGGGATGAAAATGGATTAATTTTGGGACAGAAAAGTCTGTTAAAAGTAAGATAAAAAGGAGAGTACACATGCTATCATCCTACCAGGTCCAGCATGGAGAAAAACTCCTTTTGAGGAGTGTGGTCCAGGTAACATGGCCTTATTAATTCTTTGCTAATTAAATTACTAATTTAGTGGTTAGATGTCCAAATCATTGTCCCATAAGATTTGTTTATTTATTCATAGTTGGTCCATGTAAAACTGCATAAGCATATCCCCCCAATAACATCACCTTTTCATGCACAAGAACATTTAATATTTTTCCTCTCCCGATGAAAATAAACTCAGAAAGCACTTTAAGTTCCAAAGGAAATCTTCTAATCACTTTGCAGATTTAGCCTCAAATCTTTCCAAGAAGAGTTAGGATTTTTTTCATCTTTTACTTTTTCCTTTTGAATATGTATCTACTTCCTAAAATTACAAACAGAAAATCGTACACAAAAAGGAAAAGCTATATTTATTATTAATGTAGGAAGAAAGTTCAAGAAGTGGCTGTCAAACATGATTCTCACATTGCAATTAAAAGGGGATACTATTTGTCTCCTTTCCTGTACTCCTCATTTATGCAAATCACAATTTGATACATGTGTATAAATAATTCATTAAAAACACAAAAAGAAAAACTTAGACTGTAAAGAAAAAAAGGAAGTATTTTCCTACATAAAGATGAAAAAAGAACTCAGAATCACCTTTTCTACAGTTAAAAGTTAAGGCCACCAAAAGGTAATCAACACACAATAACTACAGGAAGTGACAGAAAATGCTTATGCTCTAAATTCTCTTACTTTATTATAAAAAAACCACCTTGTTCTTTGTCAAATCTTTGTTCTGTTTTTATTTCTGTCTTTCCAACTTTAGCATTTCATTGGATTGCACATCAGATTTGACAAAATATGCAGAGAGATATTAACATTATCTTTTTTAGTGCCTAGACGTGGATCCTATTCTGCTGTTCGGATAAGTCAATGCCAAAATAATAAAATGATTGGTCATTTCCAGTGATCATCCTTTGTCGTGCCTGTATTTAAAGTGATCATCCTTTCTTTCTTTTTTTCTTCTTTTTTATTTTTTTTCAATGAATAAGATATGTGTTTTCCACAAACCATAAGCTACACAAGTCATGGAGCAAAGAGCTGCTCAAAACAAAACACCAAAGGAAGAAAGCAGCGGTATTAAAAAAGCCCAATATTCCATCTGCTACAAACTGCAGAACACCTATCAGACAGAGGAAACAGATTACAAAGAGAAAACCTATATTTATGCATCGTTTTCAATTTTCTGAAAGATACGATCTTCTGTGATACACTTCAGGGTTGAAAGACCTGCTGTTCCTTTCCAACCGTGTATGATAGTGACAGATGATATCATGATAGCACTCTCCAAGTCCAAGCTGATTTAACAAGAAAGAATAATGAGGCCATTTCCTTGTCCAAATTCTCTGATGAGGCTACGTTCAGTTCAGAGAATCTATGATTTATGGTTTTAATGAAGCCTTTGCGCGCGTGAACACACACGCAACAAAAAGAAGAAAAAGAACTGGAGTTTCTACAAGTAAAACATGGAGGTTTTAAAGTAGAATATACTTTCATAAAAAAAAACAACAACATGATTTAAGACATGTACAAAATCGATCGAGGCTAGGAACACTTCAAAATCCCCTTAATATTGCTTCTATCAAAAGAAAAAATAAACGAAATAGCCCACTCTTATGCTACAAGTCATGGAGGTTCGAACTATTAGTCTGCTCACACACACTGCCAATGTGTCATAGGGGTTCAAATTAGTAGTTTTCTAATCAATGCCCTTTTTCACGGAGTTAGACCCCATTAGCTGAAATAACTCACCTACTCTTAAATAGGGGAAAATGACAGGAAATGAAACTCAGGCCCATCCTGCAGTTTCTGTTTCTGAAGCCCATAAATATCCCTGGCCCAGTTGGCCCCAATCCAAAGGGTCAACGACAACTACCACCATTAATTAACCCGCCAAGTCGCCTACATTCTGAGTCCAACGGTTGGAATTTGGGAAGAGTTGAAGGCACAATGCCAAAGCTATCCAACCTCTATCTCTTGGCCTACAACTCCCTTCAGGCCGTTGCCTGGTAAAGCGCTCAAGAGTAAAACCCACCTCCCAAAATTTCAAATCTTTGTTGCTGATATGAAATTTCCATTGCAGGGCAGTTTGTCTTGCTTTAAGCTTGAGCAGCTTTGTCTCCACCAAGGCCGTCAATGGAGCTTATGCTTCTGCTGGAGACCTCATCTGTCAGTATTTTTTTTTTGGATTTGTGATTGAATTGAACAAAGAATTGGTTTTTCTTTTTAATCAAGTTTTGTGTCTTGATCACTGCAGATTTTCTCCAAATGGTTCAGTTCTTGGAAGTTATACACGGAGCCGTTGGTAGGTTTTCTGAGACCTAATATTTACATGTTCCTAAGTATATTAAGAGTGTGAGTTTCATGCTTATTTATGCTATGAAATTGGAGGTCTCGTGCCGAGTGGAGTGGTGTTTCCTCTTATGCAATGGGCAGGAAGGGCTCATTTTCTGTTTGTTTTGCGCCAAACCCATGAGGTTATTTCTTTCTTCTTCTTTTTTTCTTATTTGATTTTAAGTATTAAAGTACCTTTCTTGTGCGATTTATGGGTTTTATTATTGAGACTTGAGCTTCCCTTGAAAGGTGAGATTGGTAAAAGGGGAAGGAGCAAGTGCAGAATCTGTTGATTTCTTAGGGCTACTTGTTTGTGCAATGTCATAATATATAAGCATGGGCTTGAATGCTTATATGCTTATTTTATTGTTAGGGATTTGAAGACCTTGATCCCCAATTCTTAAGATCAAACAAATTAAGGACACTAGATAAGCATAACAAAAACCCAGAATTTTTACTTGGTTCACCCCAAACTGGTTTAAACCCACATGGGTGATTCGGGTTTGAATCAAACAAACGAAGAAGCAGAAGGGTATTACAATCAAGAGCATATGGGTTCCTCCTCACACAAGAATAATCTCTTCCCTTGTTCTCAATAAACCCCAACCTCACTCAAGCAAAATTGCACCAAGAGAAATCCTAAGTTCTGAAATTTTGCAGAAATGCTTAATTCTTGTCAAAATCTCAACATTAATGAGGTCTGCTTATTGTGCACAAATTAATCGTAGTCCATTGTTTTGAGCATTTTGTAGGTCCAAGAGTCGCCATCAGTCTTCATAACTTTTGTTGCTTGGAGCTTAAGTGAGGTAAGTTGGTTCAAAAAGTTTTCTACAATAAATTTCAGTGAACTAAATAATAAGATCACGAACCTGTATGCAGGTTATTAGGTATCCACATTATGCTTTTAACTGCATGGGAAGTTGCCCTTCATGGATTACCTATCTCAGGTTCTACTCTTTCTAATTATGATGATAAATTCAAAATTCATATACAAGCAACCAACACAATACTATGCAACAAAAAAATAATAGAATGCAAGTAGAAAGGATTTTATTTGCAATAACAATACTTTTGCGTTTCACAAGGTACACTGCATTCATTGTCTTGTATCCTCCAGGGATGGCTGGTGAAAGTAAGTTCATAGTTTCCATTAGTCTATGGTTTCAATTTTTGATTGTATGAAAAAATCCTGTCCCCCTGCTGCCCCTCCTTTCCCTCCCTCTCCTTCTCCCTTGATTTTGGTGATTACAATGCAGCCTGGCTTATGTACCAAGCACTTCCTTTTGTAAAGAAGACGAGCCTCTTCCCAGATTTATTTGCTGGCCTCAGCTATTATAACTTTCTGAGGGTATGTTCTGATTTTTTTCACCATGAGCTTTAATATACATGCTTCTTCTTTCCACCTTGCCAATTAGGCACTCATGGTATAGGGTAGGTCCAGAACCTTTGTATAATTTGACTAGACTAAATATTTACTTGACATGGATTTTTGGTTCCTGTAAGTAAATTTCTAATAGGCTAGGAGGATAATTTGGAAATTTGTATGCTAAGCTGGGATGTGTTTGGGATTCCTGTTATTAGGTTTTGGTTGGGAACTTGGGAATCTAAAACTGAAGTGAGCTTCACATTCTTGCAGGATCTATCAATTCTTAACAATTTCATCTGTGTATTTACACTTAGTGGATGTATTTCTTTTGTTTCCCTGTTAGCTAAGAAATGATAGATTCAGAAAAGATCTACCACCTTCTTGGCTGGTTTTGGGTGTGAAACCCCAATTTGAAGGGCTGGATTTGGGTTGGAGTTCCACTATCCCAATTGTGCTCCATAGCCAGCCATTCCTAATTCCAGGATGGACATGCATTACTAGGATTGCATTTATTAATCAAAGTTCCCCATGAAAGAAAAAAGAAAATGTCATAATTGGTTCTCCCATTTTAAAGTTTCCAAGACCTTTCAATATTCGACCTCCAGGAAAATATGCCATGGTTTTCTTGGTCCTCCAGTAAGGTAGACTTGCAACAGCCACTTTTAAGTTATATTCCTCTTTAAATCTTACCTAAGGTTCCTTCAATAAATGGTTTTAGTCTTCAGTGCACACGCATCAGACACAAGGGAAACTGTCTCCCTTCTATTTTCTAACAATGACCCAACTAATATTTCATTTGTTCGCTGTTTTAAATATATAAAAAGAATCAGTGTGTTTAATATTGTTGGAATTTTCTGATTTAGGTTTTGCTTGTCTGCTACCCATTCCTCTGCTTGAAACTTTACCTGCATATGTTCAAGCAACGCCGATCAAAGCTGGGTAAACACCCCAAGAAGAAGAAAAGGTGAAGGACCACAATTTTGTAGATACCAATTGTGTCCCAGTTTCTGGTGATTCAGAAACACACACTTCATAAAGAGAGGCATGTATTGGCTTTTATTTGAATTATTTCAGTGCACTTCTTGATTCATTCTCCTCTTCACACTACGCAATTATTGAAGTCCAAAATTGTCTGTCCAATGTATTTTAGATTCCTGATCAACGTTGTCAAGTCTGTCCAGATGATGTCATAATAGTACATTGGTTATGAAGTTGGTCTATTAGGCAGTCATGCAATTCGTGATATTAGAATCTGGAAATAAATGGTGTTTGGCACTTGATATATTGGATTTTGGATGCATGTAGTAATGGAGTTGTAGCTTGAAATACTAGTCATTCATGGCAGAAGTCTAATCTAGTAACTAAAACATATTTGTTTTGAGAAACAGGTATATTTTTTCCCTTTGCACCTCTTGTGCATGGAGTCTGGAAAACAAAAATTAATAAAATGAGGAAGTAGTTTTTTCATTTCTTTTCTAGGTAAAGCTCTGTATATGGTCCCATCCTCCTCAGTATAGTTTTAGATTTACTAATTAAAGCAAAACTAACTACTCATGCTACATGTTACATGGTAAATATGCAACTTTAGTTTCAATTCCTCTACCTGCTTCTTCCCCTTCTCTTTCACTATTCCCATCAAGGTCCCCAGCTTGGTTTACTGAACCGGATAGTACTAGTGCCTAGCAAGCAGGGTGACAGCCCCTTGTGTAGTTCGGAGCCTTGAAGCTTACCTTATTCTTATGAAAAGGAAAAAAGGACAGGATGCCAACTAACAGGTATGCTTTTAGTATAATTGCACATTTCTATTATGAGCCTCTAAAGCTGTGTCAATAGTTCACCTTATCTTCTACTTAGACAGTTTGAAGTCCCCCTCTAAAATTAAAATGTCGAAATTCACAGCTTTCACCACTATCACTCCCAGCTTCTTGTCCATGCCATGGCAGATAATATGATTGCTCCTTTTTCCACAAGTTGTCTCCTCCATTACCCTTTTCCCACTCGATAGCTTAAGCACTACTTGTTTCCCTCTTTTCTCTGTAGCAAATCCTTAGTCTCTTCAAGCTCTGTTGTCCTCTTATCGTCAACACTGTCTCGAAGCTTCTAATTATTCTCATTGTTGTAGTAGGTATATATAGGACAACTGGCTCTGTGTCCAAGCTTCCTCTTGAGTCCCTTGGCTTGCAGGTTAGGGTGGGTTGAAGAGTGATCCATGTGCTGGAGTTTTAATAATCTAATTCAACTTGTTTTATGGGGCATAACAGCATCACTAGACTTTGCTGCTAGCATGACACGTCCACATTAGTGTGGTCCAAAGGCGAGTCTGTATTCTAGGGCATAAGTTGTGGTTAGCCTGTTGGTGGTTGTTTTGGGATGACTTAGCCACCCTATTATCTGTTAATTTACTCAGTAGCTGACTAATTCATTGCTCTTATTTTAGTCAAGCACATGCGCCTCTTTGCACCTAAAACATTTTTTAAACTGAACACAAATTGCACAGAAACAAAACAATACAGAGTCCACTGGAATTCAACAATTAACATCCAAATACAAACATCACCAAACCACCCACAGCATTGAGACAAAACCCCATTTCATCACTTGAACTGAAAGGAAAGAAAAAACTTGAAATTTCTTAGTAGTCTGTGGTGGGGAGCTGCTCATGTGTGTCTGGGGTGATGTAGATGAGATCATAGACGAGGGCAGCAATGGCAGCGCCGATTAATGGGCCGATCCAGTAGACCCAGTGGTTGTCCCATGTCCAGCTGACGACAGCGGGTCCGAAGGAGACTGCTGGGTTCATGGATGCACCATCAAAGGCACCAGCAACCAAGATGTTGGCACCAACAACGAAACCAATTGCAATGGGGGCAATGATGCCTATGTTGCCCTTCTTTGGGTCAAGGGCTGTGGCATAAACTGTGTAAACCAGACCAAAGGTGGTCACAATCTCCAGCACCACAGCATTCCATACACTCACACCGCTTGACAGGGAGAAAGCAGATGTTGCCTGCATCAGATCAATTAACAACATCAATTAATCCCTTGATAAGAAAGATTTTTTTTTTTTTTTTGATGGGTTGGTGATTGAGAGTTTTTAGTGAGGATGAGTTAGTGGCTTACCAATCCACCGGTTGCAAACCTGAGAAGCAAGCAAGCAATCACGGCTCCAAGCAACTGGGCAATCCAGTACAAAATAGTCCTGACGAGAGAGATGTTGCCGCCAATAAAGGCACCAAATGTGACAGCAGGGTTAACATGACCGCCGGAGATGTTTGCTGCAATGGAAACCGCCACGAAAAGTGCAAAGGCATGGGCCAAGGCAGCGGCTATAAGGCCAGCTGGTGTCGTTGAAGCACCGTCAGTGAGCTTGCCTGTCAAAGCACCAAATATAAGATTAATAAGCATATGTACTAATGAACAATAAACAAAATGTTCATTTGTCAAACAGTCTCACATGTTATGTTATCGAACCATCACTTCAATATTGAGCATATGAATGCGTGTTTAAAGTATATGGTTAAGATTCACAGTCTGACTCTTATAATGTGTTGAAAAAAGAAAAAGAAATTGGGAAATGAAAAACAAGGTGACAAGGTAAGGGACATACTGAAAGCCATGCCAGAGCCTTCACCAGCAAAAACAAAAATGAGAACTGAGATGAACTCAGCAAGAGCTGCTTTGAGAGCATCTGGCTGCCCAAACTCAGCTGGGTTTCCAATTGCAATTCTAGAGACAGGCATTCTTGGAAATTTGGATTTTGACTTAATCAAAAAAGCCTTATAGCAAATCCAAATTCACAAGAGAGAAGAAGCTGCTTTGATTTGAGTGCTTTTGGTTAGTGTCATAGTGACAGTTATATATAGGGGTCCTTAAACACAGGGTTAACGGCCGATTAACCGGACCAGCCGGTTTCCATCCGGTAACAGCTGAACTTCAACGATAAGTACAGTTGGCGGCCACCTGTCATTGTCTGGCTGGGCTAGTAGGCGGGCCTCCTATTTGTTCCCATCATGCCACGTGGACGGCTGATGTGACTTGGAGGCTTGAGTGATCAGCATGATGGAGAAATTTGATCACACTCACCGGCCAATGTTTTGGGTCTGCGCCTTTGCGGTTGTGGGCCCTCCAATGATTGTTGTAATTTTTGACCGACCATTAATATTTTATTTGTAATTTTTTTTGGCTAATGCGATTAGTTGTAATGGCTTCACTTCATTATCACCCTAATCATTAACTAAGACATAATTATGAACATAGTTATGGTGATTAAAATCAGGAATTTTGTTTTTGAAAAATTGTAATTACACACGTTAAATATGATTTGCTTGAGTGTTGCGAGTTGAAATATACGCTTTTTACCACATACGTTACAAGATTCTACTCGATTATTTTTAAAATAATTATTGACCTACTTTTCTTATAGTGGCATTAATTTTTTATTATTTCAATTATGAACAAAACAAATACTTTACACCGAAGCATCTTTTTGTAATTATGAAGAATTAATTCAAAACGGGAACGAGGGTCGGGGGGATTAGCAATGGTATATTCTTTAGGATTAGGTTGTTTGTATATGTAAATAGATAATATTTTGCCTACGTAACGTGCAATATCATCACCTCCTGTCCCCATTTTCTTTTTGGGTTTTGGTTATCACCTATCCATTAGGTTTCTCTAATCCCTTTTTAAAATGAAAACGACGAACTGTCTTCGTCATCTAATAATGAGTAGCAAATAAGCAAAAGACATCAAATTCTCATGGGAATTGATATTGAATAGCAAAGCATGCCATATGTCTCATTATACGTATTTTGGTTGACCAAAAAGTTTTTTAAATTTCAATAGTACTAGGTAAGTTTAATTTTGGACACTATCAATTGAACCGTAATTAATTTGATTTGGTTTGATTTGGCCTTATTTGAAAATTGCCTAAACCGAACCAAAATGTTTTCGTAAATTTGATTGTTTATTAACACTTTGCATTTTTATATTGGCTATCACTATTTATTATTATATTTCATCTCATACGTTGATATCGACTATTTAATCCCAAAAACAAAAATATCTAAACTATTTGAGATTGACGTCATCTTCCTCTCAAAATTATCCATCTTTGCTAGTAAGAAGTTTTCTCAACTACTACTAGTTGATTCATGTAAGAGAATATATTAGTTTGACTATGCTACTAGTTCGAGGCTTAAACGGAACCAATCTAAATTGTGATGTTACATTGGCGTGATGTGTGGTTTAAGGCCTAAACCAAACCAAACTGAACCGTCACACCCACCTCTAAAATAGAATTCAAAGTAATGAATAGAGATATAAATAAATAAAATGTTGTTAGATCTTAGGAGTAGACTTTTGTTTTCTTTGACATGTCTAGCGTTACTCCTTTGTGGTAGGGACCATATCGTATGTGGCCACCATCTTCTCTCCTTCCCGTTCCCGTGAGTGAAGGTAGAATATGATTTCATCACACTCTTCAAATGTCATTCTTTGCTGTCATATGGCATTATACAATTCCACAACTACTCCTATGGTTTGTAGCATGACATCTCCACTGATTATTTTGTGAACGTGAGGAGGGAAGGAATATTAAAATTAAATATTAATTAAGTGGGTAATGCATGAGATGAACTTCATATTTGTCTCCACTTCAACCACATTAATTATTATTAATCATGAGATTATAATTTATCCAAAGCCGACCACAATGATATGTATGAGCTTTTTTAATTCTTAATGTCCAATTTCATTCGTATTGATATTGTCTGCGAATATAATGGATCAAGTTCCATGGGGTTTGATTAAATTAATGCCTCTCTCTCTCTCCTCTCTCTCTCTCTCTCCCTTTTTCTTATTTTTTTAGTTTTAATATCTTATCTGTTCATTAGTTTAACTAAAATGGACGGCTCACGATCACTGATCATAATTAAGGTGCTCTCTCTTTTGTAGTTTATAGTTTCTTGGATCAGATCTGAGTTGAATTGAGAGAGCTTGGTAGCACACTTGGGTTGAGCTGAGTTGTGAAATTCAACCAAATTCGTTTTGAGGCAGCTAGTAAATGCCAGGTTATCAATCTGGTTTTGGCGCATATATGGATAAATAATGACTTGGATCACATGCCATGAGGAGAGACATTGTGCAGAATGTGCAGCTGCTAGAAGGTTTTGTTTTTCCCCAACTTGGACATACTTCCTTGGCAGTATTTTAGCAACTGATTCGTATTCGATAACAAGTATATTTGTTTTTACTCCGTTATGTTACACTGTCGATTTAGATCATACATTCAAATAAAATTTTATTTCGTTAGTGTTATAAACTATATTGCACAGTTTAGTAATTCCTTTTGAGGATGAAAATTTCAGTAACGTCAAGGGCACCCATTTTTATCTCAATATTTTGTTTTCAAGCCGTGTAACACATAACATGACAGTCATTTCGTTTTCGTAATCTTGAATCTTAATGGTGAGCTCATGCATATGGACATCGGAATTTTTATTTTTGTTTTTGTTTTAGAATATGCCCATTGGCCATTGAAATACTACTAGCACTCCCCCCACCCCCCCAAAAAAATGAAGTGGTTGACACTTTAAGTTTATACTTTTAGTATTCTTAAATGGATATTGCTTGTCTCCTTTCTTGTAAAAAGATACGTCTCCTTCCTACACATCACAGTTTGACACATATGCAAAAATAATTCATTAAAAACACAAAAAGAAAAACTTTTGCACACATATCAAATTACTATTGACACGAATATAAGAACCTCCTACTTACATACATAATAAAGAGGGAAGTATTTTCCTTCATAAATTTTGACGTTTAGTTTTAAACTTGTATGAATGGAAGCAACACATGGCATAAGGAACCAAACAACTTACAAGTAGCTGAAAGGCCCAGAGAACAAATTACAGAAAATACCCAAAAGGCCTATAGCCCAGAAAGAACGATGAAACAAACCAACAAACCCAACAGGAGGAGCAACAAAAAGCAAAGGGCCAAACCCGCACCCAACTCTGTCACATGAATGATGGAATTCATGTCTAAAAATCTAACAAAGGCAAAGGTAAAAGAAACCGAAGGAACACCAGACTTACCTAATAAACAAGAAAAACTTACGTAGAATCGTTATACCACGTTATCATACTTCTATCGTGACTCCCACCACCCGTGAAAGCGTAATTTGTTTATGTTTTGATAATCAAATACAAAAATTTGTGTATGATGACACCAAATGTAAAACTTTCTTTTTATGTTCACAACAGTCCTACCAAAAAGAAAAAAAAATGATCATCCATAACAGCTTGCCTCAAAGGTTCTTGATAATTCTAGTTAGTTGTGGTAAATGTTCGAGCTTGATTTTTGACCTTTAATCACTTATGTAGTACAAGCACTCTTTTCCATCTTTTTCTGCTCGAAAAACCATGTTTGTGTAACAGTAAGGATGCCTTATGGGCCCTAATGGGCCATTAAAACTGATAAAGTGATAGGCTCAGTCCCAATGGCCCCATGCAACCATAACTAAGCATATGAAGAAATCTCAAAATCATGCAAAATGATTAATGATTTTGTTAATTAGAAAAACAATCGTACACCTGTTGAATTATTATGATAATTGTATATTTTAACGGGTGCTTTTCTCACTCTCCTTTTTGTTTTTTAAATACTTTTTACTATAACACATAAGAAATTGTAAGTTGACAAAAGAAGAGTGGGAAAATCAGCATTTTACTTTAAAATTGGATTGTTTTCATGATTTTATACGCATTTCACTCGCATTACACCAATATGCCGCGTCTAACATAATAAGTAGTAATTATCACAATACATAACAAGCCTACTACGTCACGGGATGAAGTAATTATGTATTTATTTGGCATAGCATAGCACATTTCTCTTGTTGAGTGGGACATGATCATCTAGAATCAAAATCTCTTTTTCTAAAAGCTAAATTCGTTTTTCACAATGCCAACCCCAGCCACCAACTAATTAATCCAATACTTTGAAGGTATATGTAATTGATCACACTTGAAAATGAGAGACAAAGACAAAGCTATAGTTTCCATTTCCGTTGCCGTCACACACCTACCCATGCACCAAACTGAGCCCTTATCTTTATGATCAAGTGCCTTTCCCACAACAGACATCAAAAGGAGCATTTGCGAGCTCTCTCTTCTGTTCAAACATTGGACCAATCTTTTTACCCTTTAAAGCTAGACCAAGAGCATAAACACTTCCTTTTCCTGCATGCACTCCATGCAGTCAAACCAAACACCAACCGATTTGTTTGTACAATTGGGTCAAACCCTAGTTGAAATCGGAAAAGCACTTTTGTGCAAAAGTCGATTGGTTTTGTATACTTGTAAATTTTATTAGTAGAGTATCCAATGAAAGGCCAAGATCTGATTATACTTAATCATTGTTTAATTTAATCACCCACTTAAAATAATAAAAGGGTGAATTGCCAAAATGATCACCCACCATAATCGTCATAATGGCAGACAATGGCCCAAGCCATGATAACTCTTATTTGGTACCGTAAAGGTAACGTACTCAAGTCATATTGATGCAATGTAGGTTGTCTGATATAATTGCAAGGCATTTTTACTAGTTACTTTTCCATTTGACAGCCCAAACTTGTAATAACTTTGGCTTGAGTCAACTATCATCCCTATTATGACAAAGCATCTAATTAGAGACCTGGTTCATTGAGAGTCAACTCTTAATACCATTATTGCAATACTAAATCAAGTGACATGTAACTCAAGTAGTTAAAACTGTTTATGTTTTCACTCCCAAGATCTTGCGTTCGCTTTCTCACTTCTCTAATAACGGTTGTATTAAACAATTGAGGACTAACTCGGAAATAAGTTGATAGTAGTGTTAATTTATCTACCGCATTGTAGACCACACTCTTTAATAAAAGTGAGAGATATTTGCGTAAATAGATCCATGCACATGTAATTTGAGGCTTCATTTGGATGGAGGGATTCCAAATTTATGGATTTAGGCGGCATTATAAGGTAAAACTGATTGTGTCAAGATTTGGACAAGAAAGAAAGAAAGAAAACAAATGGATTTCAAATGATTGCTTGCATGTAGTCATTTCAAATGTACTATATCTAGTTATTTCAAATACATTGAATCTAATATGGTTCCTCATTTTCGTAGCAAATTTAACCTTGTTGTCAAATCCAAATCCTTTCTTTCTAATCCCTCTATCCAAATAGAGCCTTATTGTTACCCAATATTGCTTTTAAAGCTTGGTGCATGAAGCACAAAAGTCAAGAGGTGAACAAGAACAATATGATTCATGAACATGAAGTTACAATTAGGGAACATGGGCATTGGATTGGCTATTGAGGAGAGCGTAAAGCCCTTTTCTTTTCTTCTTTCTTCTTTTCTTTATAAAGGTGGGCGTTGGAAGGTATAGAGTAATGAGCAGCCTATCTAGCATTCACAAGAACACTGTAACGGAGACGAATTTAAAGAGAGATCTAGAAGAGATATGCCGGCCAGGGACCAATAAACAATTTTGGTAAGCACTGGTGAAGCACAAGATAAAGACCACCTTATATTGTGTTTTGGGCACTGCACTAGGATGTTGAAATCTTCACATACAACAAGCAACCAATGAAGTATACGTATTGTCATGTAGATTGACTCAACCCATTCCATAAACCCATTCCATTGCGTACAAATCAAAATCAAACTACTATAGTTAAATTCAATAAAATGACATTATCTACAAAATCCAACCCTTAATATTATTTTATCGTCCAACATTTCCGTATGTCAATATGAATTATACATTCAAATAAAAATTAATTTTATTAATAGTTGAAACAAGTAGTTTAACACCGGTATATTTGAGTTCGAATTCTCTGTTTATATTTTCTAAATCATATGCAACTGCTCAAAATATTCTCATAAATTGACCCATAAAAGAACAGAAACTAGCTCTAATATAAACCCTAGACCCTAAATCTTAAACCCGAATCCACGATATATGACAACACATTGGAATAAAAGAAAATGATGGTATTTCCCAAAATTGTTGAATTTTTATGCAAACTTGACTTGAAAGAATCCTTAGAAAAAACCATTTTTCCTCCCTTCAACGGGCCTGGCTATGGCAATGCCGTTTGTAGACTGCTTTCCTTGCAAACAAGGAGGACCGACACCACTGAGTCACTGTATACAATTGAGAGAGTCTATACTCGGGGTCAATTTTCTTCTCCTTCGAAGAAGAAGCTTGCCCCAGGCGTCAAACCCCCATTGGCCGCTTACCGTAGAGCAAACGACGGATAATCGCATGTGCCTTGCCGCACGGTGCACAAAGACAAAGTGTAGTGCCACGTGTGCGACTTCGACTTTGGGTTCTATAGAACCTGGATTGTTCTACACGTGTCGCTCGTCGATGGCCCTCACATGACTCGTACCTAATCGCCATGTGCAGCTCCGCTACACGACAATCACATCGGCTTGCCGCACCAGTGTTTATGATAAGGACCCTCTTAACAAATTAATTAATTATCGCTAATTATTATAAGTACTTAATTACATTTATCAAATTATGAATTTTTATTTTTATTTTGTTGGAATCAAATTATGAATTATGATAATATTGTGGTAAGGTGCCAAAAAGTGCTTAGAGGAAAAAAAAAATAGATTCTCACTTAAGTGGCAGTGACACTGTTTAATTACGAGGAACAAAAAAGATGGTGATTTCTTTTGGTTTTTTTTCTTTTTTTTTAATGATATTTTCTATTGACAAAAGCGATAATATACTAAATTCATACACATTACACGGATACTATGACTCGAATCCAAAACCTAACCTGTGGGAGCAATTGTTCCAAAAAAAAAAATTTCACTTAAGTGATAGTGGCACCGTCTAATTATGAGGAGCAAACGGTACGGTGATTTCTTTTTTAAGTTAAAAAAAATGTTATTTTATTTTATTATTTTATATATTTTTATTGTCTCCATGTGAACATGATTTGGTCGACAGGTAAAGTCGTTACCAGTTAGGAGGTAAAAGGGGGGGTGGTCTCAACTTTATAAGACCATTCTTCAAAGTTAATCAGCTGCAATTACTATAATACCCCTAAAATGCGGCTGCATAGGTACCCCCCTTCTCCATTAACAATTCAACATGCATGCTCCAAACGAGGATGCTATACAGAATCTATGGATTTGGTTTTTATTTTGCTTGGAGTGAACTAAGAAATAGAGTGGGTCTTAAGGTTTCACAGGTTCACCTTTAAGACAAACTCCCAAAAAGGAAACTTTTTTTACGCGGTTTTTCTTGGGTGCTTCACTGCATGATAATGTGTGTCCTAGAAGTGGTAGTGTTTGTGGCATACTAGATTCAAATGCTTGTGTTTAGAGTGGTAGTATTGTGCTTGAAGTGGTAATGTACTAGTCCTAAAACCTAAACTACCATTCCGATAGAGCAATGTACTGGTTAGATGATGTGAAAAATGTGTAAAATTCCGATTTGGTGTGTGATAATAAAGTACGATAAAAGTCTACAAGAAATTTGATTATTTAATCTTTTGTTGTTTATTTACTTTATTATCACGCATCGAATTCAGAATTTTACTCTATCTAAGTTCAAGGTGTGACCGTTTATATATATATCACCCGTACACATGTTTTGTTTATTTACTTGGTTAAGAGTTAAAACTCAACCATTGCAATTGCCATTGGCCAAGTTCCAACAAACATCACATGTCCATATGAATGAACTTCATCATCTGGTTTCACTCACAACTCTAGCAGCTAACACTCATTAAATAAGTCACTTATGAGTCATCCTCGACAAAACCCATTACTCAAAACAACGTTTGCTTCATTAAACAAAGTACCAAAAGTATTCATGCAAAAGCACCACCCAACCTTGACCTATCTGTATTTTGGTTGCCCAACCGAGCTTAATCATTCTAAATCCACTCGAAGTCAAACTTACATTTTGATTTAAATCTCAACATTAGCTACTCATATTTGACAACTCAGTTAACCTGTTCAAACCACCACCCCTTATATATACATATTCTAATCACACACACACACACACAAACTAATGCAAGTATTGTCTCACCGTCAGATTCACATGAAAACAAGTAGATGGAGTTAGGCTTTGAACTTTAACAAGTAAAGAAACAAATTATTAATGTGTTTGATAAATAAAGGAGTGAGTGAGATTGTAGCTTGAGTGACCCCATTTGTAAGGACGTGTGAAAAGGAGTCAAGCATTTTGTCACTTTATATATAGTACAATCTAGTTCAAACAAAAATAAATTCAAATTATTACCCACTTGAAGGCTTCAAGCCATCCATACTATTATTATAAATTACTTGATAATACAGTTTCATTCTATTGAGAGATTTTTTAAATAATTTTATTTAAGGGACACCATTTAGGGTTTTCCATGGATTTTTTTTTCAACGATCCAACCCATTTATTTTTTAACTATACATTCATATATCATTCTTGCAAAAAATTAGACATATCGAAAATCATTTCGACATCCAATTGTGTTCTACAAAATCAATGAACACGGTACTTCAAGAAAGTATTAAAATTTCAATATTTCAGTTGAATGGTCAAATGATATTGGATTCAAGTGATTTTTTGTAAAGATGATCTTTGAATGAATATCTACAAAATAGACAGTTTGGATTAGTGAAATATAATTTATGTATATCAGCTATTCTCTCATCCGGATGTCCGCACGTTATTACCATGATGATGTCATTGTAAACAATGAGGAAAGTAGGAAAGGTAGTAAAAAATACATAATGTACAAAAGGGAATAATGTTCGGATCCGCATAGGAGAATTTATATATATATATATATATATCTAAGGAGTCATAATTTTCCATTCTTAAAAAAATTAGAAAAGGTACACGATAACTATTTTGTACCAATAACGACATTCCGATGATCAGTAATGTTTAATCTACTTGCATCGATTGGATAGATCCTTATGAGTGTTAACAACATAAATCTTAATACCAATATAAAATAAAGGGTCAACTAGTGAAGGTGCCCAAACCATAAAGCGAAGATTAAAGAACAAATACTAAATATAATCACTCACTTACACACCGTATAAGCAAACTAGATACAATGCATCAAAGAGAATCAAATATTTTTAAATCAGCAGCTTTTGTCCTGAACCAAAACATTTAAAATCTAGCAGCTTTGTCTTCTTCCTGGCTAAAGGAGAACCGTAAACATTTAAGTACAACAATTAATTAAAATAAACCCAGCAATTAGAATAACATTGTGGGTACACAAAGCATTTCTCACTGCCTAGTTGTATGGTACATGCATGCTGCTTTGTTAATCTTAAATGGATTAAGGAATAATGACATAATTAATATTTAATCAAGTGGGTGACTGGGATTGAAGTTGCATGGTGGTTTTGTGCTACAAATTTAGGGTGATGTTATTGTTTTGGATATAAAATTGTGAAAGAGTGCCGAAACCGCTCGTCGGGAATAAAGAAAGAAGTATTCTGGTGTTACAATGGAATTCCTGAGGAGATCATCCATGTGCATTGTGCCTGTGTCAATGTCAGAAAGATGTTTATCAGGTTGGTTTTGTTCCATTCCTGAGGAGATCATCCATGTGCATTGTGCCTGTGTCAATGTCAGAAAGATGTTTATCAGGTTGGTTTTGTTCTTAAGTTCAACATTAATAATATTTCATTAATTTTTTTGGTTTTGTTTGGAGTTTTGGACCTTGCAGCCAAGGATTCTGCTATATGTGTCTGGATCTGCAGCATGTCCAAATGGTAAAGTAACCACTTAAGACCACAACAATAACATGTGACAAGAGTTTTATTAGCATAAGTTGTTCAGCACATTCTTATGTGTAATTGGTTATCATATATGATTCTCATAATAGGTTATATATCGGTGACTCACAATTGCTTATTGTACGGGTTTACAATTTCAAATATTATCTTAATTTTAGATATAGCAAGAAATGAAATGTAACTTTCAACATCTAAAAACTTATGATCGTCCATATATGTGTGAACAATTTATGTTAAAAAGTCAATGAATTTGTCCACATCGACAATTAAGTCGATGAAGAATTGAATAAGTAAAGGTCAATAGTTCATGACTATTCTATCACTTGTATATGCCATGTTCATATTGGTAATGGTGAACCAAAACTTTAAAACTATAGGGTTTAGGCCCTAAAATCAATATGAAGTATGGGAAAAGTTACAATGTAGAATTGGATTAAGAAGCATACTAAGTCAACCGTCATATATACTGTTGATATCAGTTTCCTCGGGCAGTTCACAGGGCAATCTAGTACAACCCTAGCAAGATAATCTAAGAAATTGGGTCCATCCTTCATAATAAAATAATCACCTAAACTAAAATCCAATATATATTTTTTTTAAACAAGTACATGTATTTTGTTTCATCTGAATTAATTAATTAATTAATAGGAATCTGGTATTTTGTAAAGCATAATTAATTTTCCACGGTGGAAAATAATTTTCGATCAATGGAAAATTTTCTCTTATTTTATTCTTGGTAATTATTTTCTTCACTTCTTGTCCTTACCATTACCAATAAATTTTTAGATTGTTTATGGTAAATAAAACTTTCCATATTATAGAATTAAAATTAGCTGCACATCTTCATACGGCATGATGGTGTCATGGTGATGGCATTATACATCGTACTCACAGAAGAACATAGAGAGATATATAAGGAAACAAATAATATTACAATTAGAAACCACAAAAAGATTTTAGTTTTCGAAATAGTTTCCCAACTTTTGAATTGCAAATTACAATGTAAAGATATTGCAAATCACAATTTCATGTTACAAACTCTGAGAAAAATCGTGTTTAAAAGATATGCGCACACGCATATACACCATTGTTAACTCATAAACAGTGAAGCAACAACTTATTAGACAAGGGAATGATTTTATTTGAAGCTTGTAAAAGTAGGATTAGCCCTAAATTAGGGCCCGGGAAAATAAATAATTTTAAAACTATGGATATATATATATATTTTTTTTTCCATTTAAAATTTTCTGCTGATTACTTTTTTAGGATGTGGTAAAAAATTAATTGAAAACTGATAATAAATAGCTAAAATCTCAACGGTGATTGGACAATGTCCAAAGCTGTCCTACCCTAATATAAGGGTAAATCTTTCGACGATGATCATTGGTGAGTCTGTTTTGTCATCCAATAATGGAGGGCAGACCATGACCCTTCATGATCCGCGACTATACCATAACACCCTCTCTACTAGACAACGCCGAGGGAAATTTTGTTTAAAAAAGGGGTATTTATGGAAAGTTACCATATAGACAGAATGCAAAACCGCGTAAAAACCTCAACATAGTATAAGGCAACATCTAGCTTCCATAAAACCTCTGAGAAAAGAAAGCCGTTTAGGATTTTCTTTAAGTAAGAAAATGTTTTGTTTTGGGTAAGAGACAAAGGTCCTGAAAGAGTGGGAAAATTTTGAAGAAAAATTCAATATCAATATTACACGGAGAGAGAGAGAGAGAGAGAGAGAGAGAGAGAGAGAGAGATTATAAATTGGAATGGAATCTCCACACAAAAAAAGAAAATTTTAATTTCCATAAATTTTTTTTCTTTGATGTGGACTGGGCTTTATGGATCCTTGTGAGAAAGCCATCTCTCTGTCTTGTCTCATATGCTTCATTGTTCTTCTATAAATGAGGCACCTTCCACCTTACTTTAACTCCTAGTTCTCTTATTTTCTTTTCTGCTCTTTTCTTCTCTCTTCTCTTCTTTTCTTTTCTACCTTCTATCCCACCAGAGCGGGTGAAATTCAGACTATGGAGGACTTGGGTTCTCTGTGGACTACTTATCATGAGGTGGGTTACTCCTCATTTCTTCTTCTGTGTGACATTTCTGTTCATCTTTTTCCTTCTGGGCTCTCCCCTTGTTTTGCAATTCATTCAAAGTTTGTTGCTTTTCTACTTCAATTGTGTGTTTTATGATGGTTTCAAGTTTCAACTGCAGTTTCTCACATTACTTTCTTTCATTGCTCTTTCAATTCATGTTCTCAGTTGTTTTATGTGAGTTTTATTGTTAGTGATGGATCTTCCATGTCTGGCCAAATCCACCCCCCTTAAATTTGTTATATTTCATCTATATAATCTTACACAAAAGAAAGAAGCAGTCATTTACTCTCTGCCTAAAGTTTTCAATTTCCACCATTTATGGTCTCTATTAATTTTCAAGTTTTATACTTACCAAGATCACAGTTGTAATGATTTCATGTTTACTAGTTTTTCAGCAAGCATTTACAAGCCCTGCAGTCTCATTAGAAGTCAAGGGTCTTGTAAATGTAAATTTTGTGTTTAAGAAGTGCCTTAGGCAGATTCATTTGTCAATTAATTGGCCATCAATTTTTTATAATACATTTTACGGAAAAATGTGTACCTTTTCTGTTATATATGTTATGAACAGAATATCTTTGAGTAAGAATGTGTAGGTAAATTGGTATTGATGGAAGCTTGTGATATTTCATGACAATAATGAATTTATAGGGCCCAGCGCCCATTTCTGTTATAGGGGGTAGGTTTTAATGGAGACTGTTTGTATCTTACCTTCTTTTTGCCCCCCTCTTAAAAAAAGAAACGCATGATTTGCTGACCAGGACGTGGGATTTGCATGGGCCCTTGTGGGGTTTTCACTGTTCTTCCTAACTTTGAAATAGTGGTGTTTGGAACTTGCTTTTGTGCCTGTGTTGAGAACTTTTGGTTTGTCAAAAGTTTGGTGTTCATGTCAAGTTTGAAACTATGGTCTTGATGTTGATTTTGCCTTTTTTATTTATTTTAATTTTTCATGATTTAGGAATTTTATTCATGAAGAGATTGCATGTTGTTAAAAACTTTGGTTTCAGATTCTATTATGTTTTTGGTCTGTGATTTTATCTTTCATGGAATTGAAACTAATTTCTTAAATCCTGTTTTGAATTGACAGAGCACTGATGAGTTGAAGCAGAAGCTTCTGTACACAACCCTTGAGCTGGAATCAGTAAAAACTTTAGCAACTGATGAAATCAGAAAGAGTGAGGAGAATGTGAACAATTTGCTCAATCTTTTGAAGGTTGCATACAAAGAAAGAGATGATGCCAGAGCTCAGCTTCACAAGCTCCTAAACAAGATCATGCCTTCAAGTCCAATTGAAGCACCCATTAATATGTTTCCACATGTCCAGCCTGAAAGCTCACTTTTAATTCCCACCAAAGCAAACTCCAGCATAACTGAATCTAACAGCCTCTCTGAAACATACAACCACCAATCCCATGGCTCTTCCCCTGTGGAATCTTTATTTGATGCAGTTTCTTCACCAGAGTTCTCAAACATCAACATGGCAGACTCTGGTAACATTGCTTTTGTGAAGCAGCAGCAGCAGCCTTTGGTGCAAGAATTTAATGCCTCTATGTCTTCTGGCATGACCAAAACTGATCCTGCTTCGGCAGTGATTGACAATTTTGTCAAGGGAAGACTCTGCCTCAAAAAGGGAAGCTCTTGCAGGCTGTGATGGAAGCCGGCCCGCTGCTTCAGACACTTCTAGTCGCCGGGCCTCTTCCTCGCTGGCGAAATCCTCCTCCTTTGCAGTCGTTCAAAATCCCACCTGTTTCTATCAAAGGCTGTGAAGCTGCAAGTTTTAACCAGAAACCAGTGGCTAATCCTAGTTATGGGGTTCATAATAAGCCACTGAGTTTTGCATCATATCCTGAGATGTCTCGTGGGTTTTCGCAAACATGTTCAGCTTCCGTGTTGAATTTCAACAATGGTGCTTCTGGATCATGCCTGAACAATGCAAGGCTGCTCACTTCAAATTCCAGTATTGACCACCAAATCCCAATTGGCAAGCGGCAGAGGCTTCAATGAGATTTTGATGTACTTTGCTTCTTAATTTTTTGTAAAAATCAAAGTTTGAGCGGTTGAGGGTGTAAATGGGATACTTTTGTTTTTTGGGGTTTGAACTTTAAATGACATAGCCATTTAACTTCAGTTTGCCCTTTGTCTCTCTTGTACATCAAGATGCTTCTTCGGTTTGCTAGTTTCATTCACAAAGGGAAAAATAATAAGCAAAGAGCAATATAATTTTTAGCACCAAATCCAATTATAAAATTCCGGTTCCCAATAGATGTGGCCGTGTTTAATTTGTTTTTCTTTTTCGTGTAGAAAATACTATTATGCAATCTAAATTGCACTGTGGTTTTCTTGTTTTCTGGTCATCTAAAAAAAATTGTATCCAAACTTTGATATCATCTACCTCAGAAATTTGTATAGTAGTTCATGCAATTGGGTACCCTTGATATCCTCACTAGGCATCAGCCTTGCATGTGTCCACATATGTTGTTTCTTTGATTTAATCGTTCTTTGACATCTTTATACTAATTCCAATCTTATAGGTTTCCTTAAACAATAAACACATTTGTTTGCTAATGAGCCCTATATATTCAGCAATGCAGTCTTATACAAAGCCTTTTTGGAAACTTTTGATAATTTATATCTTTTTACAGAACCGATAATTAGAATGGATTCAAGCTCACCCCCATCTCGGATCCACCTTGGAACCCTGGGTTATATCTTTTGTTGCTCTTGTTAGCACCTTCACCCTCATATTCAGTTACTACAATTTGCTCAAACGGCTCTGCAGCACAAGCTTCTCAAGAAACGTGAATCGACGACGCATTCTGAACGAAATCAACCCGGATGATCCATCTCTACAGTTTCAGAGCCAGGGGCTAGACTTCTCTGTTACGCGGTCTCTCCCCGTAACTCAGTTCAAGAAGAAAGATGAAGCAGACGCTGCAGAACACAGCCAAAGCAATGCAGACTGCTCAATCTGCTTGGGCGAATTTGAAGAAGGCGAATGGCTGAAAAAACTGCCCAAATGCTCTCATGAGTTCCACATTTCTTGCATAGACACTTGGTTTGTGTCTCACTCAAACTGTCCCTTGTGCAGATCACAAGTCTACGATTTTATGCATGATTGTCTTGTTCCTATGGACACTGCATTAGAGACATTGAGCCAAGATGAAATTCAAGAAAGAGCATCACATTACCAAATGCTGCAGACATTGAGCCAAGAAGAAATTCAAGAAAGGGCATCTCATTACCAAATGCTGCGATTCACCATCCTGGAGAACTCACCACTTGGAAGGGAAGCAAGATATGCCCATTGATTTTTTATTTTTTATAATTCCAATTCCGAAAAATGTTATGTTATCAGACTTTCAATGTAGAGATTATAATCCACCCATTCTAGAATTCCCCTTACTATAGCTAATTTTGAAGTGCTTCCTTGTTGTATCATGTACATGGATCCCGATTTGACGCCACAAACACATGCACCATGACTCACTCCCACGTTTCCCTGCAAGAGAAATTTAAGTCTGAGGATTTGGCTTGTTATTGGGATCAACGACCTAATGAGTACCTCTAAAACCCTACATCCAGACCCAACCTGACATGCTCAACAACTGACTCGGAGGCACTACATTCTGACAACCAAACACCCAAGGAGACTACCGCGCCATCGTCGTACTTCGAACAAATTTATTAATGGCATGTTTACTAATTCATAATTGGATTAGGAAGAATCGAATTGATGAGGAGTTCGATTGAGAAGAATTAATTTCAGATTCCTATGAAGTTGTTTACTAAATCATATGGATTGAAGAGATATATTCCGGATTCCTATTGAAGTTGTTTACTAAATCATATGAAATTGAGATATGAACAATACTAATTACTAAAATGTCCTCGTTGTTGGGTTAACGTAGATGGCAAATTTGGAATTTTCAAAATTATGAGGACATAATGGATAAAAAAGATGAATTCCTAATGAGTTAGTCCTCCACAAGTGAAATTCAATTCATAATAAAAATTCCAATTCCTGATTAGTAAACACACCACAAAGCAAGCTGGAACAACACGTATTTGGTCGGATGTGAGAAAAAATGGACGTTGTTAGTCTCCTTACAGACACAAAGGTACCTTTTTCCACACAAGCACAAGCATGCTACGAGTCTCATGCAACTCTTTTGTTTTCCCGAGTCGGTAAAAAGCAAACCAAAATACTTCATTCTCACTAGAACAAAAGACTCGGATGGAACCAAAACAAATGAAAACATTGAGATCCACTTCACGATAGGCGGCTCAAAAGGATAGAAACGGGCACAAAGTTCATTCAAACTTTCCGTGGACGCTTGGCATTAACCATGGCTTATATGCAAAATGTGATTGAATACGAAAATGAAAGAGCATTCAAATGATGTTTCAAAATAGATTAAAATTTCAAGTCTACAAAGTCAGAACTGCAGGTATAACCACAAAAGACAAAGACGTCGTTTTAAATCAGTAGCAAAAACTGTTACAACTTCAAAACTAGATCTGAGTGAGCTCAAAGAGTCACAATGCTATCTTACTAAGTAGCTCTGTCGCTACCCTTAGATGATACCAATTTTGTTTGCCACATCCAAAGCATCGTAATCTGGGGTCAGCCTAACATAAGCCTTTTTGGTACCATCAGGCCTGGATCAAAAAAATTCAGATTATCAGATCATCATGGGACGGATCACGGAGCACATAAACAAGTACGCATTACAAGAAAGTAGTCTAACTGATCAACCGTGTCTGAAAAAAGAAAATATAAACAGCTTGGATACAGGATAGCTCATGCATCAAATATTAAAACTAGCAAACTAGTCATCAAACCTACATCTTGGCTGAAAGTAACAGTGTATACACACAAGTATTACATAAACACATCATCCTTTCCCAGACTCATAACAATTTCAGATGTAAACCTTCTGTTGGTTCCTACTTCTTAATATTAAATGGTACTAATGTGCAAATTCCAGGTCAAAATTTTTGAAATAATAGAAAATTTGATTCATTGCAAATTTCTTAAGGCATCATATTCTAATGTTACTGACCTGATCAAGGTATTCACTTTCTTGGACTGAATGTCATACATCTTCTTGACTGCATCCTTAATTTTCTTCTTGTCAGCACGTATGTCAACAATAAAGACCAAAGTGTTGTTGTCTTCAATCTTCTTCATTGCAGATTCAGTAGTAAGAGGATACTTCAAAATTTGATAATGATCGAGCTTGTTCCTTGGTGGAGCACTGATACGAGGATACTTAGGGTTCCTCTCCTTTTTCAATGTCCTGGGCCGATGAAATGTAACTGAAGTTCGGATCTTCTTGGCCTTCTTCTTAAGGATGGGACCCGATTTCAAAGCCTTTGCAGCTTTCACAGCTTGTGACTTTGGATCAGCCTTTTTTGAAACATCAGCTGCAAAAGATATGCAGTGGTCAGCCAGAAACATTTAAACACAAAAACAAAAAGAATTAGTTTCTTTGCGAGGCAACTCATTGAAGGGGGGAAACTCCAAATGTTTATGAGAAAGAACACAGAAGAGGCAATGAGCATGGCAATGAAGACTGGAAACAATTGAATTTGCATCACTTATGGTTACTGATTACACATACCCATCCATGCCAGACCATTTAACAATGGATCAATATCTCTTGGGAAGAGCCATCTAAACAAGCTACTGTCGACATACATTGAATTATAACTAGTTACACAGAAAAAGGAAAAAAAAAACAAAAAAAACAAAAATGATTTGTTCCAAATACTCAAACATGGACCATAAATAGATGCTACACTCTAAAGATGTTAAAATTAACTTGATAAGTAGTTATATTTGAAAAAGGGAAATGAACAAGCTTTGACAAATTTGTTTCTTCCAATTCCCTTGATACTCCTAGACCTACTGCCTTAGCGCTAAACCTAAAAGACTAGATAGCAATCCTGCCATTCAATTGGCTTAGCTATGAAGTACTGGAAGCAAACTCATATGAATTCTCAGGGAGATTCGTGTATACAAGTATGAAGGGTATCATTTCTAACTCAAAATAAGACCGCTACTCATAAACATTAAATCATCAATACATTGATGTTCAGTTAACACTGAACCAAACATGATTGCAAAGCTTACTTTTGTTTCGTTAATCAATTTGCTCAAGTTTCATAGCAACTATTGATTAAAGAACAAATGGAACCAATAGCAACATAAATTTACACCGTGAATAAGCAAGAACCCATAAATTTACACCGAGAATACATTTGGTTTCTAAGAAAATGCAACATACGGTAGTAATCTCCCTACAAGCAAGAACCCATAAAATCCACCTTACACGATTATTTGGCTCATATAAGTTTGTTTGTCACTCTGTAATACTAAGAAATCGCGATCATTTAAATATATATAGCGAGCATTTGCAGCAATAACTACTTTTGCTTCATTTTCTCAGCAACCAAACAGTGACTTATGGAAACCGAAATTGATAATAACATAACAGCAACGAAAAAAAATGGAAATTGATAGTACGAGGCAAAAAGAAAATAAAGGAACAGTACCTTTAGCTGGAGCCATTGGTTGCCGACGAAGAAGGTCTGCTTCTAAGCCCTTGTAACCACTAGGAAACCCTAAAAGAACACACAAATATAGCACGTAAAAATCAACATTTCCTCACTGTTCAAAAACGTTCAAGTGCGTGTGTGTGAGAGGGGGAGAGAGAGGGAGAGGTAGAGCAACAGACCTGCCGGCGTGAAGCTGAGGAACCAGTAGGGTTTAGGATGGAGAAGAAAGCAGGGATTATATAGAGTCGTGGAAATTCACAAATGTCCATGGCTGCTATTTCATTCACCCCATGGGCTTTCTAATCGTATACGATATGGGCCAGTCTTGAACACAAGGCCCAAGTCCAATATTAGAATTCTTGTCATCTCTATTTCTTTTGTTCTTTTATTTGCTGACAAGTAACTTTTCTTTAGCATTTTTTGAGAGTAAGGAACCTTGTTTCTGTTTAAAATTTAGGTAATGCATCCTATTTAAAGAATAAAAAAATGGTTGAAGTAATGCAGACATGGGTTAGCATTATGGCAATGTCTTGCACCCGAGTTTGAATCCTCGTGTCAATAAATTTAGAGTAATTTAAACTATTGCTTGTATTGAAAAAAATAATAATAAACTAGTTTGAAATGGGTTTTTGGAGTGAACAAATTTTGGTGTAGTATATTTGGCTCTTCAAATTACAATTTGGAGATGTTTTAACTGCTTTCTCATTTGAGCACTTAAAAATGGATTTAAATGGAATGAAATGAGTATTAACAAGTAAGAAATCAATAACAAAATCAATGAACTCTCTTTGGTACATAAAGAAGAAGCCTTATGAATTTCTATATCAATGTGTGTGTAGCTAAGCTATGTATGATTTCAACTTTCACTGTCTGACTCTGGTAGGCCTTGGTTGTTATTTACATTAGGGTTGATGAATCCGGATGAAAGCCCTTGAATATCAGAACCATAAACATGTCCCATCTTGGTTCGTTTTGTTTCCAAGTAGGTCTTGTTTTCCTCTGTAATTGGTGTCAACACTGGAACCCTCCCAACCACAGCCAACCCATATCCCTTTAGTCCAGTGAACTTTGCAGGGTTGTTCGTCATTAGTCTCATTGTTCGAACCCCAATGTCTCTCAGAATCTGCTTACAATCATTCGCAACAATTGTTATTATATACATAATTGAAATATTATCTCGTTACGTTTCGATCATGTATGTTTATGTTCGAGTGTGTAGTTCATATTCATAGTCTGACAATACAAGCATTTGTTATTATTAAGACCATGGTTTGTGAAACTGACCTGAGCACCGATCCCGTATTCGCGAGAATCAACAGATAGTCCAAGTTCTATGTTGGCCTGGACTGTGTCATGGCCTTGGTCCTGCAGATTATAGGCTTGAAGTTTGTGACCAAGGCCAATGCCTCTTCCTTCATGACCTCTAAGGTAAACAACAACTCCCCGACCGGCTTGCTCAATTAGCTGCATTGCCAAGTCCAACTGGTTGCCGCAATCACACCGGGCTGATCCGAATATGTCCCCTGTCAAACACTCTGAATGAACTCTTACCAGCACATCTTCTCCGTTCCCAATGCTTCCCTGTCGTGTTCGATAGAAATTTAGCAGAAGTTTGGCACATATTAACCTTTCCAATCACCAAATGATCCTTCTTGTTTTTGTACGAGAAAGGTTCATGCATACCTTCACAACGGCAACATGTTCTGTTCCATCTAGCTTTGAGTTGTAGCAATAAGCCTGAAACAATCCCCACTTTGTAGGTAAACGAGAAACTGCTTTTCTTTCAACCAATTTTTCCCTCTTTCTCCTGTACCTATTAGCATAACATACTATATGAGCAAAATCAACAATCATAGTTCTAAATCATTCAAGGCAAAACTTTCTAAGAAATTTTTATGTGGTTGAGTAGATTGTTTACCTGATCAATCAGTTATGGAGACAATTGGAATGGAGTGGTCCAATGAGAGTTTCTTAAATTGGGCAAAGCGGCCATAGAGCCATCTTCTGCATCAACTACAGCTGAGAGAACAGACACTGGCCTCAAGCCTGCCAGAACAACCAGATCAACCGAAGCCTCAGTGTGGCCGGCTCTCCTCAGAATGCCGCCATTTCGGTACTTGAGAGGAAACACATGGCCAGGCCTTCTAAAGTCTTGTGGCTTAGAATCATGAGATGCGAGAGCTACCACAGTCTTTGCCCTGTCTACTGCTGACACTCCAGTAGATGTTCCAACTTTTGCATCCTTCAAACACAAACAAGAAAAGAAAAAAAAAAAGTAAAGGTTTGCTTCTTTTAAATTGCAGCCTATGTTTTAAAAATGATGGAGAATTCTGAGGCGTTTGCAAAGTATTACCACTGTGATTGTGAATGTGGGGGCAGATGAGTCTTCTTCCTCAGTCTCTGGTGACATCAGAGGAAGCTTCAATCTTTCAAGATCCTCCTCTTTCATGCCTACAGAGACAATCCCAGACCCTTGCTTGATCAGGAATGCTACGTCTTTCGGACTTGTGAATGATGCTGCCATGACTAGGTTTCCTTCCACTTCCCCATTTTCATCATCTACAACAATCACAAACTAAACATAAAAAAAACCAAGGGAAAAAAAAAAATTAGTGGCGGTTAACATGAAATTCACCGTGTAGCAAATCATATATTCAAACAAGCATCGATATTGTGCACAACTTAACTATTTTAAGTCCCATTGAACCAAAAAGTGGAATTTTAACTAAAAAACCTCAGCACATGCTTATCTATGTACACATAATCTTCAATTGTTCTACCCCCAAAAAAAAAAAAAGATTAATTGTATTTGTAATTCCCAAGAGCAATAACACTTCTAACCTTTCCTTGGCGTAATATGTTAAGAGCCTGCTCTATGGATGAGTAGCCCTCAGATGGGCAATCGGGGTCGTCCTCAGCATCACTAACAAAGAAATCAATGGTCTCTGGTGTGATCTCAGCATCCAACGTCCCAAATGGCACTGCTGAAGCTGCCTCATCCAAGCCACCCAACAAAGAACCATTTTGATCAATTCCCTTTAGATTATTAGCATCACCAAAAAGGTCCCCAGCTGCTCCAAGGCTACTACTTCCAGACACCCCAATAGCCCTAGTTGTTGGATTCCACCACCTTTGCCTGTACAGGCATTGATGAACCACAAGAGACCGATGCACACTGTGACAGAATCACCCGAGTTATGAATTCAAATTTCATGAACGACAGTTTTTGATTAATTAAAAAAAAAAAACAATGAGAAAGAACCTTGAGCTAGTGAGGATATGGGCAAGAGGGGGTGAGGAATTAAAGCATCCATGAACAGAGGGATTTGAGAGACTTCAACTTCTTCTCTAGTTATTTTCTCTAGGAATCAGAACTTGCATATTGTGTGCGGCACGAAGGGAAGAAAAATCCCACCTCTAGTTTGGATGTGCTTGCAAGTTTTGCTATCAAGCCGTTATCCAAAACTTGAATAAATGTACGGAATTGTGAGCCACATTATTTTCTGTATAAATTTGGTTGGTGTGATGGCGACATAAAAAGAATTGGATGCTGCTGTCAGTTAGATTATCCTCAAACAAATTGTAGTTTTGGAGCCAAAGGATGAAGATTAGAATAAATGCAAGAGACAAAGATACTCAATAAAATTCACAAAACTATTAACCATAATTTTACCTTTAATTACTCACACTTAATGAATAGTTCAGCCATTTCATAAAAACAATAGACTGAGATAATTGTTGTGCAAGTTATGATCATTTTTCATTAGGCATGGTGGTGTGTAAGTCATGACCCTTTTTTATTGGGCTAGATTCCGTCAACAAAGATGATTGAATTTAATAACTTAATATACGCATAAAAATTGTGATATATATATATGTCACATAGCAAATTAACGGAGTTTTTGACGGAACCTAACGACATGGACCATTTGTGATCACACATGCTAACCTTGATGACTACGAATGACAAAAAAAACATTAAGAATGTAATCTGATAGTTTCGTAAACCTTAGGGTCGTTTGTGATATTAAGCCTTATTTAATATATAATTTCCTAAGAATTAACGTATCAACTATTTTTTTTCATCTAATAACATTTCTCTATTCTGGATCAATTTTCAAAGAAGTGAAAACACATCAACCGTTATTCTGTAACATCATCAAACAGCAAGATGAGGGTTGACCTAATAAATGGTTGATCCTACTTGTAGTGTACAAGAACAACCTTTTCTTCAACCACAAAAGTCCAAGTTGGACAAATCACCGGTCTTCGGGACCTGCTGACATGTCTACACTTTTAAAACCCAGAGAAAGCGAAAATGCTTCAACAGCCTTCCCACAACAAAACACAGAGAAATAGCCGCCGGCGATTGCGAAACGCTGCTCACTGCGCGACTGGTTTCGCTGAAAAAATTAAATTACATTAAATACAAACTAAAGAAGAAAGAAGCTTTTTAAACCCTCTCCCGCCACGTATCCCCAAGCTCTCTCTCCCTCTCTCTCTTTCTCTATTTGATCCCCAACCCTCGGGCCCCGCATCATTTCTCCGGCGACCAAACGGCACCGCATTGATCGACTTTCCAAACGATAGCAGTCAGCTACGCTCTTTGTTATCGGGCCATGGCCGAAACGGCGCCGTTATCGATTGTTACGCAGCCGAGCAAGCTATGGAAGGGGGTTTTCGCCGTGGCCGGAATCATGACCACGCTCGTCACCTACGGCGTTCTCCAGGTCCGAATTTCTATTGCATTCCTCCAGCCCTTCGAATCGACCTCCATTGTCATCATTTTCATGGCAAAAAGCTTGAATCTTGCTCCGTTTTCGTGCAGGAAAAGATCATGAGAGTCCCGTACGGGGACGACAAGGCGTTTTTCAGGTACTCGTTGTTTCTAGTCTTCTGCAATCGCATTGCAACGTCGGCGATCTCCGCCGGAGCCTTGTTGGCGAGCAAGAAGGCTTTGGATCCCGTTGCTCCGGTCTACAAGTACTCCCTTGTATCGGTTTCTAACATATTAACCACTACATGTCAGTATGAGGTGAGCTGTGGGCTTTAATTTGGTAAAACATGTATTGTTTGTTTTGGTTTTGATGATTTGGTGCATTTTGGTGACTGCAAATCCTTGTTGCAGGCTCTCAAATATGTCAGCTTTCCTGTTCAAACACTTGCAAAATGTGCCAAGATGATACCTGTGATGGTGAGAAGAAGACATTGTCTTTAGTTTTGGTACTTGATTGTACTATTTATGAATAGTTATATCTGTTTGCTTAATTTTTATATTATTTTGTTTTTGAGTACTTGAGGCTCTAACATAAATAAGGCGTGAAGTGTTTATCAAGTTGAGTGACATTTTGTTCTGATTTGAAGTTTTGAACCATAAAAAAATCCTGAAAGCATTCAGCTTATTTAGTGTACTTGATGAGAAAGAACAACACATGTGCTAACTAGAAGACAGATAAAAGAAAAATGGATAATCACTTTGCTAGCACCCCATGAGTTGCTTTCTGAATAGCCATCCCTTCTGAATTAACCAGCTAGTTTAGGGAAATGAACAAGAAACCAAACTGTTTTGTATTGGTCAGAGTGTCATACATCTTATTATCTGGATGATTTATGATCCCGCCTTTGCGTAGTATGAGGAGGAAGGTGTGGCAGGTGGAGCTGTGGAAGTTTAGTTTATATGTTAACTTTACATTAATAGCATTCTAGGTGCCCGTAAGAAGTCATCAATCATGGTGATGATTTTGAATATGCCCAATACTTGTCGAAAAGAAAAAGGTTGGCCCTTTATATCACTATATTAGTGAATGCCTACATATCTGAAAATTTGGTATTCCCTGTTAAACTATTACAAAATGAACACCTAATGCAACAGCTTAAACAATGAGAAGATACATTGATACTTATACTCACACTAGCACTCCCTCAGCTTTAGGACAGATTGAAGTTTACAAGCTATGAAGTTAGCTGTTGAAGCCCAAGGGTTGATGGAAAGGTCAAAAATATAGTATAGCCTGTATAGGGTGAACAAAATAGGCACTAACCACTGTAAATGTAAGGACAAAAGCTGATAAACAGGCTTTGAATGATTAGTGGTTTCCAAATGTTTGAGCATGCGAAAGTTGAGCTTGAAGTGAGGCCTGAGAAGTATACTAATAAAAAATATTCTTAGTGACTTCATTATCTTTTTTCACAAAGAACAAATGATCTTATTTTCTTTGGTTTGCCATTTCATGCTGTTATTTTTTTATGCAGGTTTGGGGCACTATCATTATGCAAAAGAAATACAAGGGACAGGACTATTTGTTGGCATTTCTAGTGACAGTGGGCTGTTCAATATTTATTTTATATCCGGTATGGCCCTAGTCTCTGATACCTGCCGACTTCCCTAAAATTTTCCACTGAGGCATGCACGTGCAAATGATTGTATTTTGAAAAGTGGTAAATAATTGTCAGCATGCTACCACTTTGCAATACTTGTAAATGCTGGAGTCTCTGATTCCCAGTACAAGTTTCTTTAGCTTCCTGAATCAGGGGGTGCACATGTGGATGATGGTATATTGGGAACTTGCAACAAATGTCAGCAATTTTGCATGCAGACTTATAAACTTCCGTTCAATTTCTTTCTTTATGTAATCTCATGCAAGATTGGAATACCCAAAAGTAGACTTTTGCCTTTGAAGTGTCTTGAACAATGGCTACTGTATGGGGTGTGCTTACTGATTTTATTGTATATATGGAATTGTATTGTTACTTCATGGAGAATTCTCTAATTCATTAAATTCTATATTTTATGCCCTTGTACTTATTTGTTTTCAAGTGGGTTCAAGGTGTTTTCCTTTAGTTTCATAGTTGCCTTAGAACTGTAAGAATTGTCATCTCTCAATTTCAAAGGAAAAGATTCATTCCCGTTCAGGTTGCTTATCATAAAGAATTGGGTAACTTCTGTACACTTGCTACCTTCGTGCATATCTTAGTATGATCACAATGTGTGAGGGCATTTGACAAATAGATGTGGTGTTCTATGACCTAAAAGCAATAAACTTCTGTCATTTAGCAAGGGGATATTTATGACTCATTTGCTGGTTTTCTGAAATGGTCTAATTAGTTAGAGGAGATTCCATCTTTGTTCATGCATGGGACTGTTGTGTGAGATCCTTTTGTTTGGTGATGCACAAAATCTGGTTTAGTATTGTAGTTCTTTGATATAAATAGAAATAATTGTTTGTGCTTTTGATTGTAGGCAGGATCTTCTGAGATTGGTCCATCTGATATATATGGTAGAGGAAGAGAAAATACTGTTTGGGGCATTTCCCTTATGATTGGTTATCTTGGGTATTAAATTGAACCCTCTGTTTATTAGATTAATTAGTTATGCTTAATTTTAAATTTGTTTGTCGCTAGCTGCTAAAATGAACATACTAAATACAGTTCAGTACAATTCAAATATGTTAATTTATATGAAATTAATACCTGTTATACTTACTTTGATAGAGGTGTGCCATTGAACTTTTTCTTGATGCTTACACCTATCTCTGAGGCAAGTGAGACACTTAGACTATCAAAATCAGATTGCTAGGATAACAATAATTTATACCAATGCCGCCCCATTATACTAAATTGCTTTAAATGCTCCTTTACAGAAGTAAAACATACCAAAACAAGTAATTTAAAGTTTCGCGCTTGTAATTGATTATGAACCACTGT
This sequence comes from Prunus salicina, assembly GCA_020226455.1. Classification (NCBI taxonomy): domain Eukaryota; kingdom Viridiplantae; phylum Streptophyta; class Magnoliopsida; order Rosales; family Rosaceae; genus Prunus; species Prunus salicina. The sequence goes on along the minus strand of CM035342.1, from coordinate 30,564,885 downwards.
GGCAGCATTGATGATTTTGCACTTGTCTATTTTCCTTTTGCTTCATTTTTCCACTGTTTAGCAATAACAAAAAAGTTTATGCAACAAGATATTTGGAACCAAAATTTTATATATTTAGTTTCTCATTTCTGTTCTAACAGGTTTGATGGCTTTACAAGCACGTTCCAAGATAAACTATTTAAAGGCTATGATATGGAGATACACAATCAAATATTTTACACTGCATTCTGTTCTTGTGTTCTCAGCTTGACAGGTAAGATCCTTATTCTAATCTTGTTGATCCATTAGTTGTTATGTTAATTGCGCTGGGGGATATTTCATAGTGGGGTTGTCTGTGCTTCTTAGTGCTTAATGGGATTCGTTTGTTCATATGTTGTCAGAATTTATGTTGTGGATTTTGTATCATTATCTTGACTGACTCAGGATGCATGGTCAAATTTCAAAGTGATCCAAGCATTGTAGTGTTTGTGTTCTAGTTGAAGGTTGTGAATTTCACTATCAGGCTGTAGGCACCAAGCAATCATAAATTTGTTTTTCGATTGATAATCTACAATTTTAGCTCATACATCTAGTTAATATGCTTATGCTAGTATGTTAGAACCTTGTACTAGTTGTGTAGTTGATTAATCTTTTAAGTCTGTTTGGTGTATGTGGATAAAGGAAGATGCCATCTACATTAATTTGCTGATGGCATGGAAAATCTCGCTTGCAAATATGAAGTATTTGTTAAACATGTTTAACCTGTTGTCTAGAAGATCTTGTACTAGTTGATTAGCATAGGGGGGTTTGCTGACTTGAAGCTTTGAAACCCTGACCCCTTCATGAGGAGGAGAAACCCATTGTCTAACTTGATTAATCGCTCATTGTTGCTCAAAATGAATGGTTTCATTGTAAGCCACTGGTTGATCACTGATCTGGTGTTTGAATATTTTATGAGTTGTTTAAAATAATCTAACGTACAAGCCTCCTTTATTTATTTATTTATTTTTGGATTTGATTTGTTTCTTTTGCATTGAAGTGGTGGGTTATTTACTGTGCTAAATTTTCAGGTCTTATATTACAAGGACAGTTGCTTCCAGCAATCCACTTTGTTTCTATCCACAATGATTGTTTCTTTGACATTGCATTGCTTTCCACTGTAAGAGATCTTTTCTTCCTATTATGGTATCTGTTTTTTCTTATTTAATTACTTTGTATTCATTTTAGCAGTTGTTTTTAATTTTTCGGTGCTTATGTCTATTGTTCAAGTCTTTCTCTCTTTCCTATCCTGTCCAATTTTATTTTTCTTGTCTCGTCTTCTCCTTGGTCACTTGTTTCTGTTTTCCTTGGTTATTTACAAGTGGTTTGTGTTGCAGGTAGCAACAGCTAGCCAATTTTTCATTTCTTACACGATTCGCACATTTGGTGCTCTCACATTTGCCACTATAATGACCACAAGACAGGTGAATCATATCTCTGCAAAATAATCCTTGAACTTTTTTTGTTCTCAGTTCTCATGTATCTGTGCTTCTAATATATGGTTTTTTCTCTCTTTGGCAATGAAGTTGGTCAGCATTATGCTATCATGCTTGTGGTTTTCACACCCCCTTAGCAGGCAACAATGGATTGGAGCTGTAAGCTTCAACTCAAACCTAATTATATTTTGCCCTATTTTGGATTTCCTGAAACCCAATAACTCTGCTTTTATTACAATGATCAGGTCGTTGTCTTTGGTACCCTCTATGCAAAAAGCTTCGTGAGAAGTGCACCAAAGCCTTCACCTTCCCAACAAATGCAGAATGGAGCTTCTCTTCCAGTGAAGGGGAACCCTTGATAGTGTTTGGGTTACCGGTTGCCATAATATGTTGGACTAGGTACTGCCTCTAACTTTGACCAATGTGCAGCTTTGGTTTTGCAAGTGTAGAGCTGCAACCTACGAACAAGCCTTCGATGTGGTGAAATTGATCTAAGTATAAGACTTTAGACCACACACATGCATATGGATTCTAGAAGCAAGAAGTCTCATTGGAGACCTACGACTCATAGAGATGATCAATTATAGACTAACTAAAGGAGCAAGGAAGTTTTTTTTTCATATATACTTTTTGGAATACACCACTCGAAAATGTATAATGCAACTGCGCAAGCAACATTTTGTCCGAGAGTAGAAATAGACGGAAAAAAAAAAGTTTTTCCCTTTGAAGGAATTTTCTTTTCCTATTTGAGATCCGTTCTGTTCACCCTGTATTTTTTAATCCAATCAGGTCTCTTAGAATATTTGGTTTTCTAGTCCATTAGGGATGATGTATTTTTGACATTAAGTGATTTTGATTCTTGTTAAACTTCTTATGAGATCTGGTCTTATTCTCTCCAGGTAAGTTTAGAAAGAAAATAGGAATGTATATGGTTTTATTGATTGTCAATGAAATAGAAGAATATTGAATCTATAACGATTTAAAGAAACCTAAAGTAAATTGTAATTACAATTCAAAGAATATTTGGTTTTCTAGTTTTTTCTTTTTTGAAATTAAGTAATTTGGTTGTTATTCCATGTAGACTTTAATTTCACATTACTATTGAATTTGTCTGAAAAGCTAGAGTAGTATCCTATCCTGTGTTTTAGGGGCTGAATTCTGACCTAAATTTTATTGTTAATAGCTCAATCATTTCTTCACTCCAAAATCAGGTCTTCAAATAAATTTGTTTTTGGTTTTGTTATAGGTCGGATTTTATAGATTTGGACGTGTGGACGAAAGTTGTGTATAAAAGTCCACCAAAGATTTCGGGGCCGGATCTGGGCTTAAAGATTTCAGATATTTAATATAAAAGAACGCACACAAGAGCAACAAAGTGGCTGTAGTTTAGTGGTAAGAATTCCACGTTGTGGCCGTGGAGACCTGGGCTCGAATCCCAGCAGCCACACACTGTTTTTAATTTTTCTTCAGCTTTTTAAGAGGTAAATCAATTTGTCTTTGGGATAAGGATGATATTGAGGAATTTACGAAAAAATATTTTCAGTGAAACTGCTAGTTGGAGGAGCTCGAGGGCAGTTTGGGCAGTTTGGTTGACGACGAGAGTTCCGATACTTGCTCAAACATATTTTACCAAGTTGTTGTATGATTCGATACCCAATTGGCATTAGAGATAATTCAATTTGCACTCATAATTTTTATGTATTATTTAATTATATTTCTCAGAATTCTATTGTATTTTTGGATGGCTGCTGGGTTTTGATTTTCCTTTAATTAGTTTTTATTTTTCAATATATTAATTAAGTTTGGGGTTACTTAAGTAGGGATCCCGAGCCTCTACATTTACATGTTATGCATTTATTCGCATTTCGCAACATCTAAACCATCTAGTTATCTAATATTTTAAATTATTATTTTATGAAGTATTTACAATGGACTTTAATATTTTAAATTATTTGGCTATTAAAAAGTGAAAACAGTTCCATGTGCGCATCTTGTGACATGTTTTAACAGAAAATTTAACAGACATAAACAGATATGGGACATTAGCACTAAAATGAAAGTGGATGGTAAATTGCCAAAAAGGAAAAAAAGTATTGGGAATAAGATTTCATGTGTTTGGATAAAAGGTATTCAACAAGTATTATCAAACCGGGTTCAGTTAATATCTATATATTTTTTGAGAAATTTTAGGATTGCATTCATAATTTAGCTAAAAAAGTCACTAATCACAAGGGACCATTATAATATTCATACAAACTAGCCAGTTAATATCCAAACCTAAAAATAAGATAGTCGAATAATATGACACCTCATAAAAGGAAAAAGATAATATGATATGATCCTGGTAAAATAGAAGAAAAAATGGTATCCCACTAAAAATAAAAAATAAATTTGAAGATTAGCCCTATCGTTCGTCCATCTTCTAGTCTTTGGATTAGTACATTACCTTATTAAATCAGGTCACTTCACCTCATCTCATACTGAATCTATTCCCAACTTTATTTTATCCTTTTGGTATTTCTTTATTTGCTTTTAAAAAGCCTTTTATTCTTTCCCAAATATAATTTATTTTAAACTGTTTACAAACAACATTAATGGTTTTTTATTTTTATAAAAACAAAAGTATAAATTTTTTTTAAATACAAATAATAGTCTAAACTTGAAAGGGAGGGTTTCTCACACACAAACACACTACTAATGTGTGATGATGGTTTGAACTTAAGACCACTAATCTGAAAATCAATGTCCCTTTTTACTAAGCTAGGCCATGTTAATTATTAAATAAGATTAAGCATGACATTTTACCAATTCTTTTCGTTTTCTCTTATCTATCTTTTCGTTTTCTCTTATTTATCTTTTCGTTGTGAACCTATTTATTGGAGTCCATAATAAAAACCCATTCCTAATTATGCAACCTTATCTAAAGAGTGCTACTATTTTCATCCACCTGTTCTATTTTCCCACCCACATTATCTTCAAAATTTGAAAGACAAATTTATCCATTCATAAAATGATTTTTAAGGACTTATGGAAAATGATTAAAAAACAAAACAATTGCCTCAAACTTAAAATTATAAAAAGTTAAAAAAAATCCAAAGCACAAAGATCAAACGTCAAATCCAAAGCACCCCTCAACTTCTCCCTCCTATTTTATCTCCATTCTAAAACCCTAACCCCAAAAGTTTTGAGCCAAAACAACGGATTCTTCATCAGAAACTAGAGTCGTCATGTACTCCTCCCATTTGTAGGAGGAGGCCAGCAAATTCCAATGATCAACATGGCAAAAGTCTTCTTCTCCCACGAAGCAAATCCCAATGTAATCAGATGCTCATGTTGAAAATATGTTCTATTAGTTATGTTATGGTCGTCAAATCTCTCCAATTAGAGCAAACAATTGCTCTTTTTCATCCATTAGATTAAATTTAAATGACTCACAAGTTAACAAAAAAGAGAATTTGCTTGAATTAATAATTAAATGGTATTTTAAGAATAATGGTGGATGGAAAGATAATATTGTGTTTTTTTAAATTTATATGGTGGGTGGAAAGATAAGATAGGTAAGAAAATAGAACATGTGGCTGTAAATAGCAGGACTTTATCTAAATTAAGGTACAATTGTTATTATAACGCAATCTCTATAATCAAATATGTGAACGGACTCTATCTAAATTGAGGTACAATTGTTATTATAACACAATCTCTATAATCAAATATGTGAACTCTCTTCTTTCCAAATAAGTTATCACTCCTATCCTATTTATATAATAAATTGTTACAAAAGTAAAAAAGAATCCTATAAACTCACATAATAATAAAAACTCATATGAACGTGTAAATATAGTAACGATGAGATATCAATAAAAAAAAATTAATATGGAGCAATATATATATATGATAAAAAATATTAAAGAAATAGAATATAGAGAAGGATAGGGAATTTTATGCATAAAATATTGTGTAATAAAACTATCCTAAGTCTCTTTGAATTTGAACCAATCCCCTCCCATTCGGGATTTAATTTTCTATAAGAAGTAGAATCAAATTACCAATTTAATTACATCTTATCCGAAATTTAATCTCAATTAATCCTTTTCCAAATGAGACTGTAACTCTCCCCTCCCCACTCCTATATAATATACACGCCCAACCACATGCACTTCTCATCGTCCTTCAGCTTGATCATATACTTCTAGTCATTTTTCTCTCGTTTTGGGTTTTGGGTTTTGTGATTTGGGTTTCTGGGTTCACAGAAAAATCGTTTAGAATCAATGGAGATTGATCTGTCACCAAAGTTGGCCAAGAAGGTGTACGGTGGAGATGGTGGGTCCTACTTTGCTTGGTCCCCATCTGAGCTTCCCATGCTCCGTGAAGGTAACATTGGCGCTGCCAAGCTTGCTCTTGAGAAGAATGGGTTTGCTCTCCCCAAGTACTCTGATTCTGCCCAGGTCGCTTATGTCCTCCAAGGTATCGACTTTTTTTCTGTTTTGTTTTGTTATTGCGATTTTTATAGTGCAGAATTCTTGTTGATTGGTTCAGTTTTTCAATTCTGATTTCATTGAATGGATTTGGATTTAAAAAATTTACGCTTTTGGCTTTTGGTGCATTATAACATATATGGATTTTCATGATCGGATTGGTCTTATCTGTTTTCTTGTTTATTTTGCTTAATTTTTGTAGATCATGAAATTAATGGAGGAGATCATGTGGGTTAAAGTGATTTGGTTGTTTGCTTTGGGAATTATGAAATTCATAGATGAGGATGTTATGATTGCATCTTTTCTTTTAAACTATTCATGCCTTTTTGTACATTATAATATATAGGTGTTTTGAATGATATTGCTTTTAATATCTGGGCTCTCAGCTCTGTTACTATCTCTGTTTTCTTTATAAATAAACACACAAAAAAACTTTTTTTTTTCTTCATATGTTTAAATTCAACTGGAAACTTCAATAAGGTGAAATTCCAAATAAGAAATTAATAGGCTAATTGTTATGTTTTGAATTCTGTTTTTGTTTGATTTTAGTTTAACTTTGCTTTTCTTGGGTTCCTTCAGGTACTGGTGTAGTTGGGATTGTCCTTCCTGAGAAGGAGGAGAAGGTTCTTCCAGTTAAGAAGGGTGATGCTATTGCCCTCCCATTTGGAGTTGTTACTTGGTGGTACAACAAGGAGGACACTGAGTTTGTAGTCCTTTTCTTGGGTGATACTTCAAAAGCCCACAAGAGGGGTGAGTTTACTGACTTTTATTTGAATGGCTCCAATGGAATTTTCACTGGCTTCTCAACTGAGTTTGTCGGTCGAGCATGGGATTTGGAGGAGGATGTTGTGAAGACCCTTGTTAGCAAGCAATCTGGCAAGGGCATAGTTAAGGTTAGTGGAGCTAACTTGCCTGAACCAAAGAAGGAACACCGAGATGGCATGACATTGAACTGTGAAGAGGCTCCTCTGGATGTTGACATTAAGAATGGTGGAAGAGTTGTTGTGCTGAACACTAAAAACCTTCCTTTGGTTGGTGAGGTTGGGCTTGGTGCTGACCTTGTTAGGTTGGATGGAAGTGCTATGTGCTCCCCTGGATTTTCTTGTGACTCTGCCCTGCAGGTGACTTATATTGTTAGGGGCAGTGGCCGTGTCCAAGTTGTTGGAGTTGACGGTAAGAGGGTCTTGGAAACAACCATCAAAGCTGGTAATTTGTTCATCGTTCCGAGGTTCTTTGTTGTTTCAAAGATCGCTGATCCAGAAGGCTTGGAATGGTTTTCTATCATCACTACTCCCAAGTAAGTGTTTTGTTCTTTACATTATCAGATGTTCTTACTGTTTCTTATGTCTGCAATGTGCTTTTCTCTTTCCTGATTTTGTTTTCATTGTTCTTGCTTTACGCTCTGCTTGTTAAACTTTTTATTAGCTCCTCTAAAACCTTCTTAAAACCCTTTTTAGTGTGATCCACACCTTGCTTGATGTTTAATTTTTCCATTCTTGTGAGGTTTCCTTAATCTGCAATTGTTTCTGTATCAAAAACTGATCTTTGGGGGGCAAATGTGGTCCTTGTGTTTTTTTACCGAAGTCTTTCAAAACTTGGTGTTCAAAAATTTGCTGATTCATTTGTTTTCTGTGCTGCAGTCCCATATTCACCCACTTGGCTGGAAGCATTGGTGTTTGGAAGGCTTTGTCTCCTCAGGTGCTTGAGGCTGCCTTCAATGTGGATTCGGCTACAGAGAAACTTTTCCGATCGAAGAGGACTTCTGATGCAATCTTCTTCCCCCCACCCAATTAAGCTTAGTAGAAACTTTTCCAGTCGAAGAGTACTTCTGATGCAATTTTCTTTTTTATGTTTGCTAGTTTCTTGACCCGAATAATTTAATTAGTATGGATTTGCTTTGGGGATGTAATTAAATTTTAGACTTCTATTATATATGATGAGTTTTGTGGTTTCCTCAATATTATTGATCTCACTGGGAATGTTGCCCCAAAGTATACAATATCAATATCGAATGATTAAATAATATGAGAGATGAAAAAAAGATAATTACAGGGTTTAGTGAATTTAGGTGGATGCAAAGAGGTTGGTGGATACAACAATTTTACTTTTTTTCTTCTTTTTTTAGGTCTCATTTTGCAAAAGGATAAACTTATCATCAATAAAAGCACTCAAAATAAAAGTAAAAAAGTTAGAGATTAGCCATATCATACCAGCATCCGCTACTTGGACATCATTTGAACTTGTTAAAGAATAATACTAACCGTACCACGTTTTTATACCACAATTAACTATGGTACTACCACTAACTCTTGAACTAATCTGCTTTCATCCCGGAATTTAAGAGCAAGTAAGTAGATCAGACTATCCATTTTTAGTCACATCCTGTCCTAATTTTAATCCAAATTGTTGTTAATCCTTCTACTAACTCTCTTCTATTATCTCTGTAACACATGGCTATCCTTATAGCCACTCTCACTCCTATATATATGCACACCCAAATACGCCTTCTCATTCACTTCACTATTTTCTCATTTTGGGTTTTGGGTTTTCTTGGTTGAGACTTAAAAATCGTCAAGAATGGAGATTGATCTTTCACCCAAGTTGCCCAAGAAGGTGCACGGTGGAGATGGTGGGTCCTACTTTTCTTGGTGCCCGTCTGAGCTTCCCATGCTCCGTGAAGGTAACATTGGCGCTGCCAAGCTGGCCCTTGAGAAGAACGGGTTTGCTCTCCCTCAATACTGCGATTCTGCCAAGGTCGCTTACGTCCTTCAAGGTATAATTTTGTTTTCGTTTCATGATCGGCTTGATCGTATTTATTTTTCTTGCTTGTTTATTTGTCTGGTTGCTCATTTATTTTTGTGGGTCATGGAATTCGTAGATGAAAAGTGATTTTAACTTTAACATCAAAGAAGATCTTGAAATTGTTTAATGAATAGTGATTAACTTTAAAATTAAATGAGATCACGTTTGTTTAATGTGGTATAATTGCATATTTTATTTTCTGGGATTTGTCATTATTATTATACCGTATAGAATTTTGATGCCATTCAACTTTTTTTTTTATTTTTTTATTTTTAATGCCCTTGTTGAAATCAATTTAGCACCTACTCTGTTATTATGAGACCTTAGGAGCTTGTGGTAATTGTTATGTTTGAACTTTGTTTTCTTGTTTTACTATAGGTAATGGTGTAGTTGGAATTGTGCTTCCTGAGAAGGAAGAGAAGATTCTTCCAGTGAAGAAGGGTGATGCCATTGCCCTCCCTTTTGGAGTTGTTACTTGGTGGTACAACAAGGAGGACACTGAGTTTGTAGTTCTTTTCTTGGGTGACACTTCAAAAGCACACAAAAGGGGTGAGTTCACTTCCTTCTATCTTAATGGCTCCAATGGCATTTTCACTGGCTTCTCAACCGAGTTTGTGGGTCGAGCATGGGATTTGGAGGAGAGCATTGTGAAGACTCTCGTTGGAAAGCAATCCGGTAAGGGCATAGTCAAGCTTAGTGGAGTTAACTTACCTGAGCCAAAGAAGGAACACCGAGATGGTATGACATTGAACTGTGAAGAGGCTCCTCTGGATGTTGACATTAAGAATGGTGGAAGAGTTGTTGTTTTGAACACTAAAAACCTTCCTTTGGTTGGTGAGGTTGGACTTGGTGCTGACCTTGTTAGATTGGATGGAAGCGCTATGTGTTCCCCTGGATTTTCTTGTGACTCCGCCCTGCAGGTGACTTATATTGTTAGGGGCAGTGGCCGTGTCCAAGTTGTTGGAGTTGACGGTAAGAGGGTCTTGGAAACAACTATCAAAGCTGGTAATTTGTTCATCGTTCCTAGGTACTTTGTTGTTTCGAAGATTGCTGATCCAGATGGCTTGGAATGGTTTTCTATCATCACTACTCCCAAGTAAGTATTTGTTTCTTTACATTATCAGATGTTCTTAGTGTGTCTTGTATGTCTGCAATCTGCTTTTCTTCCGTGTTTTATTGAAGCATACTCTTGCTGCTTGGAACACACACATGTAAATTTATTCCCACCACACACAGAAGGCATAATTCAGAAATATTTGGCACTTTCTTAAGAACTTTTTAGTGTAGATCTATGCTAAGCATAAAAAGTTACAACTTGGTGTTTAACATGTTGCTAACGCATATTTTGCTGCAGTCCCATATTCACCCACTTGGCTGGAAGCATTGGTTGTTGGAAGGCTTTATCTCCTCAGGTGCTCCAGGCTGCCTTCAATGTGGACGCAGATACAGAAAAACTATTCCGGTCGAAGAGGACTGCTGATGCTATCTTCTTCCCTCCACCAAAGTGAACAAGTTTAGCTTATATCTAGTTTCATGGTCCAAATAAAGGCATTTCGCAGTTAGGGATTTCTTTGGCTTTGTTTTAGAACCCTCTTCTAGGGAGATGTCATGTTAGCTATTATGGTTTAATTTTGGAACTTTCATAAATGTTAATAGTAGTGGCTTTTGGACCTGCCATATTGCTTATAAAATCAATACCAATTTCGTACTCTGTTTAATTGAAGATGATTTAGCTGCATATGTGCTTTGCATGTTGGAATTCTTGAACTTGCTTGAGATGGCTTTTGGGTGTCAAAGAGCTAAATTTGTGGCTTTAGCCCACTATTGGAGATGACTTAAGTTTTCCCCAAAGGCCCCAACCTCCCATCCAGATCGATCCCTTCAGCCTTTTGTGTGCAGGGAGGCTCTAGGGGGTTTTTGTGAGCGTTTATAAGAGCAACTCCATCCATTTGCCCTTAGCCATGGCAAGGGGGGAGTTAGGGCAGTCCACTATTCACATGAATAGTAGTTGCCCTTGCAAATAGTATTTTCCGTTTCCACCCGTTGCTACGGCAAAGGGCAATTACTATTCATTTTTTTTCCACAACTTTTTTTACCTCAATAATTAATTTAGATAATATTTTTGGATAAGATTTTCGGGTCCTATGTGTCAATACTATTCATATCTCATAATCGGATAAAATTTTCAATTTCAAATTTCAGATAATTTAAAAAAAAAAATTGGTTGGTATTTATAGAAAAAAATTCATTAATTTTTGGGTATTTAAAAAAAAAATTCCGAATTTTTTCCAGTATTTTATTGCAAAAAAATTGGTTGCCGTTGGATTGAGGAAAAAATCATATCGGAGAGCCTAGACGACGCCATGTGGCAACAGAAAAAAAAAAATTCAAGTGAGTGGGTTGACGCCAGCCTGACGTCAGCACCAGCCTGCGTTTTGGACCTCGGGCTAAATGGCCTTCGGGCTAGCCCAAGTTGCGTGGGACCCACTCCAGCCCGTGCTTGGACTCACCTTTGGAAACCAATTTTTGCAAAAAACTCCAACAGCCCAAGGCAAGGGGGCCTCGGTGGAACTGCTCTAATGAGGGGGGTCCTTAATAGCCATTCGATCTAGTGCAGAGTTATTATTGGAATGTTGGATTGAACTCTCTCACTGTAACCCCTTAACATAGACCCTCATTATAGAAGCTCCCTTCATGGTGATATACCCCAACCTCGCCCATAAGTTATGGGCCATAACAACCTCCTCACCTCCCCGAGTCTCGCCATAATGTCGCCATTCATTTATTGTTTATTAAAGTAAATAATCATGTTTTTATTATTATTAAACTTACTTTTGAATTTCTTAAATAATTTTTAATTTAATTTTTGGGTTAAATACTTTTTTGATCACTGGGTTTCATGAAAATTCAATTTGGTCATTGAGAAATTGTTTTAGCCAAATTAGTCAATGTGTTTTCAATTTATAGGCATTCCGTAATCTTCCATTAAGTGTAGTTTTTATTTATATTTTATTTACGAAGCACATGCAATTTTCTTCCTCTAATTCAACGAGATAGGTTATATTGTGCTCTTAGGGTATAAAAAAATTGGGGGAAATCTAGAGTTGAAATAAAAATTGTGAGGTATAAAGAAAATAAAAAAGCCAAACCAAATTAAAATGAAACCAACAACTTGGCAATATATTTTGGTGCTTAACCACCTTGATTATGTCTCATTGCCATCCAAAATCACAATGTTTCTCATTCAATTGATTCAAGCTTTAATATAGCATCCAATAAGTGACCTTATACCTTGCAATTTTGATTTCAACCCAAGATTTCACTCAATTTGTTAAACCCTAATAACACAAAATACCCTAACTCGTTGTGTTAGAGGAAGAAAATTGAACGTGCTTCCTTAAAAAAAAAAATTAAAAAAAAAAAACTGAACTTAACAGAAGATAACATAATATCTATAAATTGTATGCTTTGGGAAACACAATAACCAATTTGGCTATTTTTTTTTCTCAGTGACCAAATTATATTAATCTAGTGACCAAAAAGATATTTAACCCTTTATTTTTTTTTGGAATATTTTAATTGCTTTTAATAACAAATTGATGAAATATCTATAAATTGTGAAGGGTTAATTTCGATTTAGTATCATGAACTCTTACCTTCAAGGCACGTTTGCCCATGCACTCTCAATTTTAAAAATTACATAACCTACGCTTTTCAATTTTTTGCAATATGGTTTTGGCTTTAACTTTGACATCAAAATTTCAGTTAATTGCTAGCATGGCAGGCATGAGTCTCACCTATTCACTTATTTTGATGTCAGTTGAAGGGTATTTTCAGGTAATTGGTGTCTTCCAACCCATGAAGAACATATTACAAGCATTAATACTGAACCATTTTTTAACAGAATACCCTTCAACTGACATTAGAAGAAGTGAATAGGTGGGACCCAAGCTTGTCACACAAGCAATTAACAGAAATTTTGACAATGAAGTTAACGCTGGAACCATATTGCACAAAATTGAAAAGCTTAGGGTATGTAATTGTTAAAATTGAGAGAGCAGGGGCAAACATACCTTAAGGCCCCTTTTGGTTCATGGGAAAGTAGGCTTAGGGATGAGAAATCAATTGCTTTATCATGTTTGGTAAGTTTAGGCATGAGAAATCGTTGCCTTGCACATGGAAAAGTACGGGGAAAGTGAAGCCCTCCTCCCCCCTTGGGTTTTGTTTTCATCCTCATGGGAAAGGTTGTGAAAATGAGCTAACATTAAATAAACATTTTTTATGACCATATTGTCCCCATTAACAATTTAGAATTACAATATAGCATTAAATGCATTTTTTTTTTAAAAAAAATTTGATTTTATATGGGTATAATTGAAAAATTATTAAACAAACTTTGTTTTACATTCCTACACAAACCAAACATGTGAAAGGAAATAAAGTGATATTTCTTGGTTACTTTCCCAGGATTACCAAACATGGGAAATGAATTCCATTTCCCAACTCTTGAGAAATAACATGGGAAGTGATTTCCCTCAAATCCGTTTCGTGAGCCAAACAGGGCCTAAAGGTAAGAGTTTAGGGTACTAAATTGAAATTAACCCAATTATAAATTACTGTGACCAAATGGACTAAATTTTTTCTCAATGACCAAATTGAAATTTCATACAAAATTCGGTAACAAAAAATGTTTTTAACCCAAAAAAAAAAAAACAAGTAGTAATATAATTAATATAAAAAAAAAGAGCCTTTTTTTGGCGCGATTAGCAATAGTAGAATGAAGAAAAGTAAACTGATGCTAGAAAAGAAAAGGCTTATTTACTGTTTCACCCATTGAAACGGACTCACTACCCTCTTAAATTGAAATTTTCTCACTTAACCCCATGAATCTCAAAAAATTCCTGAAATTTTCTCACTTTACCACTTCCGTCCATTTCTATCCACAAAACTGTTAAGTGTGCTAACGTGGCATGGGCATTCTAGTAATTTTAGCTCCTTATCTTTTCTTTGCTCTCTCCCTTTGTACCTCTGCCCCTCTCTTCTCTCCCATCCCGAATCTAACCTCCATCACATCCCACTCCTCCTTCCTTTTCTCTCTTCTATTTTCTCTCTGCCTTTCTTCTCTCTACCTTTCTCTTCTCTTCCCTACCCTCCCTAGACCTAACCCCCAACGCCCCTCCATCGCATCCCAACCCCTCCCCCTGCATCTCTCTTTTCTCACCTCCATCGCACCCTACCCTATCCTTCATCTTCTTTCTTCTATATGTCTCTCACTCTCACTATCTTTGTCAAGAGAGAAGATGCGGAGTGGCTGTCAAGGAGATTTTTTTTAAAAAAAATTTGAGTAGTGGTGGTTTGGGTGTGTTGAGTAATTCCATGGAGGGTTACATTTGGGGTGGGGGTTGGGTCTCGCGAGGAGAGGGGAGAGAAGAGAGAGATAGATAGGAGAAGAGACAGAGAGAAGAGAGAAGAGTGAAGAGGGAGGAGGAGATGGGGTGGGGGTGGGTGCGATGGAGGTTGGGTTTGGGCGGGGAGAGGGAGAAGATAAGGAGCTAAAATTACTAGAATATCCATGTCATGTCAGCACATTTAACGATTTTGTGGATAGAAATGGATGGAAGTGGCAAAGTGAAAAAATTCAGCAATTTTTTAGAAATTCAGGGGATTAAGTGAGATAAATTCACTTTAAGAAAAGTAAAATGAGACCGAACGTCCATTTTAAGGGATGAAACAGTAAATAAGCCAAAAGAAAATGAAAAATGAGTTCTTTGCGACTCGGAACTGAAATAAAGAGGAAAGTCATGAGGAAGTGATGGTTGAGGGGGACTCAAGCGTTTTCGAGGAAACCCGTTCGAGGTCTGAGAGCTTCCTTCCTTCCCAACTCACGTTCATTCAAGTTTGAATATCGGCTGAGACTCTGAGATGCTGAAGATGATGACGGCAACTGCATCTTCTTGTGGCAGCAGAAGTATGCCTTCTCTTCACTCTACTGTTGTTTTTCTCTTCAACGATTACTCAGCCTTGTTTCATTCTCAACCCTCAAATTCGAAGCCAAATAAATCTAGAAACACCCATCCAAAGCAGTTTGGTGTGAGAGACCCAACCACAGTCACAAATCTTGAGCATGCTTTCAATGTGTTCGATGAAATGCTTCGCAAGCGTCCTTTGCCTTCGGTTTTCCGTTTCAATAAAATCTTGGGACAAGTTGCGAAATTGAAACATCACTCGGCCGTCATCTCTATGTATAACCAAATGGGTGTGTCGGGAGTTGGACCTAATGATTGTACTCTAACTATTGTCATTAATTGCTATTGTCATCTCAACGAAATGGGGTTTAGTTTTTCTGTCTTGGGACAACTCTTTAAATTGGGTTTGAACCAAGTGTCTATACCTTCAACATTCTAATCAACGGCTCTCTTACCGAGAATAGAGTGGCTGAGGCTGCAGAAATTTTCAACAAAATGATGAAGACAGGTAATTGTAAGCCTAGTGTGGTTACTTTCGGCACACTGATAAAGGGTTTCTGTAGAATGGGTAACAACGGTGCGGCTATCCAATTGCTGAGGAAGATGGAGGAAGGAGCTTGCAACCCCAACCTAGTTATCTATAACACGATCATAGACAGTCTTTGTAAGGATACACTAACTGTGGATGCATTGAACCTCTTCTCTGAAATGATGAGCAAAGGTATTTCCCCAAATGTCATCACCTATACATCCTTGATTCATGGGGTTTGTAGATTAGGCAAGTGGAAAGCAGCTACAAGGTTGTTGAATGAAATGGTGAGTAGAAATATTTCCAAATGTGCACACCTTTAGTATCTTGGTAGACACACTTTGTAAGGAGGGGATGGCTGAGGAAGCACAAACTGTGGTCGAAATGATGATTGAAAGAGATATTGAACGTAATACGTTTACATACAATTCACTTATGGATGGTTACTGTTTACGAGGAGAAATGGACAAGGCGAAAAAGGTTTTTGAACTAATGCTTTGCAAGGACTCCATGACTGATGTTTGCAGTTATAACATATTGATAAATGGATATTGTAAGTGTAAAAACGTCGATGAGGCCATGACGATTTTCTTGGAAATGCCTCGTAGAGGATTGGTTTATGATACCATTACATATACCACTCTTATAAATGGTTTCTGCAAAGTGGGGAGAATACATGATGCACAGAAGTTGTTCTCTCAAATGCAAGGTTGTGGCCTTCTTCCTGATGTTCAAACTTATGCAGTTTTACTGGATGGCCTATGTAAAACCCAACACCTTCCTATGGCGATGGAACTTTTTAGAGTGATGGAAGGAAAGAAGTTGGATATCGATATTGTGATTTACAATATTCTTATTGAAGGTTTGTGCATAGCTGAAAAATTGAATCTGCAAAAAACCTTTTTTATGATTTATCATCAAAAGGACTTCAACTTGATGTCAGGATATATACTACAATGATTAGTGGACTTTGTAATGGAGGCCTAATTAGTGAAGCGGAAAAGTTGGTTGAAGAAATGGAAGAGAATGGATGTTCTCCAGATGATTGCACCTATAATACAATTATCCGAGGGTTTCTCAATAGTAATGAGACATCAAGGGCAATGGTTTTTATTCAACAAATGGTGGAGAGGGGTTTCTCTGCAGATGCATCAACTATGGAATTGATCGTTGATTTATTGTCTAAAGATGATGTAGATCCGGCTTTGTAGAAACATTGTGAAGTTAATTTTGAACTTTGACATGGCTGTACCATCGGCAACCATGAATGTACTGTTCATCTTAGTATGGTTGACGGTGCTTGAAGGTATTCCAGTGAATTATTTCTTTTGAACTCAGCTTGAAGTTAGAGCAGTGTAATTACCTAGTATTTCTTTCAGTCTCTGTTTTGAATCAAAGAAATTCTGTGATAATTGGTCACTTGTGAAGTTGATAGAGTCAATGTTGTAGCCCAATGTTGAGACTCCTTAGTTGAATGAAGCACCGAATGAAATGCGTCAAAATTCCTTGACATTTTGCATCACCGTCCTGTTCTGTAGTTTCAAGTATTTGGAAAATTGCCTCCAATGAAGAACTTTAGAGGCACTTGGACACAAAACATTTGGAAAGCTGTTTTCATTCTTGACACGAAATTTGTACTGGAATTTGCCATTTGCCTATTGCCAATTTTTAGGTTTCTGTAGAACTAGCTGCTGCATCGCCAGAGCACCTTTCTATGGCAGCTCCTGGAGTTGTTGGAGGGTGTCTTTTGTCTTCCCTATGCATCACATGTTCTCTGTTTCTTTATGTGTGCTCCTGCCTTACATCTGTTTTTCTCCATTAAAACTTGAAACTTAAAATTCAATTCCAAAGTGTCTCCCTCGTAATCTAACCTTATGATCGTGCCAATTAGATTGTCTATTATGTTGTTTGTTTTCTTGTATTGTTTGGGGGAAGAATAGAAGGCCTTCATGCACTTTGTTCAGGAGCATGAAGTCCTGATGTTCGTTCACAATAACTTTGGCTATAAATTGATGTATGTTCACAAAGATACTTGTACACAATTTCTAATCCTGCTAAAGTCTCGAGGTGATAAAATAGAAAACTGCTGTGCTATTATATTGCCGCCTCCACATTCCCGTATACAACACAATAGGGAATTGAACAATTACAGAGTGAAAAAGATTCTTAGCTTAAAAAAGAGGTGATATCAGTTGGATAATAGGGCTATATATTTTGCTCATATATATATTTCAATTGAAGGGTACGTACCTCTAGTTTTTTTCTGTACCAGCATGCTCTCTTTCTTGGCTTGATAATCAGTTTGGTCTCACTTGATTGCTTACACTATCAACAGCTTCAGACTTTCCCACTCAATATTCATCATCACCATTGCCTCAACACAACACCCCTCTCAGTCTAAAGGGGGCTTAACAATTTACATTTTACGCATTTCATTGCCATGTTTAATGAATTTTTGTTACTTGTTGCAATACTGGCTTCAGTCTTAACATGTTTTGTGTTGGAATGAGTGAGAACGTATTATTTTATGTTCAATCAACTAAGAAGTTTTAAATATGCCAACGGGGTCTAGTTTAGTTGAAAATGGCTTTGACTTGCAGACAAGAGGTTTCAGGTTCGAATCCTTACAATTGTGTGTGTGTGTGTGTGTAAGAAATCCCCTTCCTCCGTAGTTTGGACTATCGCTTGTACTAAGAAAAAGACTTTTAAGTCCCTCCCACACGAAAAACACTTACATGAAACGATGATAACACTATTTTGCTATCCCTGGCCAATCACGGTATGCCATGCTTAATAAATTTTCCACGTGGAGACTGTAATTGGCAGAAGATAGCAAAGCAATGATATTCCCGTTTCATACAAGTTTTTCTGCTCCCGCACGCGCAGGAGCAAGCACTAATTTAAAATTAAAAATACACCATCATTCCCAATTTTCCATTCCCATTTTTGCTCCTAATTCCACTTAAAATATATATATTTTTTATATTAAAAAAACGTTTATTTTTGCGTTTCCATGAAAGCAATAAAACCAATCGAAAGTAAAAGCGGGAAATTCGGCCAATTAAGGGCCAGTTTGGGATTACTATCACTTTAAAAAAAAAGTTGTTTATGCTATGCTTTGAAAATAATTAGTTGTAAAGTAAAGCAACTCCATGTTTGATAAATAATATTTTTAAAGTGTTATTAGTACAAAAAATAGTATCAAAACCATTTGATAAATTTTAATGTAAAACTGTTATA
The DNA here is from genome assembly GCA_020226455.1 of Prunus salicina. Taxonomy (NCBI): domain Eukaryota; kingdom Viridiplantae; phylum Streptophyta; class Magnoliopsida; order Rosales; family Rosaceae; genus Prunus; species Prunus salicina. The sequence goes on along the minus strand of CM035342.1, from coordinate 30,546,419 downwards.
ATTGTGAAAAAGAACTAAAATAGACATGATGTTAAAAATATTATGTGCTAATCATGTGGTGATAGTGGTGGTGGTGATGGAGGTGGTGGTGGTGTTGATGAAGGTGGAGGTGGTGGTTGTGGTGGGGATGGTGGTTGTGGAGGTGGAGGAGGAGGTGGTGCTGGTGGAGGTTGAAGAGGAGGTGGTGGTGGCGATGGCACTGGTGGTGGTGGAGGTGGATGTGGAGGTGGAGGTGGAGGTGGTGGAGTTAGATGTGGAGGTATAGGTGGTGTCATTTTTAAAAATGAATGATGATATTTTGGGAATTAAATTTTTTTTTTGTGCTTCTTTAAAAAGCAACCTAAAGTATGCTTTTATTGCTTTAACCAAAAACTTTAGACTGCTAAACTTTAAATTGAAGCAGATTTTAGGGAAGAAAAAAAAAGAGCAATCCCAAACACCTTAATCTGCTGAACAAACGCTTTTTTCAACAGCATTGCATTGCGATTTGAGTCGAGACAAATGTGTTGTGTGGATACTGGAAAGGAGAGCGTGAAAGAAATGGCACCGTTGAAAGCTTTGGAGGCAGAGTACCCAATACTCGACCCCAATTTCCAGGCCTTTTGCGCCTCTCACGGTATTTTCTCAGGTGAGTTCCATTCCATCACTTGTAAAATTTGCTTTAAACCCAATACAGTACATAAATTTCTATTTGGGGTCTCTTGGATTTTGATACCCAATAGAGAATATGAATAGCACAGGTTCAATTTTCTGTCTTATTTTCTATTTGGTGCAGTGGAAGATTTCCTCATTCATGACCTCTATGAATTAGCTGCATTTGCAGAACAACGGCCTACATCTGAGAAACTAAAGCAGGTTTTTTTTTTTTTTTTTCCATAAGAATTTAATTTTTCACAGATACATGTTATGTTTTAACGAAGATACATTCACTTTAAACAATGATATCATGTTATGTTTGGGCTAGCAGGGCATTACTCAGGTCCTCTCTATTATTGATACTCAGCATCAACCATGGTTAAATGGTATGGAACTTTTAGATGATGCTCTACATAACAAGCATGTACTGTCAACTGGGTGTGAAGGGTATGCTTAGCCGAAACACTGACCTATTCCTTTCACTGCTTTTAGATTTTTAGTAATACTAAATGTAAAGTTTTTCGGGTTGCCATGAACCAGAATTGATTTGTTACTTGGAGGCGGATTACGTGAGGGACAATTAACTGAACTTGTTGGGCCATCTTCTTGTGGTAAAACACAAGTAAGTAATTCACTTTGTTCAGCAATTACATAAGGTTATGATAGCAATGATTTCAAATTTTCAGTTTACATGTCACAATCTTTTATTTGGGTTGGGAGGTCATTGCTTAAGTGCACTGTGCTGTGCCTACTTTGTGATAACCTAAATAAAGATTTAAGCATATCACTAATTCACTATTTATATTTGTGACAATACCGTGAGTAATCGTATGATATCTGCACAGCTACTGGTAACAACAGTTGAAAAGTATATTTAAATTCTTGGTAATGTTCAGGTTTGCCTACTTGCTGCCTCAAATGTTGCAACGAAGCACATGGGTAATGTTGTATACCTGGACACAGGCAACTCTTTCTCACCCCAACGAATTGCCCAGTTTGTTGGTCATATCGCTGGCCATGCCTTTGATGAGGTCATACCATCAGTTTTAGAGTAGAGTTTTCTTTATTTTGTTTGTTTCAGTTAGCCCTTTTACTCAAGTGAACTACTGCACTCTCTGATACTATCTACATTGATTTTAACTGTAGGCTGGAAAAAGAATTTTTCAGAGGATAATGAACGGCATTGTATGCCATTCTGTGTTTGACATCTTTACAATGTTCAATGTGTTACATCGGCTAGTGATCAATTTTCCATCTCAGGTTCACATTGACAAGATGAATTTCCTTCCCATTTCTAGGTAGAGTTTCAAATTTTCCTTTTATTGAACATATGATCTGGTTCCAGCTGCAGAAAGGAGGGCAGGTCCGGTTGCTTATTGTTGATTCGATCTCTTCACTAATTACCCCGATTCTTGGGAACAGTGGTTCACAGGGTATAGATCATTGTATGCAAATCACAGTTTTCTTCAGTTTCTTGTTTGTTTCAATAATGTCTTTCCTTCTCTCTTCTCTTTTCAAGTATTTCTCTCTTTTTTTTATTTTTAAGAAATTGTTTTTCATCCAAAGAAGGTTCACTTCAGTAGAAATGTTTTCTAATTTTCATATTTGTCCATTCATACAACTCAAAAATGTCATATGCAACTCGTGAAGATGAGAGCTCATTGACTCATGCTTGTGGAATAACTGCAGGACGCGCCTTGATGATATCTGCTGGGTATATGTTAAAGAAATTAGCACATGAGCATAATGTTGCAGTACTGGTAAGTTTTCTCTTGGATACATGTTATGCACAATTCTCAGCTTAACATAATCCACAAGCGAACCACTGCCCTCTTAAAATTAACATAGAAAAGCTGTGGTTCTATAAAGTTCATTTTGACATGTAGAAAATATAATGTTTATAAATTTTTAAAGCTTGGATCAGTTTCCATTTCCGCTTCAAGCTTATTTGCGTCTCCATCATCATTTTGTTTATCCCGACAGTAAATTTAGTTTGAAAGGGTTCATTGAATAGGTCTTTAGTTTATGCTTTCACCTTTGCAATAATTCTATAAATAAAATAAATATGAAGGTGACCAATCACACAGTCGGTGGGGAAAGAGGTATTCCAAAACCCGCTCTTGGACAGACCTGGAAGAGCATCCCACATGTGAGGCTTCTACTTTCTGGTGATCATGGAAACAATGTCCGGAGTATTTCAGTGCTAAGACACCCATCTATGGTAAACTTATCCTCATTTATCATGATTGCGGTGCATAAACTGTTTAAACCGGATTTGCGCACAGCTTTACTACTATTACTTGTTTTCCTCCCTCCTTGCAAATAATTCGTTGTTTTTCGCTTACGTTTGAGATTAGCTGAAGAATGCTCCTGTCAAGGGGTAAACAGCTGCTCTGGCACCGAAGTCTCATAGTTAGCAATACTAATGCATCTTTATAACTTCTTGTATTGTTATAATCCTTTTCCTTTTCTAGGCTTCTGGCAAGGCTGCAAAGTTTTCGATTTAGAAGGAACAGCATGGTTGCTTCAATTTGTACTTGCCACTCTACACGAAAAGGTAGGAAGGGTGAACGATGTAGAAAATTGAAACTATTCCGTAATGCAACCGAAAATAGAAACAGAAAATTATAGCAATTATGGTTGATTCAAGTTGTACTTGTGTCCTACTCCTACACGAAGGTTAGGAAGAGTAAGTCATTTACAAAACTGAAGCTGCTTTGTAACACAATACTGTTAACACCTTCGTACGAGTGCTCTCTTTTATCTATTAATTTTCTTTTCCTGGGATTCTCTTTTATTCATTTATTTTTGCCTCGTAGTGCTCTCTTTTAGAGATGCTGAGAATTGGGGCTACATGTCTAGAATGCATAGTTGTTTTTTGTTTTTTGTTTTTAAATTTATTTTATTTTATAAATTTAAATTTTTACAAACTACAGGAAAACCGATTTTTTAGTGTATATAGTTTGACATTCCGTGGCTGTTGTCGTTGCCGCCACCATCATCGTCACACTACTGACCACTTGGCTCTCACCACCGCGGCCTTCATTGACATTGTTGTTGCTAACTTGCTACTACCACCCCGTCACCCCTAGAACCACCACCTACTTCCTCACTGCCGCAACCGTAACTATCATGCAACCACCACTACTCATACCACTGCTGCCACCAACCAAGCCACTTTCACCTCCGGCATTGCATTCAAATTCCATCATGATTAACATGTTATAAACAAAAAAAACAAAAAAATTTGCAAATTCTAGGAAATTTCCAACTACTTTCAAATGTTATAAAAACATGTGATTTCTTCACGGCTGGGACAAAGATGAGAAATGGAGGTTTTGTAGAAATTTTGCTTGATTTGTTGGAAAAGGGGGCGTAGAGGGTGAGGTGGTGATACTTACAAGAGTTCAAAGCTCTAATTCCTGTAAGGATTTTTTATTTTTTATTTGTTAGTTTTTAAACAAGTGGAGTTGGTTTGCATTATGCGATTATTTTTTCTTTTTAATTTTGCTTTTTTGTAAGTGGATTATATGTTAGAAGTGTCATGCATGCATTTTAGGACCTGTCATGTTTTGCACACGACAATTGATACATGTAGGACCATGTGGCAAGGCATTTCTTGTGTATGCAAACGTGGCATGTGCAAAGTTTAAAACTTTGTTATTTTCTTTTTGGCATTGCTAACTTTTGGATGCATATGCATGTAATCACGGAGTTATTATAGAATATTATAGTAGTACGGTCATCTGGTATATGTTGTATATGTGTTATAATATAAGTGAACATTTATTGATATTATTATTATCTAATACTATATTATAACACGAATATAAGATATACGACATAAATACATGACCATATTACTGGAGTATTCTATAATTTATTGTAATAACGGGGGTGTCATCAACCACCCAAATGTGCTCAAGAAAGAGAGAGAGGAGATTGATCGAGTCGTCGGAAATAAACGATTAGTCGTAAAATAGGACAGTCCAAACCTTCCATACATCCAAACCGTCATAAAAGAGACATTCAGGCTACACCCGCCGGTATGTTTGGTCACAAGAAGATGTGTACAGCAATGTAAGATTGGAAAATATGTGATCCCAGAAAACACAATGCTATTTGTGAATGCTTGGGCCATTGGAAGGGACCCAAAGTATTGGGAAAGCCCATTGGACTTTAGCTCTGAAATATTCTTAACACAGCTCGATGGAGGAGGCAATCGAACGGCTAGAATTGATGTTAGGGGGCAACATTTTCAATTTTTGCCATTTGGGTCTGGGAGGAGGATATGCCCTGGTGTGAACTTATAGCCATGCAAATGCTGCCTAGGCTACTTGGGGCTATGATCCAGTGCTTTGACTGGAAGGTTATTGAGCCAGATCAGAAGAAGATGAACGGTGGTGGTGATGTTGTTGAAATGGATGAACGGCCTGGAATGACAACTCCACGGGCCCATGATTTGGTTTGTGTTGGGGGCAAGCTTTTCATATGTTTGATTATGAAAACGTTTGGGGAACGGTGTGTAGGTTGGAAATAAATAACAATGCCATTTGAATGCACTTTTTTTTAATAAAAAAAGCACTTCATGAATAACCAGCATCTTAATCAAGAAATGTTTCATTTTCTCCTTATATCGAGAAATAGAAAACACATTATTAATAAGTTTTAATCATCAACCTCTTATGAATTGTATTCTTTCATCCTTAAAGTTAGACAATAATATTCATATTATGCATTGATTGTACATAAAACGTAATCATTTTGTTAGTCTAGTTTTCAACGGATGTGTGGGACGAAGAGTCCAAATCATCTCCTGAATAACATTATAATAGGGGAGCTTTCCTCCCACGAGGAGAGAGAAAGTCAGAGATAGTTATCACCAAGTCGTTCCATTTTTAAATTACACCTTCACCATTATTATTACACTTGAACCGATTGGTGTTGTCTTTGTTTAAACTTTAAAGTGATACAAGAAAGTTAAAAAAATCAATTTTATACGAAAGTTAAAAAAATCATTCTACACGTTACGAGGGATAAAATCAATTTTATTTTCTTTCTACGATAACAAGTGATACAAGAAAGTTAAAAAAAAACTGTATATTAAATTGTATCAAATCTAATTGAAATCTGATGGGTTTGGCATGTTTGCAAGGAGATTTCTATTTCTATTTCTATGATGTATTGATGTTAATCGGTCTTCCAACACATTTCACGTCAACTAAACAAAAAAAGTATATTTAAAAGAGCTCTTAATGAAATTATTAGCAGCAAGGCAAGTCCAACGTTTAAATAATAATTTGTAAAGACAAAATATCCACCAATATGTCATTATGCTAAATATTAAAAGAGATCTTTGACTTTCAGAATAGGCTTACATATAGTGATATTGATTGATTGCTTTGCTAATGAGAGTCTACTCTCTACTGTGCCTTGAGGACAATAAAATGAGAGTACAAAGGGACGTACGTCAAAATAGCACACGTTAAATGGTGGTGAGCAAAAATCTCCAAGTTCGAGTGGCTAGTTTTTTATATGAATTTTTGTATAATATGTCATTATCCTAAATATATAAACTTAGTTATAAAAATCTTATTTATTAGATTACTCGGTTGAACTTAACTTGGAGCAATTTTCTTGGTGTGAAACATTTTCTACATTTGTCGCATCTTAATTTGAGCAAACTAGTACAAAAATACAACGAGAAAATGTTAATTAGTCATCAAGTAGACATGTAAATTTATTTAATAAAGATGCCTAATTCACGGTTCATGATTTTTTAAATAATTTTATTTAAGGGACACCCTTGTAAGGCGTACTTCGCGTTGTATTTCACTAATTTAAATTGTCTATTTTGTAGATATTCATTCAAAGATCATCTCTATAAAAAAAATCACTTAAATCCTATATCATTTGACCACTCAATTAAATGATTGAAATTTTAGTATTTTCTTGAAACATTGTGTTCATTGATTTTGTAGGACACAATTAGATGTCTAAATGATTTTTGATTTGTCTAATTTTTTGCAAGGATAATCTATGAATGAAGACCTAAAAAATAGATGGTTTGGATTGTTTTAAAAAAAAAAAAAATCGTAGGGTACCCTAAAGAGTGTCCCTCAAATAATTTTATTTAAGGGATTCTCAATAGAAGGGGACTGATATATATATATATATATATATATATATACACACACATTAAAGTTTAAGTTGAGGAATCCCTCAATAGAAGGGAACAATTCCTTGTCCATTTGTACATGCATATACATCTAGAAATGCCCAAAACATAGGAGTTTTAAATAACACCCACACGAACCATACCATATCACCCGGTACTATGCTAGTCATTTTTTAGTGTGCAATTAATCATATATTTTAATGATCTATATATAAACTATACTTTATCAATTAGGCTGACGAAACCTTTACAATTATAAAGCCTAGTAATACTTTAATCAAAGGCTTCAATAAATCATATCTTACTTTAAAAACCCAACACTTGTATAATACACGAGTAACGCCAAGTTTGGACTTTTCTCAAACTAGTTATATAAATGGTTATTATTGTCAATGAATTGAATTTAAATACTAAAGCACAAATATGCCTTCCAGTAACTTATAGTATTGTAAAAACCGTAGCAGCGGGGAGAGAGAGAGAGAGAGGGAAGTTTCAGACCGGGTGGTTTTCCTCCGGATTTCGTCGAATCTTCAATGTTCTCCTACTTTTGGTGGACTAATGTCAATCTACGTACTCAACATTCATTGCATCGTCTTGCGAGGCTACTCTTTGAGATGTTGTGACTTGGTCATGGTAGATCCACTATTTATTGGTGCATTGAGGCCTTGGAGTAACTAGGTGGTGATATTTCTTTTCTTAATAGATATGGAAACAGATTCATCGAGTTGGAGGCAGTGATTACAAATCATCTTCGTCCAAGAATTCGCAATCCCCATTGGAACATATATGTCCGTTGAATCCCTGTTTGTTTTTTTTTTTTTTTTCCGTTTTTCTAACCCTACATTCTAACTCTTTATTTTCACATTTCCACTAGTATATGAATTCATCAATCATCACTCTAGTCTTTTGGTTAGTGATATTTCTTTTCTTAATAGATATGTAAACAGAGTCATTTGGTTGGAGTCGGGGATTCCAAATCATCTTCACAATCCCCATTGGAACATATGTCCGTTGAATCCCTGATTTTTTTTCTTTTTCTAACCCTACATTCTGACTCTTTATTTTCACATTTCCACTAGTATATGAATTCATTAATCATCACTCTAGTCATTTACCATTAATTGAAAGTATAAATTTAAGTTTAATCAAGTCAACTCAAGTCATTTATCATTCAACTAAACATAATGTTCAAAGTAAACTCAACTCAACAAACCATACAAAGAAAAGAAAAAGGCATCATTCAACTTAAAAAGTTCACAATTCAACATAAATATTTGACTCATTGATCATCACAAAAGAAACCACAATGTCCAGAGCTTCATCATCTTATATTCTAGATCTGTGTAAACATATATATTATTTAGGAAAAAAAATATATATTAATAGTAAAATTGGGGGTGGGGAAGGAGAGGTCGGGATGAAATCACAAGGATACTACTTGCCTCCTTACCGGTAAGGATACTACTCCTTCATGCGAATCACAGTTTGACACATATACAAAAAGAAAAACTTATGTACACATATCACACTGTTATTGGCAGGAATATACAAGAGTTTCTACTTACCTAGTAAGAAGAAAAGTATTTTTCGGAATCACTACATCATCCATGTGCAGTCTCCGATCGAGTTTTTAAATAAATGGATGGAGGATTCACCTCATGTCTTTGTTTTCTATGTTACTATGAACTCTTTTCCCATTACTGTTAGGATATCATGTGTGCTTTGTAATGCTCAAAGATGTCATCACAAATTTGAATTCCTTCCTTATTAGTAAAAAAAGAAAAAGGTTCATTATACTAGGTAAATTGTTTTACTATGTAAATTATTAAAAAAAAAGGTACATTAAAAAAAAAGTTTTAAAAACAAAACAATAAATAGATTATCAAATTATTTTTCAACATAATTAGAATGTACATTATTATTCATAAAACTATAAGGCCTCGTTTGGTACGTCGGATTGTACTGACTAATTTCCCTCGGATAGTATTAATTTGTTCCGGAGAGTACTGACTATTTATCCATAATATTATAAGGCGTTTGGTGTTGTTCCGGATAAATAGTCTGACTAAGTTATACTGTGTTTGGTGATGTTCCGGATAACATCAGATCAGACTATTTAAAAATAAATAAAAATCTTTGATAATTTTAATGGAAATTGAGATTCAAATGACACGAATTTTTTTGGTAAGATTCATATGACAAGATTTGTTTTTCAATTGTTTTTGCCAAGATTTTTTTTTGGTAAGATGCATATGTTTGTCATCCACAATATTGGGAATCGTAAAAAGAAAAGGAAAAGAGAAAATTTATCAATCATGAAAATGGTTCAAGAGGAAAATTTTGCCCTCCTAGTCATCAGGTATGTATGTATTCAACTAAACTACCAACACTAGCACAATTGTTTGTTTTTGGACGAAAACTAGCACTACTCTGTTTAATATGATTAAAAAAAATGTCAAAAAAGAAAAATTCATAACCTAATTTCCACAAAAATTTAATAAAAATTTGAAAAATATAAAGAATAGAGAAAAAGCATATTGGAGAGAGTATGAAAAAGGGAGAGAGTGAGAAATGGATACCTGGAGAAGAATGAAGAAAATAACTTGTGGAGAAGATAGCAGAGAAGAACCCAAGAGAGAAGAAGATGAAAAGAGCGTCTAATTTTTTTTTGTAGAACAAGTGTTCTTTTTCCCTGGCCGTATAATTAAGCGTGTATTATCTAAACCAGAGTGTGTGGGTTGTATTAGTTAGTCAGGTTAGGAGAGTATTAAAAGCCCAACCCATATAAAATTGTCGGGTAATTAAATAATACAAGTTGACACCAAACACCTGACATAGACTATTTACTCCTATCCAGAGTCTAATACGGTGTACCAAACGAGCCCTAATAAAAAAGAATACTGGTCGTATAATTCATAAAAAGAAAACAACATTAATTCTTAAATTTAATATTGAATTTAAATTATTAATACTTTAAATAGATTACTAATTGTAATTCATAGAAGGAAAACACCATTAATTAAAAAAATAGAAAACTAGTCGTAAAATAGATTACTAATACTTTAATGTGGAATTTTATATTTAATTTCAAATAAGTTTCTAAATTAGTTCCTACATCCATTACAACTATTTGGAGATATTTCCAAATTCAACGGGTATCATTAGTTACACTCCCCATAACACATTAACTTATAAATAGGAGTAGTTTTGGAATCCGAAAAATATAATAAATCAGATTTTAAGTTATATTAGGTAACTTGCTTAGTTGGATCCTAGTCATTGGGTATTATTTGAAAAAATTGGGTATTTTAAATAGAAAATTAAAAGAAAGAGTTGTAGGTTGTAGGTAATTTAAAATGAATTTTATGGTTATAAGCTAACAATAACTATGCACTAGGACAACATATAAAATATTCCATATTAGTACCACGTTTTGGTCTTTAAATACGAGAAGAATATTGGTCTTTAAATAGGAGAAGAATATTGGTCAAACAAGAACATACAATCCCATTACACAGTTAGCCAGTCTTCTCACAACTAAGCTATAGCCATGGCACTAGAGTTAGTCCTACTCATGATCCTCTTTCTTCTCTTGGCTATCCCTCTTCTTCTCTTCCCAACCCTAACCTCCAAAATATTCCAAACCCACCTTCACCTCCCTCCAAGCCCCTTAGCCCTACCCATCATAGGCCACTACCACCTCCTCGGCCCTCTCATCCACCGCACCTTCCACAACCTCTCTCTCAGCTTCGGCCCCTTATTCTCCCTCCGCCTCAGCTCGCTCCAATGCGTTGTCGTTTCCACACCGAACCTAGCTAAAGAGTTCCTCAGCACCCATGAGCTCTCCTTCATATCCCATGCTCAGTCCCTCGCCATTGAAAGCATAACCTACAATGCTTCCCTTGCATTTGCACCCTATGGACCTTACTGGAAGTTCATCAAGAAACTGACAGTGAACGAGCTTCTAGGCAACCGTAGCATCAAAAACTTAGTTTCCATTCGGACCCAAGAGTATCTTAGGCTTCTGAGGTTCTTGGCCAAGAAAGCTGAGAGTGGTGAAGCTGTGAATCTCACTGAGGAGTTTCTAAAGCTTTGGAACAATGTGACCGTGCAGATGATTGTTGGGAATCGGGGTTTGAGCGCCGAAGGTAGGGCAGCGAGGGCGGAGGAGGCTGGGGTGGTGGTGCGGCAGGCCACGAGGCTTTTTGGAGAGGTGAGTTTGTGTGATTTTTTTTGGGTTTGCAAGAAGTTGGATTTGGGTGGGTTTGTGAAGAGAATTGAGGAGACGCATGGGAGGTTTGATGTGTTGGTGGAGAAGGTAATTAGAGAACGAGAAGAGTTGAGAAAGAAGGAGCGGATGGAAGAACATGGTGGAGAGAAGGAGGAGGAAGTTAAGGATTTTCTTGATACTTTGCTTGATATGTTGGAGGATGGGAGTGCTGAGGTTGAATTTACAAGAGTTCACCTTAAGGCTCTAATTACGGTAATGATATCTATCTATAATTCTTAATTTACATGTGGGGTGATTTAAGATAAAAAATTATTGGGACATTTTGGAAAAAGCCAAAGGAGAGAAAATTTTTTTAAAAGAAGCAAAAATGGACAAAAATGCCCTTATTTATTTTTAGATTTCCTAAGGAATCCAATACATTTGCATGTCTTTGATTTGAAAGTTGAGCGGTTTTTCTGTCTTTTTTGAAAAAGCTTTGGCTTTTTCCAAAAGTGAAATTTTTTTTATGGCTAAAACCTAAAAAACCTTAAATTATTTATATGAACACAGGCACAGCCGAGGTTTGCTTAAGATTATAATAGATAAGCTGATGGCACTACAAAAAAAAGTGGCAACAATCTCAATTATTATTTAGTGACATTTGCTGGCATGAAATTATAATGGTGACTGTTGCCACTTTTTTTTTGTAGCGTGGTCTTCAAGTTTTTCCTTTCATTGCATATAACACAACAAGAAACCATATGGGGAAACGTAGGTAGAACCCATCGCCATGAGCTTGAACTCTGTTGAGGTTTTATATATTGAAGAAAATAAAGATTGATAATTAAATTTGAAGAATTTTAATTTACGTGCATCATGCACATGAGCTCAACACAGTCACTGCATGTCACACATCCCGGCAGTTTAGATTAATTTAAAGTAAAGTATCGCTTGAATTAATTTTATAGAGATAAAATCAATTACATGCTTGGAACTTTATTTTTCTAGTCGTTGATTCTTCATAATGATTTACAACTTTGCTTCCCTATATTCTTGGTATATGTAGAAATGTATTCTGTGACTACAAAAAATTACATGAATTTTTTTCAATATTTTAGGAGGGCAAAGTGCAGATATTATATTGCATTGGTATACCGTATATGTGTTACTTGCCTTGACAATGTTGAAAGATTTTAATATAATTATCAATGAACCTTATATTCTGGATCTAGGATGTTGTTTTAATTTGCTAAAAACAACATAAATATTCTTTTCAGGATTTATTAACAGCTGGAACTGACACAAATGCAATTTCACTAGAGTGGGCATTGGCAGAGCTCATCAACCATCCAAGAGTGCTCAAGAAAGCAAGGGAGGAGATCGATCGAGCAGTCGGAAATCGAAGAGTAGCCGGAGAATCGGATGTTCCAAATCTACCATACATCCAAGCCATCATAAAAGAAACATTTAGACTACACCCACCACTGCCTTTGGTCACAAGAAACTCTGTACAACAATGTAAGATTGGGGGATATGACATCCCTGCAAACACAATGCTATATGTTAATGTTTGGGCCATTGGAAGGGACCCAAAGAACTGGGAAAGCCCACTGGACTTCTGGCCTGAAAGATTCTTGCAACTCAGTGAGGATGGTGGCCAGATGAGTGCAGTGGATGTTAGGGGCCAACATTTTCAACTCATGCCATTTGGGTCTGGGAGAAGGGTGTGTCCTGGTGTGAACTTGACCATGAAAATGTTGCCTGGGGTCCTTGCGGCTTTGATTCAATGCTTTGATTGGAAGGTTGATGGGTCTGATTGCAAGAAGATGAATGGTGATGATGTTCTTGAAATGGATGAACGCCCTGGATTGACTGCTCCGAGGGCGCATGATCTTGTGTGTGTTCCTGTTGCCCGCTTCCGCCCACTCAACATCATTGACCCATAAGGCAAACTTTTTTATTTATATGTTGGTCATAAAAATATTCTGAAAGTTTATTGTGTGTGTTGTTGTAATACCCGTAAAGGGAAAATAACTTTAATGTATCCTTGTATTTTACAGCTTTAATGAGAAAGAAATAGCTTCTGTTTTTCTTAGTCCTGATGGGAAAAAATAGTAAATGATAAGGGCTAACAAAGTAATGCTAGCATGTATTTTGGGCACTACTCCAAGAGCAAGGTGTATTTCTTCTTTTGGTAATTATGATAAAATACAACAACAGTGAATTGGTGAATACTTGCAATCGTTTCATCAGAAATGTGTTCTTCTTAAAGCAATCGTATCTGTGTGGATTATATAAAACTCTCGATCATGACTGTGGGAAGATACTCATAACAGACATCAACTTCCGCTTCTTAACATATCTGCATTCGTGAGCTCTATGGAAATTGATGTCCATAGAATACTCACTAATATTTGTATGGGAAGTACAAATATTAGAATTTCAAAGTCAATCTTGCAATTACACGCAGATATGTCACGTGGTACCAATCATGCAATACTGTTAATATATCTGTGTGTATCATACTCACCCTCAGCGCGACATATCGAATGCCGAGAACCATGTTAAGTAGTCATGTTGCCCATGTGGTTGCTCTGGAGAATCATCTGCAAAGGTAGGTATTTCTGTTATTGTGGGTCCAATTACATGCTGACGCTGAGTATTTCTTATAATGGGATGGTATGGCTCCGACTTGGCTTCAAGAATTATGACTAGTCTCAGACAACTGTGTCATTTCCCTGATATGTGTACTTCTTAAGGAAATTTTTGTGCTGTAAGATGGGAAGTTGAAGCCTATATGCTTAGGCATTTGACTCACCTAGCCACATCACATGTAGCAGAAGAGAACCCACTATCTCTCTAGTAGATGTTCATAGTTTCATTACGGGTCGCAGGTCGCGGGTGTGGGCAAGGGGTCGTCGCGGCCTGGTGGTGGTGGTCGACTCGTGAGAGAGAAGGAAGTAACAGCGTGAGGTTTTTAAAGTCAGGAAAAAAAAAAAAAAAACCCCCCGCCCAGGCTCCCAGACTCGTCTAGCGCCTAGACCCGCCTAGGCCGATTTTTCGAATCTGAAGCAAAAGAAAAGAATTCATAGCTATTTGAATCTCCCATCTTGAAGCAGATTCTTGTCGTCCCATACTATAAGTTTTCGGATTGAAAAATCTTACATCTTTGCAAGCATCAACACTTGAAAGATACTCTAGCCTCCCTAACTAGACCAGTAACAAAGGTGCAAGCTTTACCTGCACACAGCTTGCCTGGATGGTCCCTGAATAAAAAAAATGGAGATTTGAGCATGACCCATCACCATAAAAGCATCCAATTTCAAGCTCAATCCCAGAAACTTAAAACTTTTGAAGTGCAAAAATTGAATCCCCATGTTACCTTCATTTAAAGAACAAGAGAGAGCAAGAAACGGGGGTACGAATTTACATTTTATGTGTCTGAAACGGTTAATGGGTAGTAGCTGTCGAGATTGAGAACAAAACAGTGGAAGAGAGGATCCAAGTGGCAAACGAAATGCGAGCCTTGGATAAACCGTGTTGGTTTGCGGCTCATGCTGGTTTGAGAGCGAAAGTGGTTTAGAGACCGTTTGGTGGGCTTTCGACTTGTATTATTAACTCTAAAGGCCCAAAACGATGAGCTTCAAGCCCAAAAGATTTGCATATACCTTTTTCACCCAAAAATAAAAAGTATATGGGGTCGTTTGGCACGGGGAACTGTCATGGATTGGACTAAATTCTAGGATTGTCTTGAATTAGCTCGGGATTGGCCTAAGCTGGATTAAGTACTGACATACGTTTGGTGTTGCGTCGGATTAAGAAGTTGGATTGTAAAAATAATAAAGACCTATGTTTAGTGTCAGAAAATCGTTGCGATTAGGATGTATAGAATCTTTTGGCGTTTCCTTTTGATCACTGATTCCCATCACTGTGCAGAAAGATCACCATAATGGGCCATAATTACCTGGCGAGTTGGGTCATATCTTGAAAGAGTATAGGAACTAAACCTGGACCCCCATCACCGTCTTCAAGATCACCCAAGAGGAAACTTGAAGTGTCCAATTTGTTTGACCAACTGATTTTGAATCAAGCAAATTATTTTGGAAGGTCCATGAACTCGTGGTGTGCTAATATTGGGCAGTGTATCTTAACAAGAATATAAACTAATAGCATAGTTAAATCCAAGACATACTCTTTAAATATTACAAGTCCAATTTTAAACAATGATTCATACAACACAGTTATGTTACCAATTACTTCTTAGTTCTTGATCTAATTCTATTTCTTTTGTCTTCTTTTTTCTTATACAAACACTTGAACTAAAGACATTAGTCCGTTGCATGAGTAAATACTTTAAAAAAAAATGCTAAATTTGAATGACGCCCTTATAATTCTATTTCTATTCTTAACTTTGAAAGAGATGCTAAATTCGAATGACCCACCTATTAATAACAATTGAAAATTAAAAACACCCCATCGTTCCCAATTTTCCACTCCCATTTCTGCTCCTAGTTCCACTTAAAATATATATATATATATATTTATTTTTTCTTTTTGAAAAAACGTTTCTTTCTGCGTTTCCATGAAAGCAAAACCCAACCGAAAGAAAAGGTGGGAAACTCGGCCAGTTAAGTAAATTGAACAAACGCTTTTTTCTAGAGCATTGCGTTGCGATTTGAGTTGAGACAATTGTGTTGTGTGGATATTGGAAAGGAGAGGGTGAAAGAAATGGCACCGTTGAAAGCTTTGGAGGCAGAGTACCCAATACTCGACCCTTTCCAGGCCCACGGTATTTTCTCAGGTGAGTTCCATTCCATCACTTGTAAAATTTGCTTTAAACCCAATAAAGTACATAAATTTCTATTTGGGGTCTCTTGGATTTTGATACCCAATAGAGAATATGAATAGCACAAGTTCAATTTTGTGTCTTTTTTTATATTTGGTGCAGTGGAAGATTTCCTCATTCATGACCTCTATGAATTAGCTGCATTTGCAGAACAACAGCCTACATCTGAGAAACTAAAGCAGGTTTTTTGTTTTTTGTTTTTTTTCCATAAGAATTTTATTTTGCACAGATTCATGTTATGTTTTAACAAAGATACATTCACTTTAAACAATTATATCATGTTATGTTTGGGCTAGCAGGGCATTACTCAGGTCCTCTCTATTATTGATACTCAGCATCAACCATGGTTGAATGGTATGGAGCTTTTAGATGATGGTCTACATAACAAGCATGTACTGTCAACTGGGTGTGAAGGGTATGCTTAGCCCAAACACTGACCTATTCCTTTCACTGCTTTTAGACTTTTAGTAATATTAAATGTAATGTTTTTCGGGTTGCCATGAACCAGAATTGATTTGTTACTTGGAGGCGGATTACTTGAGGGACAATTAACTGAACTTGTTGGGCCATCTTCTTGTGGTAAAACACAAGTAAGTAATTCACTTTGTTCAGCAATTACATAAGGTTATGACAGCAATGATTTCAAATTTTCAGTTTACATGTCACAATCTTTTATTTGGGTTGGGATGTCATTGCTTAAGTACACTGTGCTGCGCCTACTTTTTGATAACCAAAATAAAGATTTAAGCATATCACTAATTCACTATTTATATTTGTGACAATACCGTATGATATTTGCACAGATACTGGTAACAACAGTTGAAAAGTATATTTAAATTCTTGGTAATGTTCAGGTTTGCCTACTTGCTGCCTCAAATGTTGCAACGAAGCACATGGGTAATGTTGTATACCTGGCCACAGGCAACTCTTTCCCACCCCAACGAATTGCCCAGTTTGTTGGTCATATCGCTGGCCATGCCTTTGATGAGGTCATACCATCAGTTTTAGAGTAGAGTTTTCTTTATTTTGTTTGTTTCAGTTAGCCCTTTTATGCAAGTGAACTACTGCACTCTCTGATACTGTCTACATTGATTTTAACTGTAGGCTGGAAAAAGAATTTTTCAGAGGATAATGAACAGCATTGTATGCCATTCTGTGTTTGACATCTTTACAATGTTCAATGTGTTACATCAGCTAGTGATCAATTTTCCATCTCAGGTTCACATTGACAAGATGAATTTCCTTCCCATTTCTGGGTAGAGTTTCAAATTTTCCTTTTATTGAACATATGATCTGGTTCCAGCTGCAAAAAGGAGGGCAGGTCCGGTTGCTTATTGTTGATTCGATCTCTTCACTAATTACCCCGATTCTTGGGAACAGTGGTTCACAGGGTATAGATCATTGTATGCAAATCACAGTTTTCTTCAGTTTCTTGTTTGTTTCAATAATGTCTTTCCTTCTCTCTTCTCTTGTTCAAGTATTTCTCTCTTTTTTTTTTCTTTTTTTTTTAAGAAATTGTTTTTCATCCAAAGAAGGTTCACTTCAGTAGAAATGTTTTCTAATTTTCATATTTGTCCATTCATACAACTCAAAAATGTCATATGCAACTCGTGAAGATGAGAGCTCATTGACTCATGGAATAACTGCAGGACGCGCCTTGATGATATCTGCTGGGTATATGTAACATGTTAAAGAAATTAGCACATGAGCATAATGTTGCGGTACTGGTAAGTTTTCTCTTGGATACATGTTTGCACAATTCTCAGCTTAACATAATCCACAGGGGAACCACTGCCCTCTTAAAATTAACATAGAAAAGCTGTGGTTCTATAAAGTTCATTTTGACATGTAGAAAATATAACGTTATAAATTTTTAAAGCTCGGATCAGTTTCCATTTCCACTTCAAGCTTATTTGCGTCTCCATCATCATTTTGTTTATCACAACAGTAAATTTAGTTTGAAAGGGTTCATTGAATAGATGCTTTCACCTTTGCAATAATTCTATAAATGAAATAAATGTGAAGGTGACCAATCACACAGTGGGTGGGGAAAGAGGTATTCCAAAACCCGCTCTTGGACAGACCTGGAAGAGCATCCCACAGGTGAGGCTTCTACTTTCTGGTGATCATGGAAACAATGTCCGGAGTATTTCAGTGCTAAGACACCCATCTATGGTAAACTTATCTGCATTTATCGTGATTGTGGTGCATATACTGATTAAACCGGATTTGCGCACAGCTTTACTACTATTACTTGTTTTCCTCCCTCGTTGCAAATAATTCGTTGTTTTTCGCTTATGGTTCAGATTAGCTGAAGAATGCTTCTGTCAAGGGGTAAACAGCTGCTCTGGCACTGAAGTCTCATAGTTAGCATTACTAATGCATCTTTATAACTTCTTGTATTGTTATAATCCTTTTCTCCTTTTCTAGGCTTCTGGCAAGGCTGCAAAGTTTTCGATTTAGGAGGAACAGCGATGTTGTTTCAATTTGTACTTGCCACTCTACACGAAAAGGTAGGAAGGGTGAACGATGTAGAAAATTGAAACTATTCCGTAATGCAACCGAAAATAGAAACAGAGAATTATAGCAATTATGGGTGATTCAATTTGTACTTGTGTCCTACACGAAGGTTAGGAAGAGTAAGTCATTTACAAAACTGAAGCTGCTTGTAACACAATACTGTTAACACCTTCATGGGAGTGCTCTCTTTTATCTATTAATTTTCTTTGCCTGGGATTCTCTTTTATTCATTTATTTTTGCCCCGGAGTGCTCTCTTTTATAGATTCTGAGAATTGGGCCCACATGTCTAGAATGCAGTTTTTTTTTTTTTTCATTTTATTTATTTTTAAATTTAAATTTTTACGAACTACAAGAAAACCGATTTTTTAGTGTATAGTTTGACATTCCATAGCTGTTGTCGTTGCCGCCACCATCATCGTCACAGCTCGATGGAGGAGGCAATCGAACGTCTGGAATTTATTGGGTTGGAAAACTTTGGCTGGTTTGGAGCCCGTCCAGCCTCCCACAAAGCTCCTCTTTTCATCCTTTTTTTTTAATTGTCGGAATTTGTTACTAACAAAAGATTACAATAGGGCAATTACACAAAAGTTATTTTCACACAAGGAATTTCTTTTCGCCCTCGATTGTTCACTATTTCCGTTGAACATTAATTTATGCAAGCCATGCAAAAGTTTATGGGTAAGATGTTTCCTTGCAAACAGGCTTATTATAAAAAAAAAAGAAAAAAAAAGGAAAAACTAAGACCATATTTTATAGGTGGATCTTACGTCTTCTTACAAAAATAAAAACCTATTTGCCATAATTATACAGAGAATTACATTTCTTTATCGACTTGTTCCATACTTAATTATACAGAAAATTACAACTAAATTAGGGTTAAGTACAAAGAATCATTGGCTTAACTACGCTTAACAAACTTAACCACTCTGCCGCTGATCGTTTGACTTGATGAGAGTGACATGCTTTCCTCACCAGTGACATGGTCTGGTGAGGTATCTTAACTGATACCCTAATTAAATATTTTTTTACTTAAAACCAGGAAGCATGTTTTTATTAGTGGAAAAGGAATTTCAGGGCAAAATTAACAAAGTACGCCTCAGCTTTCCCATAATAATATAGCTCATGATGCCTCTGCTTTGGCTGCACCGCCGTACTGACTTTTAAGACTTCAACGGATGTATCATGTATGGGACGAAGAGTCCCAATCATCTCCTGATTAATATTAAGGCTTATTTGTTGGAATAGATTACACACAAAGTGAGGGACGAAGAAGATCACTGATCAGACTTGGTGGTTTTATCAATGGATTCATTACCTCTAAGGTTTCGGTTCAGGTTTACGGACGAAGAGCTCATCAACCACTACCTGAACCTCAAGATCAACGGTCGTAATTCTGAGGTGGGGCGACTCGATCTCACAACTCAATACTTTCTTTTTTGTTTTGTTTTTTTAAATATAATTTTTATGTTATTTCATAATTTTACATATTTGATTTTGAATAATTTCAAGCCTTTTTTATTATATTTTATTTGAATTTTTTAATTTTTAATAGTTAAAATTACCAACATACTCATGCCACATCAGTGATTTAACCATTCTTATATGAAAACTAACAGAATGGGACAACCTCGATCACATAATAGAAGTTCATAAGGGAAATTGGGTCATTTAAAACGTTAGAGGGCAAACTGAGAATATTTGGAACCCACAAGGGGCATTTCAACAAATAAGCCTAATATTAATAGAGGAGCTTTCCTTTCAGGACGAGAGAGAAAGTCAGAGATAGCAAGATGTACATCCACCTATCTTATTTTCCCACCCACCATTTAAATTTTAAAAAATAAAATATTATCTTTCCACCCACCATTATTCTTAAAATACCCTTTAATTATTCACACCTGGACATTCACTTAAATTCTTTTAACCCTAACTTAACATTGTTGAGTCCAAAATTTTTATAAAAAAATTAGAAAATGAAAAGTTTCAGTTCAATAGCCGCCTCATACTCCACCAAACCTAACAAGAATCACTTGTGATGTACCTAAACCCTGACATGCTCAAGTGCTATAATGATGTTATGTGCATGTTCCTTCTCGTTGTTGGCCCTCTTGCTAGGTTTTGAAAATTATTACAATTGTGAAATTGGGTTGCTGGGTTTTGAAAATGATTGACTTTATGGAATTAGGTATGCTGGGTTATAAAAAGTAGTGGAATTTTTGGAATTTGGTTTTCGAGGTTTTCTAAAATATTGAATTTATGAAATTGGGATGGTGTGGTTTTAAAGAATGTTGAACATGTGGAATCAGGATTGCGTGGTTTTGAAGTTTTGAAGAATGTTGAATATGTGGCCGGTGGTGAGGTGAGGAGGTGAGGTGAGGAGGGGAGGTCGGTTTGGTGGTGTCGAGTGGGTGGTCTGGTCTGGTGGTTGTTTGTTGGTTTTTTTTTCCTTCTAATTTTTTATTTTTATTTTTACTTTTATTTTTTTGATTTAACAGTGTTAACTTAGAGTTAAGTGAGTCAGGTGTCAACAAATAGCTAAGGGATAGAGAAATCAATTTACAAATGGGTAAATTTGTCTTTAAAATTTTGAAAATAAAGTGGGTGGGGAAATAAGACAGATGGGTGGAAATAGTAGCACTCTAGTTTATATATGAGAGCATTAAAATATATGATTAATTCCACATAATTTAATTTAAGCTCACACTAAAAAATGACTAGCATATATAGTACTGGGTGAGATGGTATGGTTCGTGTGGGTATTATTTAAAATTCCTTTGATTCCGGTATTTCTAGAAGTATATGCATGTGGGTGTTTAATTTAAATATGGAACAACTTGGTGATAACTAGTATACAAATTTATAAATAAACCCAATCCTAGACATGTATTTATAAAAAAAAACCCAAGTACTGTTTAAACATAGAAACACACCCAAAATCAACCCCAAAGTCAACTTTTTGGGTGTGTTTATAAATGGTTTTGAGTGTGTGTAATGATGGGTTTTGGGTGTGTTTATATGTTTAAATTGTGCTTGGATTTTTTTATAATTTCAGCCCCCATTTTGAGTGTTTTAGTGAAATTCCCATTATAGTTGTCACCACTGTCACGTAATTTTTAAAAAAAATATGTTATCATATTGTAAATCTTTGTAAATATGCTTTTGTTTGCTAAAAAAACCCAAGTGTTACTGAAATTTTTTTTTGTTGTGGAAGAAAATGGTATTAATATATTATTAAAGAGGAGGAAGTAATCAGTAAAAAAAAATTAAGGTTTAGGGGATTAGGTCAATATTTTTATATATAAGAGTTCAATCGTCTTTTGAACCATCTTTACCTGTACAAAATCAAACATGATTGCCAAAGGGGTCTAGTCCAGTGATCTCAGATTCGAATCCCTATGGCATTAGTTGTGTGTGTGTGTGTGTGTGTGTGTGTGAAATCCCTCCCCTGTAGTTTAGACTAAGGCCCAGTTTGAGATTGCTATTACTTTTAACTTTTGTGCTTTAAAATTAATTAGCTGTAAAGTAAAACAACTCTATATTTGATAAACAATATTTTTAAAGTGTTGTGTTGTTCGTCCTTTCTTTATTTGCAATTTCTCTACTCAATACATGTTTTTGGTGGCTTGAGAACATTTGGGGTGGAGGGTGGTCTCATTGTTTAATTGGAGGGATTGGGGTTGAGACCACAAAAGTGGAGGGTGGTCTCATTGTTTAATTGGAGGGTTTGTTGGGAAAGGCTATAGGCACTACTAAAAAAGGGGAAAAAATAACCAAAAAACCAATGATGGTATAAATAACAATAATGATGATGTTAATCAGACTTGAAAGTCGGTTGTGAAAATGTGTGTCGTGGATAATTAATGAGGCAGTTTATTCCCTGAGACCGACGTGGACGCCATTATGGCCCCGTTTGGTTCATGGGAAAGGAGACTTGGGAATGGGAATTTAATTGCTTTCCCATGTTTGGTAAGTCCAGGCATGGGAAATGGTTTCCTGGTATATGGGAAAGTAGGGGGGAAAGTGAATCCCTCCTCTTAACTTGGGTTTTGTTTTCCCTCTTCATGGGAAAGTTTGGGAAAATGAGCTAACATTCAATGCACAATTTTCATGACTATTTTGTCCCTATGAACAATTTATAATTACAACGTATCATTAAATGCATTCTTTTTTTATTTGATTTAATATGGGTATAATTGGAAAATTATACAAACTTTGTTTTCCATTCCTACTCAAAACAAACATGGGAAAGGAAACAAAAAGGAAACAAAGTGAAATCTCCCGGTTACTTTCCCGACATTACCAAACATGGGAAAGGAATCTTTCATTCCCATTCCTTGGGAAATGACATGGGAAATGTTTTCCCCTCAAATCCATTCCGTGAACCAAACGGGGCCTATAAGCGACGATCAGTTAACACTTTGTGTCCTGGTTATTATATGTTACGGTAGTTACCTTGTAATTCTTGACATGTAATCAGCTTTTTTGGAAGTGTCGTCTAAGGTTGTCAAAGTTTTCCTTTTTTGCGTTTTTATAGTAATTAGACGTCGGTTTTTGTTTTTAGTTGACGTAGTATGTCTTAACAACGTCGATGTCGAAGCTATAAATGAAGATATGTTTTCAACTGGAGTCGTAGTTAATCTTTGTTACGCCGGTACTTATTGAGTTCTTGACATGTAATCTTCTTTAGATGTCTCTATGTTTCTAAAAGCGTCATCTAAGGTTGTCGAAGTTTTCATTTTTCGCTGTTTTTATAGTAACTAGACATTGGTTTGTTTTTAGAGATGACATTTATGTCTTAACGACGTCGGTTATTTACCATTGTTGTTTTATGTATCAAAAGACAGCGATCGATTTAACAACGGCTTAAAAATCATTTAGATGACGGTGGATTCTTGTCGTCTATTTCGATTTTTGTAGTAGTGAGGAAGCAATGATAGACGTAGATGTCGTATAACGAGACGAGGCTGAGAAAGAAAGGTCACATTGAATATAATTGAATTGGAATGATTTTAATTATTATTGTAAGGATCAATTAAGCCATGAAAAAGAGAATGTGCAGTTTTGTTTTTTTCTTATGTTTTGGAGAGTTTGTTTAGGGTTTAGGAAAGAAGAAGGGAAAACCAAACCTGTGAATTGGTGGAGAAGTGCAGACCAAAGAAAGAGGGAAAAATGAAGACTAAATTGATGATTGGGGGAGATACTGACAACAACAACAAAAACTGATGGTTGGGGAAAGACGTTGCAGACAAAAACTACAGGAAATGGGGAGAGGTTGAAGAGAAAGGAAAATAGAAGGAAAAAAAACTAGCATTATGATGGCAGAAGTAAAGTTCCATTACGGTGCGTTTGGATGAGGGAAATAAACTTGGAATTTTGACAAAACTCAGAATTTCTAAATTGACATGAACCAATTCCCGTGTTTGGATTAAAAAAAATAGAAATTTAGAAATTCATGTGGTAAAAAACATGGAATTTGGAGATCATAAATCCCAATTTTAAATTCTATCTAAAAGTCGTCATTTCTAAAATCCCAAGAGATTGAGTTTTTAAAAAAAATAACTTTACAAATATAAGTTAAATTCCATGTTTTAAATCCGTCACCCAAACAAGAAAATTTACAAATTCTAGAACATTAATTTTCGTCATTTTAAATTCCGTCATTTAAGAAATCCATTGTACTTTTAAATTTCCTCATCCAAATACATTGTTAGGGCTTTCTTTTTTCTTTTTAATTATGAGAGAACTGCAATTCGTTGGATTAAATTTTAATGAGGTGGCACATAGAGAGAAGAAATCAAGGGTATGTGCCAAACATTTGGGCCACCAGAAGAAGCCGCGAACCATTGCCAGTTACTGGTGGCCCAAGGGTAATACTAGTATGTGCCAAACATTTTCAAATTTAAAACAATTAATGTGTGTGAGTGGTTAAATTTGCAATAAATTCCAAAATTTAGGGGGGAAGACTTTAACGCAATGAATTGAGGAAACTAACATTTAATACAACCAAATAATAGGATAAACTCTAATTAGGGGTAATTTTGGAATATGAAAAGTTAATAAATCATATTTTAAATTTAATTAAGCAACTTGTTGAATTGGATTCTAGTCATTAGATTTTATTTACAATAAATTGAGTTTTCTACGGAGAAAAATAAGACGGATTGTAGGTAAGAAAAAGTTTAAGGGGCAAAGCAACAATTTCTATATAAAATATTCCATATTAGTACACCATGTTTTTGTCTTTAAATAAGAGAAGAATATTGATCAAACAAGAACAAACAATCCCATTACACAGTTAGCCAGTCTTCTCACAACTAAGCTATAGCCATGGCACTTGAGCTAGTCCTACTCATGATCCTCTTTCTTCTCTTAGCTATCCCTCTTCTTCTCTTCCCAACCCTAACCTCCAAAATATTCCGAACCCACCTTCACCTCCCTCCAAGCCCCTTAGCTCTACCCATCATAGGCCACTACCACCTCCTCGACCCTCTCATCCACCGCACCTTCCACAACCT
Source organism: Prunus salicina (assembly GCA_020226455.1). Taxonomy (NCBI): domain Eukaryota; kingdom Viridiplantae; phylum Streptophyta; class Magnoliopsida; order Rosales; family Rosaceae; genus Prunus; species Prunus salicina. The sequence continues at coordinate 30,521,513 of CM035342.1, read as the reverse complement.
CTCTCTCCGCTTCGGCCCCTTATTCTCCCTCCGCCTTGGCTCGCTCCAATGCGTTGTCGTTTCCTCACCGGACCTAGCAAAAGAGTTCCTCAGCACCCATGAGCTCTCCTTCATATCCCGTGCTCAGTCCCTCGTCATTGAAAGCATGACCTACAATGCTTCCTTTGCATTTGCACCCTATGGACCTTACTGGAAGTTCATCAAGAAACTGACAGTGAATGAGCTTCTAGGAAACCGTAGCATCAAAAACTTAGTTTCCATTCGAACCCAAGAGTATCATAGGCTTCTGAGGTTCTTGGCCAAGAAAGCTGAGAGTGGTGAAGCTGTGAATCTCACTGAGGAGTTTCCGAAGCTTTGGATCAATGTGATCTTGCAGATGATTGTTGGGAATCGGGGTTTGAGCGCCAAAGGTAGGGCGGTGCTGGTGGAGGAGGCCGGGTTGGTGGTGCGGCAGGCCACGAGGCTTTTTGGAGAGGTGAGTTTGTGTGATTTTTTTTGGGTTTGTAAGAAGTTGGATTTGGGAGGGTTTGTGAAGAGAATTGAGGAGATGCATGGGAGGTTGGATGTGTTGGTGGAGAAGGTAATTATAGAACGAGAAGAGCTGAGAAAGAAGGAACGGATGGAAGAGGAGGAGGAAGTCAAGGATTTTCTTGATACATTGCTTGATATGTTGGAGAGCGGGAGTGCTGAGGTTGAATTTACAAGACTTCACCTTAAGGCTCTAATTACGGTAATGATATCTATCTATAATTCTTAATTTACGTGTGAGGAGATTTAAGACAAAAAATTATTTAATTTCATTCAAGTTTTTCCTTTCATCGCATATAACACAAGAAGAAACCATATGGGGAAACGTATAGAACCCATCGCCATGAGTTTGAACTTTGGAGATTTTATATGTTGAAGGAAAAAAAAAGGATTGATAATTAAATCTTTTGAGAATACGTATAGAGATAATCAATTCCAGCCGTTGATTCTTCATAATGATTTACAACTTTGCTTCTCTATATTCTTGGTGTATGTAGAAATATATTCTGTGAAGTCAAAGTGCAGATATTGCATTGGTATATGAGTTACTTTGCCTTGACAATGTTGAAAGATTTTAGGGCTTGTCCAATATAGGTCCCTACATTTTCTATTTCCTAGACATATACCCATCATTCTATAAATCTATGTGTTAAACCCAATTTCAAACTTAAATGACCAGTAGGATATAAGAGGTCGTAGTATTCCTATGTTTTTACATCATTGCCATCGGACTTCATGTTTTATTTATAATTTATTCCAAGCATTTCATTAACTGCCATAATTGTGATTAAAACTCCCTATTAATAGCATATCAATCACCCTATTTCTTTGGGTTGTCATTCCCTCTAACATATGGCCCCTTAAAATTGCAAATAAAAAAATATGTAAATTACATATCCAATAATGTACATATGAAAAATATAAATATAAATATATACATATAAAAATATAGGTATATTATTTACCCAAAAAAATTAACAAAAATAGGTCAATTACTTTGTAATTGAAATATCCGTACATTTTTCATAAATTAAAAATAAGTACACAATAATTTATAGAAAATAGGTACGTTGTATAATTGAAATTTATGCACATTTTTTATAAATTAAAAATAGGTACATTATTTAGAAGAAAAAAATAAGTTCATTATACTAGGTAAATTGTTTTACTAGGTATACATTATTGGAGAAAAAAATAGGTACATTATTTAGAGAAAAAAATAGGTTCATTATACTAGGTAAATTGTTCTACTAGGAACATTATTAGAGAAGAAAAAATAGGTACATTATTTTGAGAGAAAAAATAGGTACATTATTTTGAGAGAAAAAATAGGCTCATTTAAAAAAAATTTGTTTTCATAAAACAAACAATAAAAAGATGATCAAATTATTTTTCATAAAACAAGTAATAAAGAAAAAAAATAGGTACAATATTTGGAGAAAAAATAGGTTCATTAAAAAAAAAAATTTAAAAAAACAATAAATATATTATCAAATTATTTTTCAACATAATTAGAATGTACACTATTATTCATAAAACTATAATAAAAAAGAATATTGGACGTATAATTCATAAAAGACAACAACATTAATTCCTAAATTTAATATTGAATTTAAATTACTAATACTTTAAATAGATTACTAGTCGTAATTCATAGAAGGAAAACACCATTAATTCAAAAATAGATTACTGATACTTTAATGTGGAATTTAATATTTAATTTTAAATAAGTTTCTAAATTAGTTCCTATATCCATTACAACTATTTGGAGATCTTTCCAAATTCAACGGGTGTCATTAGTTACACCCCCCATAACACATTAACTTATAAACAGGGGTAGTTTTGGAATCCGAAAAATACAATAAATCAGATTTTAAGTTATATTAGGTAACTTGCTTAGTTGGATCCTAGTCATCGGGTATTATTTGAAAAAATTGGGTATTTTAAATAGAAAACTAAAGAAAGGGTTGTAGGTGATTTAAAATGAATTTTATGGGTCTAAGCTCAATTTACTAAAGATTTAATATAATTATCAATGAACCTTGTATTCTAGACCTAGGATGATGTTTTACTTTACTAAAATCAACATAAATATTCTTTTCAGGATTTATTCATGGCTGGAACTGACACAAATGCAATTTCACTAGAGTGGGCATTGGCAGAGCTCATCAACCACCCAATAGTGCTCAAGAAAGCAAAGGAGGAGATCGATCGAGCCGTCGGAAATCGACGAGTAGCCGGAGAATCGGATGTTCCAAATCTTCCATACATCCAAGCCATCATAAAAGAAACATTTAGGCTACACCCACCGGTGCCTTTGGTCACAAGAAACTCTGTACAACAATGTAAGATTGGGGGATATGACATCCCTACAAACACATTGCTACATGTGAATGTTTGGGCCATTGGAAGGGACCCAAAGAACTGGGAAAGCCCACTGGACTTCTGGCCTGAAAGATTCTTGCAACTCGGTGAGGACAATGGCCAGATGAGTGCAGTGGATGTTGATGTTAGGGCCCAACATTTTCAATTCCTGCCATTTGGGTTTGGGAGGAGGGTGTGTCCTGGTATGAACTTGGCCATGAAAATGTTGCCTGGGGTACTTGCGGCTTTGATTCAGTGCTTCGATTGGAAGGTTGATGGGTCTGATTGCAAGAAGCTGAATGGTGATGATGTTCTTGAAATGGATGAACGCCCTGGATTTACTGCTCCGAGGGCGCATGACCTTGTGTGTGTTCCTGTTGCCCGCTTCAGCCCACTCAACATCCTTGACCCATAAGGCAAACTTTTTTTTTTATATGTTGGTCATAAAAATATTCTGAAAGTTTATTGTGTGTGTTGTAGTAATACCCGTAAAGGGAAAATAACTTTAATGTATCTTTGTATTTTACAGCTTTAATGAGAAAAAAGTAGCTTCTATTTTTCTTAGTTCTGATGGAAAAAATAGTAAATGATAAGGCTAACAAAGTGTTGAGGCTGAAAAAGTCACAACAAAGCCCAAAAGTATTTAAAGCCTAATATGACGTATGAAATAGGGGATAAATTGGTCATGTATTAATTCTAATTATATTTTCGGGAATTAATTCGACAAAATAAATATGTACACAAGCTTTAATACAAATTCTAATAGCATCCATGTCATGCCAAAAACCTATTCCTTTAATTCTGATATGTCCTTAAGCTCAGTCACAAAAGCCCAAGTCATTGTAACACATGCCCAAGCATTCCAAGCACATACCAAATAACTCTATGTCACGCTAATACATTTTTCATATGCCAATCACCTACCAAGCTCACATGAACCCAAGTCATGTTGTTTACGGGGATTGCACGAGGGATTGTGACGTGAAAGGTTACGGAGGTACACAAGGCCCACGGAAGCACTTGGATAATGGAGACTTTGGGCTAGCTACTTGGGACACCAAAGTCCATGCTCATTACTTGGAGTTCTCTAATATGGGTGAGCAAATGAGATATTCTTCAAGCACTTCCTTTTACCCATAGGAAATAGTCATTTTCCAATGTCTAACTTTACCTGCTGGAAATAAGAATGTCCTAATGCTCCCTATTACCTGCTGGAAACAAGCCAATTCTAACATTTCCTTTTACCCATAGGAAATAGTCATTTTCCAATGTCGAGCTTTACCTATTGGAAATAAGAATGTCCCAATACTCCTTTTTACCTATTGGAAATAAACTAACTTCAACACTTCCGTTTACCTGTTGGAAACCAAAGAGAGCCTTCACCTTCTATAAATTGGAAGGCATTAGCCAGACAAAACCAACTCATCTTGGTTGCAAGCCTCTCAGCAACCATGAGAACTCATCTTTCTCTTAGCTGCTGCAAGCATCTAGTGATCATCGACCCATTCTCTTAGCTGCTGTAAGCTCCCAGTAGCCATCACAACCATGTCTCTTACTTTCTCATCTTTGAATCTGTGATCTACTCTGTAAAGCCTCACCTCAAGCATAAGCCCAAGCTACTCCTTCATCCTCCTACCTCTAGAACTCATAAATCTCTATAGAATCATAGTCACATACATCATAGCCTTCAAAGTCTTAAGCTTTTCTTTCCTCAACCATGCTTTTTGAAACCCCATTTATTTGACTGCTATAAGCATCCCAACAACCATCATAGCCAAACAATCAAACCACCATAGCCATAGCTTCAAACAATAAATTCTCAACAACCAAACTCAAGCATATCAAACACCAAGCCAATCACAAGCATTTTCATTTGCTAAACGTGTGGGTCTTCAGCTCCCACACTCCAAGCTTTCATGCCATGCTCATATAATCTCAGCTCAACATCAGCAAATCATCTTCACCCATTTTCAGAGCTGCCGAAAACGTCAACACAAAACATGTAGCCCCTGGAAGAACAACATAGTACTCCCCTGGGACTTGCTTCTCCTTCCGGATGCTTTGGGCCTAGTCCTCGCTAACTTAGAAAAAGGAGCAATGAATGCCTGAATTCACCACTCTATGGCAGTCCAAGAATGAATAAGCCCGAACAAGCCTTCCGATAGAAAAATGCCCTAACACAAAGTAATGCTTATTTTGATATTATGTGGCAAAGAGATTTTGAGGTTAGAGTTTAATGTTAATGATCATTGGTTTAGGGTATGTTGTGCAGACATTGACTCGAACACAATACATGTCGGATACGTTACGATATCTAGTAGACACAAGGCGCATTGGATATCGTACAATGCGTGTCGAACACATATTTTGGAGTATCTGTCAAACGCAGTAGAAAACGATCAAATGTTTTATTTTAGGTAGAATAATGGAAGAGGAACATCAATGTATTGCCAGTCTTTTCATTTTGTGTCATTTATTATCTTTAAGCTTTATATTATTATTCTTTTAAAATTCAGTATGAAATGAAAGCAGAGATATAAGTTAAAACTGGGTTTTAGTCTAACTAATCTAAAGCACAGAGATAAATAAGCGCCAAAATAAATCCTGGCGATAAACAAATTGTTCCCTTTTCCTGCTTCCATGTTCCATTCAAGGGCCAGAGCGATCAATCAAGCACAAGCAAACCTTCTTCGCCATTGCAGCAATCCCATACAAGCCCAACAGCCATACCACACTTTCCGTCCCAACAAACCCAAGACCAAGCCCCGCCGCGAACGACTTCACAGAGACACCACAAAGCTTCGCAGGCCCATCCCTTTCGTCTACGATGTCAAAGAAGTTGAAGACCCAGAAGAAGGCTTGTCTCTCTTCTACGAGTACCACCGAATGGGCTTCAAGCACGACTACCCTTCTTACTCTGCTCTTCTCTACAAGCTCGCTCGTTCTCGAAACTTTGAAGCCGTCGAGACCATTCTCGGCCATGTACGAGATCGAAACATTCATTGCAAAGATACGCTTTTCATTGCTCTGATTCAACATTATGGGAAGGCCAATTTGGTAGAGAAAGCCATTGAGCTTTTTAACCAGATGCCTTCTTTTAATTGTGTCCGTACATTGCAGGCCTTCAATGCCCTCCTTAATGTGCTTGTTGATAGCGGTAGGTTTGTGGAAGCGGATGAGATTTTTGGTCGGTGTTCTAAAATGGGTTTTCGGCCGAATTCGATTTCGTATAATATTATGATGAAGGGGTGGCTTCAAAAGGGTGACGGGGAAGAAGCTTGCAAGGTGTTTGATGAAATGCTTGAGAAAAAAGTGCAACCTAGTGTTGTGACGTACAATAGTCTTATAGGGTTTTTTGGTAGGAAGGGTGAGTTGGAGAAAGCTAATGGTTTGCTTGAGGACATGAAACAGAAAGGGAAGTACCCAAATGCTGTAACATATGCATTGTTGATGGAAGGTTTCTGCATGCTAGGAAAGCATGAGGAAGCAAAGAAGATGATGTTTGATATGGAGTATCGGGGTTGTAAACCACGGATTCTGAATTATGGTGTTTTGATGAGTGATCTTGGAAGGAGAGGAAAGATTGATGAGGCAAAATCTTTACTTCAAGAGATGAAGAAAAGGCGGTTTAAGCCAGATGTAGTGCTGTATAACATATTGATTAACTTTCTGTGCAAGGAAGGTAGGGCTGCAGAGGCTTATAAAGTCTTGATTGAAATGCAAGTTGGAGGCTGTGTGCCTAATGCAGCTACATACAGGATGATGGTTGACGGGCTTTGTCAGATTGAAGATTTTGAGGGAGGTTTGAAGGTTTTGATTGCAATGTTGACAAGTAGACATTGTCCTCGTTTAGAAACATTTGAATGTTTGGTTACGGGTCTAGTAAAGTGTGGGAAAATTGATGATGCTTGTGTTGTCTTGGAGGAGATGGAAAAGAGAAATATGCAATTTTGTTTCGAAGCTTGGGAAGCTCTAGTTGTGGATGCTTGTGGTGAGAATGTTGTTGCAGGGGAGGTTGTGACTGAACTAATCTCTGTCCATTAATGGTCATCAAGGAATAAATGAACACATGCCATTTTGGCGTTACTTCTGTAGCTCTTTCAAGCCCCCCATCCCGCACGGAGACAACACAATAAAGATTGGTGGCAAGCCCCTTGTCCCACATTTTTAATGGGTGCTTAATATTGAACTTTACCATCCAGGAGAGTCGTACTAATATCGTATGATAGTTTAGTTCAATGGAAAAAGAAAAAAGAAAAACTTTATCCACAAGAGAATCATAGTGCTGCTTGACCCATGGCTTGGAGCAAGAACAAATGTGCTCGTTTGGCTGATGGGAAGGAGAATTTTTTTCTAAGGTGTTGGAAGCTCTAGTCTGTGATGCTTGTAAAACAGAACTAAGCTATGCCCACTGGTAGGCTTCACCAGAAAGAGGAAACTTTGTTTAAGAATTGAAACATTTCATCAATATTATGGGTGGTTGATGCCAAATGTAGATTTCAGAAAGCTCAATATGCTTGCGGTTGTTCAAATAAAGGTTAGATAAGCATGTAAGCTGAGCTAAATCTATGACCACTGCAGTATTCAGGGAAGAGAGGAAGTTTTGTTCAAGAATCGAACTGTTGATGCGAGCGAAGTCTTGTTTCTGGGGAAGCTCTAGTTAGGAAAGCTCCTGGTGCAAATAGAGGTTTGACAGGCATGTAAAATTGAAGTTATCTTTACCCACTTGTGGGCTTCGGGGAAGAGAGGAAGCTTTATAAAAGTTTGTCAACATTTTGGAATGTCGATGCCCAGTCCTTTGTCTAACTTTTAATGGGGGAACATAACTGCTTCCATGTCGACCATGAAAATGCATATCTTACCTCTATTTCGGTTTTTGAGTTAATGTGCAGTAAAAAGTTACCTTGTCTCTGTGCCGATGAAGAAATATACATTCTGAAATTAAAAAATTGTTGGCCTGTTCTTCTTTTCTTGCTATGAATTTACTAGACAACATGGAGATTAGTAGAAGCAAAAATATTACTGATCCAAGAATGAAAAAATTAATTAAAATTAAGAAGAAAGAGGAGTTGGTCAGCACTGCTTATAAGTCCTAAACAAAACTAAGGTTTTAATTAAGTGTACATTAAGTATCAACCAATACATCAGTACCAGAAACGCAAGTCCACCTACTCCATGTTATCAACTCCATCTCTTGATTTAAACTTAAACTTCTTAAAACTCATAGTATATATAGCCAGCCAAACTGCCTTGATTCATCACCAATCCATCAAACAAAACATTCTCAAGATCACAAACTGTTCTTATATTTTCTCCCTTTCCTCCCAATCCCATGGCAACCCGAAAGTCGATTCCCTTGCCCCTCAAGCTAAAAATCTGGCTAGTTCTTCTTGCTCTAGCCATTCCATCCATCACCCCGGCCCGAATCGTGGATAAGGAAAACCCTGCAACCCCTGAGGAACCTGATACAACTCCAACACAGACACCTCTTTCCAATGTTGCTCCTGCTGCAGCAACAAGTGCCACAGTTTCCAATTCAGAGGCCTACCATCCATTAACCTTCTTCTTGCATGACATTATTGGTGGATCAAACCCCTCAGCCAGAGCAGTCACTGGGATTGTGGCCAATCCAGCAGTCAATGGCCAAGTCCCCTTTGCCAAACCCAATGGAGCAGTTCTCCCAATTGGGAATGGCATTCCTCAGAACAACAACAACAATGGAATTATCAACAACAACAATGTCCCCTTCTTCACTGGCCTTGGTGGAAACACAGCTAGCAACTTGATCCAAAACAATGGGAACAACAACAACATCATCGGCGGCAATGGGCTCCCATACCTAAATGGGGCTCAGCTCCCTCCAGGCATAACCCTTCAAAAGCTCATGTTTGGGACACTCACAGTGTTTGATGATGAGCTGACTGAAGGGCATGAGCTTGGCTCTGGCTTGCTTGGCAAGGCACAAGGGTTCTATGTGGCAAGTTCTGAAGATGGCAGCAGCCAGACCATTGCTTTCACTGCCATGTTTCAGAGTGGTGGTTATGCTGACAGCCTCACGTTCTTCGGTGTGCATCTCGTGGCGGCATCGGAGTCTCATCTTGCAGTCATGGGAGGCACCGGAAAGTATCTCAATGCAAGGGGCTATGCTCTGGTCAAGACCATTCCTGCTACAAATCAGCATAATACCGATGGAGTTGACACTGTGCTGCAGTTTACTGTGTATCTTACTTACTAGTGTGTGCTGAGATTTTAAAAGAAATTGTCATGTGTTTGCTAAATTTAATCTCTGTACCAGAGATGTATGTGATCAGGAAGGATTTGTGATTTAAATTGCACAAATGATTGTATTTACATGCAAATCAGGTATGCTTCTAAAGTAAACATTAATCAGAGATTAATTCCTTTTCAACTATCTTGGCCTTCACCACCGTCCAATACTACAAAGTTCCTGGGATCTTCCATTGGTTTTCCTTTTTTGCAAGTTCTAAAACAATTTAACTAGTCACCTACTTAGGTTGAGAGATGGGAATTGCATTGATCAAATACAATTGCCTTGCTTTAGATACGTACCTAACTAATGTTTATCATTTGGCACAGCACCGAGGTGTTTAAACATAAAATTCACACATGTAGGATCAAAGTGGTTAAGTTTGAGACAGTATTGAGTGAAACAAGAAGGGCGGAACAATGAATAGGAGACGAGGTGGAACTTTTGTTAGCCATTTTGTGTTTGTAATTTGTATTTGTTAAAACATGAAAGTGGATTCAACAAGTACAAGAACCACAGTGGGGCAGATGTAGCTGTGGAGTGTAATTGGTTGACCAAACCTTATTAACCCCCTTATGATGGAGTTGCTCTGAGAAAAGGTATTTGTAATCGGGTCTAAGCACCCTGGCCCACCCAAAGCATTCCATGTGGACCCAACATAATATTTTGGCCCTGAACCAGCTTTTAAAGATCAAGTGGCCCATCTACGATTGGTTTGGTTAAAAAGAAGGGAGATTCACTATTATACCCAATATGGAGTTCCAAATTATAAAAATACCCTATATGAAATGGACTTTAGAAACACACCAAAAACCATTTACAACATAACAAAAAGGCTTTTAACTTCTTATAAATTACAAAACTGCCATCAATTTCTCAAAACAAGTCCAACTCCAAAATCTCATAAAAATACCCAAAACACTTAATAGAGCATCAAAGTAATTTAATAATTAATATTAAATTCAATAAAGTCAGCTGTCATTTTTTGGGTTTGTTTATAAAAATTCAATTGTGTAGGGTTTATTTATAATATTAGTGCTACAAATGGGTATATCACTAAATATCTCTAAAAGGAATGTGACCCAAGATTAACGAGTTCAATTCAACTTATTGCAGGCCTTCTTCAACTATAGTACGAATTACCAATTGTTCGTCGTCAGGTTAGAAAATATCCATCCAATACATGATAAACCCTCCACTGAAGCTTGATAGTTACAACTTACAATAATGGTGGTTGCGACCAACAATGGTGTACCAATTATTCTCTTTTACCAATTCAACATGATAGCAACTTAGTAATAGGATTCAATATAGGGAATATTGTTTGCGCTTTCAGATAACCAAAAACATTTCTTGCAACGTTTGACAGAAACATTTGAAAGTGTTTCCGAATTATAAAGTTCTTTCTAAAAGAACTCTTATGAGTAAAAGTGATTCCTACACAAACGCTTTCAAACGACTCGTAAGTATACACTAATTATTACATGCACAACAAAAGAAAAGTTTGGGCATGAGGTGATAATTGAGCAGAGAATGATCCCCCTCCCCCAACCTAGCAGAAAAACTTTCTTGTAACAGGAATGACATTGTTTTGCTATTTCGACCAATACTAGAATGATATATGGAAAAATTATTATGCATATCATTTTGCTATTAACCGGGGATAGCAAACATTCAATGAAAGTCTCTCTCCCCAACCATACCAACCATACACATCGCATTTAATTCCAAGTCTTCTATTCTCCATGCCCTAGCAAAATTTTCAAAGGCGAGCTATAACAAACAAATGGAAAACTAGTTCCAAGTTTTAAGCTTTTTACGTCAAAAGTAACTCTCATGTCTCAAAAAGGAGAGGAACCTAACAAAATTGTTTTGGATAACAAATGGATATCATAAAAAATTTCTTAGTGTTTGGACCGTTTCCTACCACCATCATTGTCAACCTTTTTTGCTTTGTCTTTCTTTCAGCTATCTTTTGCATTATAATACGCAGCCACAAGCTGTTCTTCATGTGCCTCACTTAAACTCTATTTGGGATTTATATTTAGCACTGTACAAACGATTTTGCACATCATAAATACATCTCACCAATCTAACTAAATCTTAAACCCTAAATGCCTAAGAATAATTTAAGATATACATAAAAGCAAAATATCATATTTCAAATTTCTCTGTCCTGGATAAAGATGTTTCTATGTCCAAACACTTCTTTAGAAAACGAAAAAGAATAAATTTTCATGTTGATCACCATTAAAGTTGCACCGACCATATACCAAAATTTTCTACCTGAAACATATTTTATGATATGAAAGGCTTAATAGGCGTGGATGACTTTCCTAATGTCTTGATATTTTATTTTCCGGCCTTCTCCAGTAGTCTCAGTCAAAGAAATTAAAGTCACGAAACATCCGGAAAAGGAAGATAAAAAATATTCAGAGAACTGGAATTTTGCTTGCTTTCCATATCCAACCTATTTGCCTCAGTTGGTCAGCGGAAAGAGATTATATAGTTTGAAAAGCAAAAGAGAAAAAGGAATACCCGACCAAAAAAAATAAGCAAGACCACTGAAAGAAAACAAAAATTAAAATTAAAAGGAAGAAGCATGAAGCATGAAATCAAGCTAAAGTATTGCATAGCTTGTTGTCTTCATTTGGTTTATTGTGGGATACAAAGAAAGAGAGATTACACATATATTGTTCGAGTAATGGTAACAAATAAAGTGGAGAATGAGTGTAATTAAATCAAATGATCGTTAATTTAATTGTTTAAATGCTTGAAAAAAAAATTTATATCCGTCCCAATTGTATATGGGATAATCTTGTGAGAGGGTTCATTCCCACCATCCAATTCTGACCGCTGATGTTTAAATATATGAGAATTGACCACTTACATCACTCATGTGATGGTACAAGCCAGAAGACATAATTTAGAAGATAGAAGAAGGAGAAGAAGAAGAAGAAACAAAAAATAAAAAGTGGTTCTTGTCCCGAGCAATAAGGTGCCGTTGAGTGCCGACCATAATGCCACCGCATGCATTTCTCTTTTTGCAGACATTATATCATTCTTTGTATTTTTCATTTTGTTATTTTTCCAACGTCAACAAAACCCACTACTGCATCATATCATTGGCTCAAAAATGTCGTGTGTACAACAGAAGCTGGGTGATCAATCCGATCACTTATGTGCGTTTGGTATTCTATTTTGATCCAATTTTATAAACTCAAATACAAATTTAAAGTCCAAATCCACAAAAACTATAGGCCAATTTTTTAAAACCGGAACAAAAAAAAACTCAAAAACACCCTCATTATTGAAAATTAAAAATCAAAAAAAAAAAAATGAGGTTTTAATTACAATTTTTCTTCTCTCTCTCTCCTCCCTCTCCTGTCTCTCTTCCTCCTATTTCTTCTCTCTCTCTTTTTCTTTTATTAATTTTAATTTGGGATTCTAGAATTTCTGATTTTAATTCCAATTCCATCAACTTACATACGGGTGATATATATGGTGGTGGTTGATATAATAAGTACAAATATCATAATGCTCAAAGCTGAAAAGAGGTAAAGTGGTGGATGTGTGGGGCTGTTAAGTGCTCTCTGTTTTCTTCACATGCCTCGATCCATCGAGTGGTAGAAAGAGCATTTGAATGTTGGCAGTCCACAACCATGTTCTTGACATGGAAAGCAGTAAACAATAAGATACCTTGCTCAGAGTTGACAGAAGGAGCAGGATTTCAAACTCATTTATTAAACATGATTATTATTAATTAATTTGATATTAATTAGTTAAACAACTAGTTATCATACAAATTACAAAACACACACCCTGGAATTTCAAATTTGGCAGAGAATATAACAAAAAGAAAAGAGGAAAAAAAAACTGATTTAATTTATTTGTGAATTCATGCTGACCGTCGAGAGGATGGTGCTGATGATGTTGGAGAAGGCCAGAGCTGAGCCTTCTTCACCTTGGAGACGCTTGAGAGCACACCTAATGGGGTAACATCTCCAATGACTGTGACCTTTTTGGTTGGAAAATCTATACTAAATGATGTCACTCCTGCAGAAATTACCCACATCAATTATTGTCTCAAACATTTTATCTTCAACAAACATTTACATATTATGTTGTAATTTGAATTACGTTCTTACGGAAGAACAACTTGAAATTATCTGATAACATAACATGTTATAATATGTAACGATCGAGAGAATATTCTCTGCATTTTAATATAAAAAATAAACTAATTTGGTTTGAAGCACCAAAAAACAACATGTGCATATATAAGAAATTAAAATCAAATCTCTATCTACTAATTGAGAAGACTAATTATATACCTTCCATTTTAGAAAGATGCTTTCTCACTTTTCCTTCACAGCCCTTGCAATGAAGTGACACCCTCAAAACAACAACCTACAATTATGTCAAATATTTTGATGCATGCCTTCAATTCTCCAAAAGCAAATATTAAAAAGAAAAAAAAAAAACAGAATTCTCTTATGTTACCTGGTGACGAGAACGAGTGGAAGAAGACCTTAAAGCAGGAGAGTGATCATTTGAGATCATCAACCGTCTAGGCTTAGAGGGCACTTGGGGAGGGGGCAATATTGTATTAGCAGAAACATTCCGATCGGCCTCCGATAACCAGCCGACGAAGGGCGAGTCGCTTAAAAGATACCGAGAAGAAGAAGAACCATTGTGGCTCCTAGCCCTTGTTAAGTCATGAATGTCAGCAGAGCTTTTTCTACGTAGCTGAGTTTGTGCACTAGAAAAACTCTTCCTACATTTCTCATAAAATGGTTTGGGATCAATTGGTAGCTGAGATGAGCAAGGGACATGGTGATGGTGAGGCTGGTTTTTGGGTCGATCATGAAGTCGATGATGAGGATGATGATGAGAATGAGGATGAGGATGATCAATAGTTGCGGGGCCTAGGCGGACCATGGCATGTTGGTCCATGCTAGTGCAAATGGCTGTGGAAGCTGGAGAAGCACAGAAAATATCCAGTCCTTTCATGGTTAATTGATCTGAGAATAACTTGCGAGAAATGGCTTAGGTTTTGTTTGGTGAAGGCTGAAGAGAAGTTATTACAGAGAAATAGAAGGATCGATTTTCTTCAAAATGAGGGCAACTAAGTGTGTTTTTAAAGTTGGTCGATGAGATAGAGAGACAGAAAAAAGATGTTGGTACTGATCGGGCCCCACAACAAGGAATAGAGGACGATAGTACTTTAGAAAATATGTGATTCATGATTCATCTGGTCCTTCAAAGTTTTAAAATTTTTTCTTGATTGAATATTTTGTTTACATTTAATTGAGAGGTGGGGTTAATTAAAGTTGTGTTCATCTTTATCTGGTATGATTACAACCACTAATAGTACCATGAAGCTAGGTAGCCTAGCTAGCCCTAAAACTACATGAACTACTTCTATTATTGTTACATCATTGTTTCTTTCTTTCATTTATATATAAGAATCATTGTTTTACATTTGACTCTTGCCATAGACATAGAGCATGAATATGCTTATGTTGGTGAGCTACCACATCCGTTAGTTCGACATATCAAAGAAGATTTATCACTAATGTGTGTTTGTGATTATAAAATAAAGTAGTCGTCTATCGGACTGAAAATTGTTATTATTCTAAAATAAATCATGCATCATGTAATTAGCTAATGTGATAATCAAACTTTATTCTCTCTTTTTTTCACATCGTAACCATAATTGTCTAATTTACTTTTTCCGGTAGATGAATGTTAATTTATGCTAATCAAAGCATTAGCCAAAGCATCTTTCCACCAGATCTCCAAAATTCATAGATATTTGTTTAAACCTTTGATATCTGGATATCGAAACAAAAAAACAAGATCGAAGCGCTGTAAGTTATGTCCACTTCCTGCGATATGGAATAGGAACTCCAAAATAATTATAGGCTTTGAGTTTAAAATGTATCCAAATTCTGTCCACTTCTTGCAACATGGAATAAAAACTTGAAAAAATAAGTACTCTTTGAGTTTAAAAAGTACCCAAATTCCAGGATAAGCGACAAAGCAATGGTCAATAATGCTTGGATGTGGCCAAATTCGTGTAACTGCGGGAAGCTGGCAATGGGTCAAAGAATGATATAATTTTGCAATTTTACATAATCATAATATTGGATCTAACTGGATACATGTGGCCTTACTCAGTAGAGAAACTCTCATGCAACAGGGATATCATCTTTTGCTATCTCCGGTCAATAATATAATGAAACTTAGGATAATTTTTTCACATGTCATTGTATTATTGGCCGGAAATGGCAAAATAATACTATCCCTGTTACAATTAAGTTTTTTTGCTTACTCAGTTCAAAAGAATCTGTCTTGTTACATCCTTTTATTGGTTTATCCTTCATACCTCAATCTACAAATATTGGTCCATATATAGACATTACCAAATTAGTCTTTTACCATTGATTTCAGTATAAATATATATATATATATATATGTTTAGGTAAGTGTCTAATTACAATGCTTTTTATAATGATAAAAGTGCTTTCAGATAACTAAGAGTTTTTATTTATTTATTAGAAACAAAAATAAATAAAAGTACAATTTTGCTCAATTTATAAGGAACAAAAACGTAGCGACTATGAGCGGGAGTGAATCCAACCGCCCACCACCCCTACAACTTTCATCTCATAACACTTCATCTTAGAGTTGAAATGATAAAGCTCTTACGTGCATTTTCTTTTTTTCATTGAAAGAGTGTTTTCTGAAAGTTTTGGATTGAATTTCTTACATACCGCTAACAAAAATAGACCCAAGTATGTACTAAACAAAAGTATCAAAATAATCCCAAACAATTCCTAAGATTTATATCCATTTTTTTTTTAAGTACAAGCGATAGTCTAAACTAAAAAGAGAAAAAAACACAACTATAATCATGAAAATTCAAACTTGAGACACTAAAAGATACATACAGTGTTGCATATCTCCATGCTGACTCACAATTGTCCCATCCCAACACCATTTAGTCGGTAATTGTTATATGATGGTGGATTGTAATGATTAAGCATGGACAATGGAAAATTGCGCCAAATGGCTGAGTTGTGTTCCATCAAACAGTGGCATGGCGATGGCGGCAGTCCAACCAATTTGTGACATCTCTTTTCCTGTATGATAAAAACAACTACACAATTACAACCAACCATCGATTGCCCCCGAGTAGCTGGAAATTGCATGCATCAATTGCCTTTTAATAATTTTCCATGTAAAGCTTCTTTAACAATGGGTGTAATGGGCATCCACCATTACCTTCCTTAATGTTACAAAGTTTTGATATCTGCAAGATATCAATGGGCCTACGGCTGTATATATATATATATATATATATACTTTCGTTGTTCTTGCAAAGAAATGCTAGAAAACCACAAACCCCACTCACTAGGGTCCTTAATACGTTTATCTCCTTTTCATTATATGCAATTATAACGTTGTATGATAATCGAAGCCGTTCATATTGGAAGGCATTATTTTTTAGGATCATTTCTGCTTGAAATGAAAAAATCAATCAAATTAAAAATTGTTTAGTAATTTTATTAATAGTAACCGCTTTATTGAAATAATATTTTATAACGTGTATGAGATGTCGTGTTTTAAAACAAAATTATATAACTCTCATTTTCGCCAATGCGCGTTCCGCTTCATAAAATGCCTAATCAGATGTCATGGAATGGTTTTTGTGTATGATAACTTAGCGTGTTTAATCAAACTACTGAGTTTATCTATATGTTTAACAACAATTAAACCATTAAATGATTTTTTATTTAAATGATCTTATGTAGAGATACATGATTACGATCATTGTTTACGAGAGAAGGTAAAAATGGACCCTATTGATTAGGATCAAAGTATCATATCATGTGATAGTATTAAGATGAAAATATCACAAAAATGTTTGGATTTATGCATAAAAAATCAATTAGACTTTTACTTTGTGGGCCTCATAATCACGTGGTTAAACATTTGTTATACACTGTGTGTGGACCTCACTGAACATTTTGTTTTATAATCACGCGATTAAAGATGCGGGTCTTTCATTTTAGTGGAAGAATTGTTTTAATCTCTTTCTTTTTCTTT
Organism: Prunus salicina; assembly: GCA_020226455.1. Lineage (NCBI taxonomy): Eukaryota > Viridiplantae > Streptophyta > Magnoliopsida > Rosales > Rosaceae > Prunus > Prunus salicina. The sequence continues at coordinate 30,504,238 of CM035342.1, read as the reverse complement.
CTTTTTCTAAGGTATCTTTCACTTTTCCTGTTCTTCATATAATACTGTTTCAAATTAAGATGACTACCACAGATTCCCTGACGTTTCTGTTGCAAATTTGCCTTTCGTCTTCCAGAAAATTAAATCATTCAAGCCTGTCGTATTATGCTTTTTTTACTTAATAACCTTTTTTATTTATTTATAATTATGTTTAGGGATAATTACTCAAATAGTCCTCAAACTCATACTCTATTTATATTTTGGTCCCTCAATTAAATTATTTGTTCAAATGGTCTATCAACTCTATATTAATTGCTCCATTGATCCTACCGTTACATTATATTAATGTTGCCGTCAAATGTAAGAGTAAAACCGTCCATAACCATCCTATGTTCCCCAAATAGATAATAAAGTATGATAAATTGGTTATACATATGTGATAAAGTGGTGATACATATGTGATAAAGTGGTGATAAAGAAGTGATACATAGGACCAAAGTGCCGATTAATAAAGACTTGGTGGACCATTTGAACAAATAATTTAGTTTAGTGACCAAAATGTAAATCGGGTACAAATTTGAGGACCATTTGAGTAATTTACCCTTATGTTTATATTCATAATATATGGTGACAATTTCGCCATTATTTCCACCTTCTATTCATTAGTAAGAAAATAAATTAAGGCTTGAATGCAAGTTTGGCAAAATAATGTCATGCCTTCAAAATCGTAAGATTTGCAAAAATCAATGTATAAAACGGAAATTCTTTGACGTGACTGTAATATCGTCATGTAGTGTTACACTTCATTTATATTGGAGAACGCTCTTTACTTAAAAATATTATAAACTAAAATAAAAACGTGTCATCCACCCATATTATATACATGAATGAGGAAAATCAGGTGTCAGTGTTTTACAAACTCACCTAATAATTTTACCAAATTGTTTTTCAAAAAAAATAGTATAGCCGCGCGGCTATACTCATTTTTTAATAAAAAATGGTATAGCCTGCCGGCTTCTCTTTGACACGTGGGCTTAGGGCATGGGCTGGTCTTAAGAGAGAGAGAGAGAGAGTAGTATACCCGGCCGGCTATAATTTTTTTACTATAAAAAAATTAGTACGGCCGTGCGGCTGTACTCGTTTTCCCTTAAAAAAAAAACAGGCTTTTCTCTTTTGCCACGTGGCACCTAGGGAATGGGAGGATCCTCTTTTTTGAGATACACAGAGTATAGCCGCACGGCTATACTCTTTTTTATTTTTAATACCTTAAAACTATAAAATATGTTTCTTTACTTTTGTTTTTTGGCCTACTTCTTTAAGTTACTATACGTAATCAAGTGATATCTTAGCCTTTTTTAATCACTTTCCTCAGTAATTACGTTTTAATTATTTTTTTAATGTAAAAAGATTGAAGTAATATCACACAAAGTAATTAATTTCTATTTATTAAGTCTTTTGTGAAATTCTTTTGGGTGTCTTAATTCAATTTCTCCATAGGCACACAAAATTCACGTATCGTCCACGGATAACTGAAATTAAAAAATATATACCTCAAAAAAAGGGTATAACTCAGTTTTACCAAATTGTTTTTCAAAAAAAATAGTATAGCCGTGCGGTGATACTCGTTTTTTAATAAAAAATGGTATAGCCGGCCGGCTTTACCTTTTTCACACGTGGGCTTAGGGCATGGGCTGGTCTTAAGAGAGAGAGAGAGAGAGAGAGAGAGAGAGTAGTATAGCCGGCTGGCTATATTTTTTTTAATATAAAAAAATTAGTACAGCCGTCCGGCTGTACTCGTTTTCCCTAAAAAACAGGCTTCTCTCTTTTGCCACGTGGCACCTAGGCAATGGGAAGGTTCTCTTTTTTGAGATACACATAGTATAGCCGCACGGCTATACTCTTTTTTATTTTTAATACTTTAAAAATATATAATATGTTTCTTCACTTTTGTTTTTTGTCCTACTTCTTTAAGTTACTATACGTAATCAAGTAATATCTTAGCCTTTTTTAATCACTTTCCTCAGTAATTATGTTTTAATTATTTTTTTAATGTAAAAAGATTGAAGTAATATCACACAAAGTAATTAATTTCTATTTATTAAGTCTTTTGTGAAATTCTTTTGCGTGTCTTAATTCAATTTCTCCATAAGCACACAAAATTCACGTATCGTACATGGATTACTGAAATTAAAAAATATATAGCCGGCCGGCTGGTCTTAATAGAGAGAGAGAGAGAGTATAGCCGGCCGGCTATATTTTTTAATATAAAAAATTAGTACAGCCGTGCGGCTGTACTCGTTTTTCCTTTAAAAAAAGGCTTTCCTCTTATGCCACGTGGCACCTAGGGAATGAGAGGGTCCTCTTTTTTGAGATACATATAGTATAGCCGTACGGCTATACTCTTTTTTATTTTTAATACTTTAAAAATATATAATATGTTTCTTTACTTTTGTTTTTTTTTGTCCTACTTCTTTAAGTTACTATACGTAATCAAGTAATGTCTTAGCCTTTTTTAATCACTTTCCTTGGTAATTATATTTTAATTATTTTTTCATGTAAAAAGATTGAAGTAAAATCACACAAAGTAATTAATTTCTATTTATTAAGTCTTTTGTGAAATTCTTTTGGGTGTCTTAATTCAATTTCTCCATAGGCACACAAAATTCATGTATCGTACACGGATTACTGAAATAAAAAAATATATACCTCAAAAAAAGGGTATAACTCAGTTTTACCAAATTGTTTTTTTTTTTTAAAATAGTATAGCCGCGCGGCTATACTCGTTTTTGGATAAAAAATGGTATAGCCGGCCGGCTTTACCACTTCGACACGTGGGCTTAGGCCATGGGCTGGTCTTAATAGAGAGAGAGAGAGAGATATATATATATATATAGCCGGCCGCCTATATTTTTTTAATATAAAAAAATTAGTTCAGCTGCGCGGCTGTACTCGTTTTTCCTTTAAAAAAACAGGCTTTCCTCTTTTGCCACGCGGCACCTTGGGAATGGGAGGGTCCTGTTTTTTTAGATACACATAGTATAGCCGCACGGCTATACTCTTTTTTTTTTCAATACTTTAAAAATATATAATATGTTTCTTTACTTTTGTTTTTTGTCCAACTTCTTTAAGTTACTATGCGTAATCAAGTAATGTCTTAGCCTTTTTTAATCACTTTCCTCGGTAATTATTTTTTAATTATTTTTTAATGAAAAAAAATTGAAGTAATATCACACAAAGTAATTAATTTCTATTTATTAAGTCTTTTGTGAAATTCTTTTGGGTGTCTTAATTTAATTTCTCCATAGGCACACAAAATTCACGTATCGTACACGGATAACTGAAATTAAAAAATATACACCTCAAAAAAAGGGTATAACTCAGTTTTACAAAATTATTTTTCAAAAAAAAAATAGTATAGCCGCGCGGCTATACTCGTTTTTTAATAAAAAATGGTATAGCCGGCCGGCTTTAACTTTTTGACACGTGGGCTTAGGGCATGGGCTGGTCTTAATAGAGAGAGAGATAGTAGTATAGCCGGGCTATAATTTTTTTAATATAAAAAAATTAGTACAGCCGTGCGGCTGTACTCCTTTTCCCTCTAAAAACGGCTTTCCTCTTTTGCCACGTGGCACCTAGTGAATGGGAGGGTCCTCTTTTTTGAGATACACATAGTATAGCCGTACGGCTATACTCTTTTTTATTTTTAATACTTTAAAAATATATAATATGTTTCTTTACTTTTGTTTTTTTGTCCTACTTCTTTAGGTTACTATATGTAATCAAGTAATGTCTTAGCCTTTTTTAATCACTTTCCTCGGTAATTATATTTTAATTATTTTTTAAGGTAAAAAGATTGAAGTAATATCACACAAAGTAATTAATTTCTATTCATTAAGTCTTTTGTGAAATTCTTTTGGGTATCTTAATTCAATTTCTCCATAGGCACACAAAATTCACGTATCGTACACGGATTACTTAAATTAAAAAATATATACCTCAAAAAAATAACTCAGTTTTACCAAATTGTTTTTCAAAAAAAAGTATAGCCGCGCGGCTATACTCGTTTTTGAATAAAAAACGGTATAGCCGGCCGGCGTTACCGTTTTGACACGTGGGCTTAGGGCATGGGCTGGTCTTAAGAGAGAGAGAGAGTAGTATAGCTGGGCTATAATTTTTTTAATATAAAAAAATTATTGCAGCCGTGCGGCTGTACTCGTTTTCCCTTAAGAAAAACAGGCTTTTCTCTTTTGCCACGTGGCACCTTGGGAATGGGAGGGTCCTCCTTTTTTAGATACACATAGTATAGCCGGACGGCTATACTCTTTTTTATTTTTAATACTTTAAAAATATATAATATGTTTCTTTACTTTTGTTTTTTGTCCTACTTCTTTAAGTTACTATGCGTAATCAAGTAATGTCTTAGCCTTTTTTAATCACTTTCCTCGGTAATTATTTTTTAATTATTTTTTAATGAAAAAAAATTGAAGTAATATCACACAAAGTAATTAATTTCTATTTATTAAGTCTTTTGTGAAATTCTTTTGGGTGTCTTAATTTAATTTCTCCATAGGCACACAAAATTCACGTATCGTACACGGATAACTGAAATTAAAAAATATACACCTCAAAAAAAGGGTATAACTCAGTTTTACAAAATTATTTTTCAAAAAAAAAATAGTATAGCCGCGCGGCTATACTCGTTTTTTAATAAAAAATGGTATAGCCGGCCGGCTTTAACTTTTTGACACGTGGGCTTAGGGCATGGGCTGGTCTTAATAGAGAGAGAGATAGTAGTATAGCCGGGCTATAATTTTTTTAATATAAAAAAATTAGTACAGCCGTGCGGCTGTACTCCTTTTCCCTCTAAAAACGGCTTTCCTCTTTTGCCACGTGGCACCTAGTGAATGGGAGGGTCCTCTTTTTTGAGATACACATAGTATAGCCGTACGGCTATACTCTTTTTTATTTTAATACTTTAAAATATATAATATGTTTCTTTACTTTTGTTTTTTTGTCCTACTTCTTTAGGTTACTATATGTAATCAAGTAATGTCTTAGCCTTTTTTAATCACTTTCCTCGGTAATTATATTTTAATTATTTTTTAAGGTAAAAAGATTGAAGTAATATCACACAAAGTAATTAATTTCTATTCATTAAGTCTTTTGTGAAATTCTTTTGGGTATCTTAATTCAATTTCTCCATAGGCACACAAAATTCACGTATCGTACACGGATTACTTAAATTAAAAAATATATACCTCAAAAAAATAACTCAGTTTTACCAAATTGTTTTTCAAAAAAAATAGTATAGCCGCGCGGCTATACTCGTTTTTGAATAAAAAACGGTATAGCCGGCCGGCGTTACCGTTTTGACACGTGGGCTTAGGGCATGGGCTGGTCTTAAGAGAGAGAGAGAGTAGTATAGCTGGGCTATAATTTTTTTAATATAAAAAAATTATTGCAGCCGTGCGGCTGTACTCGTTTTCCCTTAAGAAAAACAGGCTTTTCTCTTTTGCCACGTGGCACCTTGGGAATGGGAGGGTCCTCCTTTTTTAGATACACATAGTATAGCCGGACGGCTATACTCTTTTTTATTTTTAATACTTTAAAAATATATAATATGTTTCTTTACTTTTGTTTTTTGTCCTACTTCTTTAAGTTACTATGCGTAATCAAGTAATGTCTTAGCCTTTTTTAATCACTTTCCTCGGTAATTATTTTTTAATTATTTTTTAATGAAAAAAAATTGAAGTAATATCACACAAAGTAATTAATTTCTATTTATTAAGTCTTTTGTGAAATTCTTTTGGGTGTCTTAATTTAATTTCTCCATAGGCACACAAAATTCACGTATCGTACACGGATAACTGAAATTAAAAAATATACACCTCAAAAAAAGGGTATAACTCAGTTTTACAAAATTATTTTTCAAAAAAAAAAATAGTATAGCCGCGCGGCTATACTCGTTTTTTAATAAAAAATGGTATAGCCGGCCGGCTTTAACTTTTTGACACGTGGGCTTAGGGCATGGGCTGGTCTTAATAGAGAGAGAGATAGTAGTATAGCCGGGCTATAATTTTTTTAATATAAAAAAATTAGTACAGCCGTGCGGCTGTACTCCTTTTCCCTCTAAAAACGGCTTTCCTCTTTTGCCACGTGGCACCTAGTGAATGGGAGGGTCCTCTTTTTTGAGATACACATAGTATAGCCGTACGGCTATACTCTTTTTTATTTTTAATACTTTAAAAATATATAATATGTTTCTTTACTTTTGTTTTTTTGTCCTACTTCTTTAGGTTACTATATGTAATCAAGTAATGTCTTAGCCTTTTTTAATCACTTTCCTCGGTAATTATATTTTAATTATTTTTTAAGGTAAAAAGATTGAAGTAATATCACACAAAGTAATTAATTTCTATTCATTAAGTCTTTTGTGAAATTCTTTTGGGTATCTTAATTCAATTTCTCCATAGGCACACAAAATTCACGTATCGTACACGGATTACTTAAATTAAAAAATATATACCTCAAAAAAATAACTCAGTTTTACCAAATTGTTTTTCAAAAAAAATAGTATAGCCGCGCGGCTATACTCGTTTTTGAATAAAAAACGGTATAGCCGGCCGGCGTTACCGTTTTGACACGTGGGCTTAGGGCATGGGCTGGTCTTAAGAGAGAGAGAGAGTAGTATAGCTGGGCTATAATTTTTTTAATATAAACAAATTAGTACAGCCGCGCGGCTGTACTCGTTTTCCCTTAAAAAAAACAGGCTTTTCTCTTTTGCCACGTGGCACCTTGGGAATGGGAGGGTCCTCCTTTTTTAGATACACATAGTATAGCCGGACGGCTATACTCTTTTTTATTTTTAATACTTTAAAAATATATAATATGTTTCTTTACTTTTGTTTTTTGTCCTACTTCTTTAAGTTACTATACGTAATCAAGTAATGTCTTAGCCTTTTTTAATCACTTTCCTCGGTAATTATATTTTAATTATTTTTTAATGAAAATAGATTGAAGTAATATCACACAAAGTAATTAATTTCTATTTATTAAGTCTTTTGTGAAATTCTTTGGGGTGCCTTAATTCAATTTCTCCATACGCACACAAAATTCACGTATCGTACACGGATTACTTAAATTAAAAAAATATATACCTCAAAAAATGGGTATAACTCAGTTTTACCAAATTGTTTTTCAAAAAAAATAGTATAGCCGCGCGGCTATACTCGTTTTTGAATAAAAAATGGTATAGCCGGCCGGCGTTACCTCTTTGACATGTGGGCTTAACGCATGTGCTGGTCTTAAGAGAGAGAGAGAGAGAGAGAGAGAGAGAGAGAGAGAGAGGGAGAGTAGTATAGCCGGCCGTCTATATTTTTTTTAATTTAAAAAATTAGTACAGCTGTGCGGCTGTACTCGTTTTTCCTTTAAAAAAACAGGCTTTCCTCTTTTCCCACGTCGCACCTAGGGAATGGGAGGGTCCCCTTTTTTTAGATACACATAGTATAGCCGCGCGGCTATACTCTTTTTTATTTTTAATACTTTAAAAATATATAATTTGTTTCTTTACTTTTGTTTTTTGTCCTACTTCTTTAAGTTAGTATACATAATCAAGTAATGTCTTAGCCTTTTTAATCACTTTCTTCGGTAATTATATTTTAATTATTTTTTTAATGTAAAAAGATTGAAGTAGTATCACACAAAGTAATTAATTTCTATTTATTAAGTCTTTTGTGAAATTCTTTTGGGTGTCTTAACTCAATTTCTCCATAGGCACACAAAATTCACGTATCGTGCACGGATAATTGAAATTAAAAAATATATACCTCAAAAAAAGGGTATAACTTAGTTTTACCAAATTGTTTTTCAAAAAAAATAGTATAGCCGTGCGGCGATACTCGTTTTTTAATAAAAAATGGTATAGCCGGCCGGCTTTACCCTTTTCACACGTGGGCTTAGGGCATGGGCTTGTCTTAAGAGAGATAGAGAGAGAGAGAGAGAGAGAGAGAGAGTAGTATAGCCGGCCGGCTATATTTTTTTTAATATAAAAAAAGTAGTACACCCGTGCGGCTGTACTCGTTTTTCTTTTAAAAAAACAGGCTTTCCACTTTTGCCACGTGGCAGCTATGGAATTGGAGGGTCCTCTTTTTTGAGATACACATAGTATAGCCGCACGGCTATACTCTTTTTTATTTTTAATTCTTTAAAAATATATAATCAAGTGATATACGGAATGGGAGGGTCCTCTTCTTTAAGTTACTATACGTAATCAAGTGATATCTTAGCCTTTTTTAATCACTTTCCTCAGTAATTATGTGTTAATTATTTTTTTAATGTAAAAAGATTGAAGTAATATCACACAAAGTAATTAATTTCTATTTCTTAAGTCTTTTGTGAAATTCTTTTGGATGTCTTAATTCAATTTCTCCATAAGCACACAAAATTCAAGTATCGTACACGGATTACTTAAATTAAAAAATATATACCTCAAAAAAAGGGTATAACTCAGTTTTACCAAATTGTTTTGCAAAAAAAATAATATAGCCCTGCGGCTATACTCTTTTTTTTTTAATACTTTAAAAATATATAATATGTTTCTTTACTTTTGTTTTTTGTACTACTTCTTTAAGTTACTATACGTAATCAAGTAATGTCTTAGCCTTTTTTAATCACTTTCCTCGGTAATTATATTTTAATTATTTTTTAATGTAAAAAGATTGAAGTAATATCACACAAAGTAATTAATTTCTATTTATTAAGTCTTTTGTGAAATTCTTTTGGGTGTCTTAATTCAATTTCTCCATAGCCACACAAAATTCACGTATCGTACATGGATTACTGAAATTAAAAACTTATACCTCAAATAAAGGGTATAACTCAGATTTACAAAATTGTTTAAAAAAAAAAAAAAATAGTATAGCCGGCCGGCTTTACCTTTTTGACACGTGGGCTTAGGGCATGGGCTGGTCTTAAGAGACAGAGAAAGTAGTATAGCCGGGCTATAATTTTTTTAATTTAAAAAAATTAGTACAGCCGTGCGGCTGTACTCGTTTTCCCTTAAAAAAAACAGGCTTTTCTCTTAAGAGAGAGAGAGAGAGAGCGGCCGTCTATATTTTTTTTAATTTTAAAAAATTAGTACAGCCGTGCGACTGTACTCGTTCTTCCTTTAAAATATCAGGCTTTCCTCTTTTGCCACGTGTCACCTACGGAATGGGAGGGTCCTCTTTTTTGAGATACACATAGTATAGCCGCACGGCTATACTCTTTTTTATTTTTAATACTTTAAAAATATATAATATGTTTCTTTACTTTTGTTTTTTGTCCTACTTCTTTAAGTTACAATACGTAATCAAGTAATATCTTAGCCTTTTTTAATCACTGTCTTCAGTAATTATGTTTTAATTATTTTTTTAATGTAAAAAGATTGAAGTAATATCACACAAAGTAATTAATTTCTATTTATTAAGTCTTTGGTGAAATTCTTTTGGGTGTCTTAATTCAATTTCTCCATACGCACACAAAATTCACGTATCGTACACGGATTACTGAAATTAAAAACTTATACCTCAAATAAAGGGTATAACTCAGATTTACAAAATTGTTTTTCAAAAAAAAAATAGTATAGCCGCGCGGCTATACTCGTTTTTGAATAAAAAATAGTATAGCTGGCCGGCGTTACCTCTTTGACACGTGGGCTTAACGCATGGGCTGGTCTTAAGAGAGAGAGAGAGAGAGAGAGAGAGAGAGAGTAGTATAGACGGCCGTCTATATTTTTTTTAATTTAAAAAAATTAGTACAGTCGTGCGGCTGTACTCGGTTTTACTTTAAAAAAACAGGCTTTCCTCTTTTGCCACGTCGCACCTAGGGAATGGGAGGGTCCTCTTTTTTTAAATACACATAGTATAGCCGCACGGCTATACTCTTTTTTATTTTTAATACTTTAAAAATATATAATATGTTTCTTTACTTTTGTTTTTTGTCCTACTTCTTTAAGTTACTATACGTAATCAAGTAATGTTTTAGCCTTTTTTAAACACTTTCCTCGGTAATTATTTTTTAATGTAAAAAGATTGAAGTAATATCACACAAAGTAATTAATTTCTATTTATTAAGTCTTTTGTGAAATTCTTTTTGGTGTCTTAATTCAATTTCTCCATAGGCACACAAAATTCACGTATCGTACACGGATTACTGAAATTAAAAAATATATACCTCAAAAAAAGGGTATAACTCAGGTTTACAAAATTCTTTTTCAAAAAAAATAGTATAGCCGGGCGGCTATACACGTTTTTGAATAAAAAATGCTATAGCCGGCCGGCTTTACCTCTTTGAGACGTGGGCTTAGGCCATGGGCTGGTCTTAAGAGAGAGAGAGAGAGAGAGAGAGAGAGAGAGAGAGAGAGAGAGAGAGAGAGAGTAGTATAGCCGGCCGGCTATATTTTGTTCATATAAAAAAATTAGTAGAGCCGCGCGGCTGTACTCGTGTTTCCTTTAAAAAAAAGGCTTTTCTCTTTTGCCACGTGGCACCTAGGGAATGGGAGGGTCCTCTTTTTTGAGATGTACATAGTATAGCCGCACGGCTATACTCTTTTTTATTTTTAATACTTTAAAAATATAAAATATGTTTCTTTACTTTTGTTTTTTGGCCTACTTCTTTAAGTTACTATACGTAATCAAGTGATATCTTAGCCTTTTTTAATCACTTTCCTCAGTAATTATGTTTTAATTATTTTTTTAATGTAAAAAGATTGAAGTAATATCACACAAAGTAATTAATTTCTATTTATTAAGACTTTTGTGAAATTCTTTTGGGTGTCTTAATTTAAGTTCTCCATAGGCACCCAAAATTCACGTATCGTACACGGATTACTGAAATTAAAAAATATATACCACAAAAAGGGGGTATAACTCAGTTTTACAAAATTGTTTTTCAAAAAAAAAAGTATCGCCGCCCGGCTATACTCTTTTTGAATAAAAAATGCTATAGCCGGCCGGCTTTACCTCTTTGAGACGTGAGCTTAGGTCATGGGCTGGTCTTAATAGAGAGAGAGAGAGTAGTATAACCGGCCGGCTGTATTGTTTTAATATAAAAAAATTAGTACAGCCGTGCGGCTGTACGCGTTTTTCCTTTAAAAAAACAGGCTTTTCTCTTTTGTCACATGGCACCTATGGAATGGGAGGGTCCTCTTTTCTGAGATACACATAATATGGCCGAACGGCTATACTCTTTTTTATTTTTAATTCTTTAAAAATATATAATATGTTTCTTTACTTTTATTTTTTGTCCTACTTCTTCAAGTTACTATACGTAATCAAGTGATATCTTAGCCTTTTTTAATCACTTTCCTCAGTAATTATGTTTTAATTATTTTTTAATGTAAAAAGATTGAAGTAATATCACACAAAGTAATTAATTTCTATTTATTAAGTCTTTTCTGAAATTCTTTTGGGTGTCAATATTCAATTTCTCCATAAGCACACAAAATTCAAGTATCGTACACGGATTACTTAAATTAAAAAATATATACCTCAAAAAAAGGGTATAACTCAGTTTTACCAAATTGGTTTGCAAAAAAAATAGTATAGCCGCGCGGCTATACTCTTTTTTTTTTTAATACTTTCAAAATATATAATATGTTTCTTTACTTTTGATTTTTGTCCTACTTCTTTAAGTTAATATACGTAATCAAGTAATGTCTTAGCCTTTTTTAATCACTTTCCTCGGTAATTATATTTTAATTATTTTTTAATGTAAAAAGATTGAAGTTCTATCACACAAAGTAATTAATTTCTATTTATTAAGTCTTTTGTGAAATTCTTTTGGGTGTCTTAATTCAATTTCTCCAAAGGCACACAAAATTCACGTATCGTACACGGATTACTGAAATTAAAAACTTATACCTCAAAAAAAGGGTATAACTCAGATTTACAAAATTGTTTTTCAAAAAAAAATAGTATAGCCACGCGGCTATACTCGTTTTTAATAAAAAATGGTATAGCCGGCGGGCTTTACCTTTTTGACACGTGGGCTTAGGGCATGGGCTGGTCTTAAGAGACAGAGAGAGTAGTATAGCCGGGCTATATTTTTTTTAATATAAAAAAATTAGTACAGCTGTGCGGTTGTACTCGTTTTCACTTAAAAAAAAATAGGCTTTTCTCTTAAGAGAGAGAGAGAGAGAGAGAGAGAGTATAGCCGGCCGTCTATATTTTTTTTAATTTAAAAAAAATAGTACAGCCGTCCGGCTGTACTCGTTTTTCCTTTAAAATATCAGGCTTTCCTCTTTTGACACGTGTCACCTAGGGAATGGGAGGGTCCTCTTCTTTGAGATACACATAGTATAGCCTCGCGGCTCTACTCTTTTTTATTTTTAATACTTTAAAAATATATAATATGTTTCTTTACTTTTGTTTTTTGTCCTACTTCTTTAAGTTACTATACGTAATCAAGTGATATCTTAGCCTTTTTTAATCACTGTCTTCAGTAATTATGTTTTAATTATTTTTTTAATGTAAAAAGATTGAACTAATATCACACAAAGTAATTAATTTCTATTTATTAAGTCTTTTGGGAAATTCTTTTGGGTGTCTTAATTCAATTTCTCCATAGGCACACAAAATTCACGTATCGTACACGGATTACTGAAATTAAAAAATATATACCCCAAAAAAAGGGTATAACTCAGTTTTACCAAATTGTTTAAAAAAAAAAAAAATAGTATAGCCGCGCGGCGATACTTGTTTTTGAATAAAAAATGGTATAGCTTTTCGGCTTTACTTCTTTGACACGTGGGCTTAGGCCATGGGCTGGTCTTAATAGAGAGAGAGAGAGAGAGAGAGAGAGAGAGAGAGAGAGAGTAGTATAGCCGGCCGGCTATATTTGTTTTTTAATTTAAAAAAATTAGTACCGCCATGCGGCTGTACTCGTTTTTCCGTTAAAAAAACAGGCTTACCTCTTTTGCCACGTGGCACCGAGGGAATGGGAGGGTCCTCGTTTTTGAGATACACATAGTATAGACGCACGGCTATAATTTTTTTATTTTTAATACTTTAAAAATATATAATATGTTTCTTTACTCTTGTTTTTTGTCCTACTTCTTTAAGTTACTATACGTAATCAAGTAATATCTTAGCCTTTTTTAATCACTTTCCTCAGTAATTATATTTTAATTATTTTTTAATGTAAAAAGATTGAAGTAATATCACACAAAGTAATTAATTTCTATTTATTAAGTCTTTTGTGAAATTCTTTTGGGTGTCTTAATTCAATTTCTCCATAGGCACACAAAATTCACGTATCGTACACGGATTACTGAAATTAAAAAATATATACCTCAAAAAAAGGGTATAACTCAGTTTTACCAAATTGTTTTTCAAAAAAAATAGTATAGCCGCGCGGCTATACTCGTTTTTGAATAAAAAATGCTATAGCCGGCCGGCTTTACCTCTTTGAGACGTGAGCTTAGGCCATGGGCTGGTCTTAACAGAGAGAGAGAGTAGTATTGCCGGTCTTAACAGATAAAAAAATTAGTACCACCGAGCGGCTGTACTCGTTTTTCCTTTAAAAAAACAGGCTTTTCTCTTTTGCCACATGGCACCTAGGGAATGGGAGGGTCCTCTTTTTTGAGATACACATAGTATAGCCGCACGGCTATACTCCTTTTTATTTTTAATACTTTAAAAATATATAATATGTTTCTTTACTTTTGTTTTTTGTCCTACTTCTTTAAGTTACTATACGTAATCAAGTAATGTCTTAGCCTTTTTTAATCACTTTCCACGGTAATTATATTTTAATGTAAAAAGATTGAAGTAATATCACACAAAGTAATTAATTTCTATTTATTAAGTCTTTTGTGAAATTCTTTTGGGTGTCTTAATTCAATTTCTCCATAGGCACACAAAATTCACGTATCGTACGCGGATTACTTAAATTAAAAAATATATACCTCAAAAAAAGGGTATAACTCAGTTTTACGAAATTGTTTTTCAAAAAAAAATAGTATAGCCGCGCGGCTATACTCGTTTTTGAATAAAAAATTGTGTAGCCGGCCGGCTTTACCTCTTTGACACGTGGGCTTAACGCATGGGCTGGTCTTAAGAGAGAGAGAGAGAGAGAGAGAGAGAGAGAGCCGGCCGTTCATATTTTTTTTAATTTAAAAAATTCGTACAGCCGTGCGGCTGTACTCATTTTTCCTTTAAAAAAACAGGCTTTCCTCTTTTGCCACGTCGCACCTAGGGAATGGGACGGTCCCCTTTTTTTAGATACACATAGTATAGCCGCCCGGCTATACTCTTTTTTATTTTTAATACTTTGAAAATATATAATTTGTTTCTTTACTTTTGTTTTTTGTCCTACTTCTTTAAGTTACTATACGTAATCAAGTAATGTCTTTGCCTTTTTTAATCACTTTCCTCGGTAATTATATTTTAATTATTTTTTTAATGTAAAAAGATTGAACTAGTATCACACAAAGTAATTAATTTCTATTTATTAAGTCTTTTGTGAAATTCTTTTGGGTGTCTTAACTCAATTTCTCCATAGGCACACAAAATTCACGTATCGTACACGGATAACTGAAATTAAAAAATATATACCTCAAAAAAGGGTATTACTCAGTTTTACCAAATTGTTTTTCAAAAAAAATAGTATAGCCGTGCGGCGATACTCGATTTTTAATAAAAAATGGTATAGCCGGCCGGCTTTACCCTTTTCACACGTGGGCTTAGGGCATGGGCTTGTCTTAAGAGAGAGAGAGAGAGAGAGAGAGAGAGAGAGAGAGAGTAGTATAGCCGGCCGGCTATATTTTTTTTAATATAAAAAAATTAGTACAGCCGTGCGGCTGTACTCGTTTTTCCGTTCAAAAAACAGGCTTTCCTCTTTTGCCACGTGGTAGCTATGGAATGGGAGGGTCCTCTTTTTTGAGATACACATAGTATAGCCGTACGGCTATATATTTTTTTTTTAATACTTTAAAAATATATAATATGTTTCTTTTCTCTTGTTTTTTGTCCTACTTCTTTAAGTTACTATACGTAATCAAGTAATATCTTAGCCTTTTTTAATCACTTTCCTCAGTAATTATACTTTAATTATTTTTTAATTTTAAAAGATTGAAGTAATATCACACAAAGTAATTAATTTCTATTTATTAAGTCTTTTGTGAAATTCTTTTGGGTGTCTTAATTCAATTTCTCCGTAGGCACACAAAATTCAAGTATCGTACACGGATAACTCAGTTTCACCAAATTGTTTTTCGAAAAAAATAGTATATAGCCGCGCGGCTATACTCGTTTTTGATTAAAAAATGGTATTGCCGGCTGGCTTTACCTCTTTGACACGTGGGCTTAACGCATGGGCTGGTCTTAAGAGAGAGAGAGAGAGAGAGAGAGAGAGAGAGAGAGAGAGAGAGTAGTATAGCCGGCCGTCTATATTTTTTTTAATTTAAAAAAATTAGTACAGCCGTGCGGCTGTACTCGTTTTTCCTTTAAAATAACAGGCTTTCCTCTTTTGCCATGTCGCACCTAGGGAATGGGAGGGTCCTCTTTTTTTAGATACACATAGTATTGCCGCGCGGCTATACTCTTTTTTATTTTTAATACTTTAAAAATATATAATTTGTTTCTTTACTTTTATTTTTTGTCCTCAAAATAAAAGGGTATAACTCAGTTTTACCAAACTGTTTTTAAAAAAAATATATACCTCAAAAAAAGGGTATAACTCAGTTTTACCAAACTGTTTTTAAAAAAAAATAGTATAGCCGCGCGGCAATACTTGGTTTTGAATAAAAAATGGTATAGCCGGTTGGCTTTACTTCTTTGACACGTGGGCTTAGGCCATGGGCTGGTCTTAATAGAGAGAGAGAGAGAGTAGTAAAGCCGGCCGGCTATATATTTTTAATATAAAAAAATTAGTACAGCCGTGCGGCTGTACTCGTTTTTCCTTTTAAAAAACAGGCTTTCCTCTTTTGCCACGTGACACCTAGGGAATGGGAGGGTCCGCTTTTTTGAGATACACATAGTATAGCCGCACGGCTATACTTATAAAATATGTTTCTTTACTTTTGTTTTTTGGCCTACTTCTTTAAGTTACTATACGTAATCAAGTGATATCTTAGCCTTTTTTAATCACTTTCCTCAGTAATTACGTTTTAATTATTTTTTTAATGTAAAAAGATTGAAGTAATATCACACAAAGTAATTAATTTCTATTTATTAAGTCTTTTGTGAAATTCTTTTGGGTGTCTTAATTCAATATCTCCATAGGCACACAAAATTCACGTATCGTACACGGATTACTGAAATTAAAAAATATATACCTCAAAAAAAAGGGTATAACTCAGTTTTACCAAATTGTTTTTCGAAAAAAAATAGTATAGCCGCGCGGCTATACTCGTTTTTGAATAAAAATGGTATAGCCGGCCGGCTTCACCTCTTTGACACGTGGGCTTAACGCTTTGGCTGGTCTTAAGAGAGAGAGAGAGAGAGAGAGAGAGAGAGAAAGGGAGAGAGAGCCGGCCGTCTATATTTTTTTCAATTAAAAAAAAATTAGTACAGCCGTGCGGCTGTACTCATTTTTCCTTTAAAATAACAGTCTTTCCTCTTTTGCCACGTGGCACCTAGGGAATGGGAAGGTCCTCTTTTTTGAGATACACATAGTATAGCCGCACGGCTATACTTTTAAAAATATATAATATGTTTCTTTACTTTTATTTTTTGTCCTACTTCTTTAAGTTACTATACGTAATCAAGTGATATCTTAGCCTTTTTAATCGCTGTCTTCAGTAATTATGTTTTAATTATTTTTTTAATGTAAAAAGATTGAAGTAATATCACACAAAGTAATTAATTTCTATTTATTAAGTCTTTTGGGAAATTCTTTTGGGTGTCTTAATTCAATTTCTCCACAGGCACACAAAATTCACGTATCGTACACGGATTACTGAAATTAAAAAATATATACCTCAAAAAAAGGGTATAACTCAGTTTTACCAAATTGTTTTTAAAAAAAAAATAGTATAGCCACGCGACGATACTTGTTTTTGAATAAAAAATGGTATAGCCGGACGGCTTTACTTCTTTGACACGTGGGCTTAGGCCACGGGCTGGTCTTAATAGAGAGAGAGAGAGAGAGAGAGAGAGAGAGAGAGAGAGAGAGAGAGAGAGAGATAGAGTAGCATACCCGGCCGGCTATATTTGTTTTTTAATTTAAAAACATTAGTACCGCCGTGCGGCTGTACTCGTTTTTCCGTTAAAAACAACAGGCTTTCCTCTTTTGCCACGTGGCACCTAGGGAATGGGAGGGTCATCTTTTTTGAGATACACATAGTATAGACGCACGGCTATACTTTTTTTATTTTTAATACTTTAAAAATATATAATATGTTTCTTTACTCTTGTTTTTTGTCCTACTTCTTTAAGTTACTGTACGTAATCAAGTAATATCTTAGCCTTTTTTATTCACTTTCCTCAGTAATTATATTTTAATTATTTTTTAATGTAAAATGATTGATGTAATATCACACAAAGTAATTAATTTCTAGTCATTAAGTCTTTTGTGAAATTCTTTTGGGTGTCTTAATTCAATATCTCCATAGGCACACAAAATTCACGTATCGTACACGGATTACTGAAATTAAAAAATATATACCTCAAAAAAAGGGTATATACCAGTTTTACCAAATTGTTTTTCAAAAAAAATAGTATAGCCGCGCGGCTATACTCGTTTTTGAATAAAAAATGGTATAGCCGGCCGGCTTTACCTCTTTGACACGTGAGCTTAACGCATGGGCTGGTCTTAAGAGAGAGAGAGAGAGAGTAGTATAGCCGGCCGTCTATATTTTTTTTAATTTAAAAAATTTAGTACAGCCGTGCGGCGGTACTCGTTTTTCCTTTAAAATTACAGGCTTTCCTCTCTTGCCACGTGGCACCTAGGGAATGGGAGGGTCCTCTTTTTTGACATACACATAGTATAGCCGCACGGCTATACTCTTTTTTATTTTTAGTACTTTAAAAATATATAATATGTTTCTTTACTTTTATTTTTTGTCCTAATTCTTTAAGTTACTATACGTAATCAAGTGATATCTTAGCCTTTTTTAATCACTGTCTTCAGTAATTATGTTTTAATTATTTTTTTAATGTAAAAAGATTGAAGTAATATCACACAAAGTAATTAATTTCTATTTATTAAGTCTTTTGGGAAATTCTTTTGGGTGTCTTAATTCAATTTCTCCACAGGCACACAAAATTCACGTATCGTACACGGATTACTGAAATTAAAAAATATATACCTCAAAAAAAAGGTATAACTCAGTTTTACTAAATTGTTTTGAAAAAAAAATAGTATAGCCGCGCGGCGATACTTGTTTTTGAATAAAAAATATTATAGCCGGACGGCTTTACTTCTTTGACACGTGGGCTTAGGCCATGGGCTGGTCTTAATAGAGAGAGAGAGAGAGAGAGAGAGAGAGAGAGAGAGAGAGAGAGAGAGAGAGAGAGAGAGAGAGAGAGAGAGATAGAGTAGTATACCCGGCCGGCTATATTTGTTTTTTAATTTAAAAAAATTAGTACCGCCATGCGGCTGTACTCGTTTTTCCGTTAAAAAAACAGGCTTTCCTCTTTTGCCACGTGGCACCTAGGGAATGGGAGGGTCCTCTTTTTTGAGATACACATAGTATAGACGCACGGCTATAATTTTTTTATTTTTAATACTTTAAAAATATATAATATGTTTCTTTACTCTTGTTTTTTGTCCTACTTCTTTAAGTTACTATAAGTAATCAAGTAATATCTTAGCCTTTTTTAATCACTTTCCTCAGTAATTATATTTTAATGTAAAAAGATTGAAGTAATATCACACAAAGTAATTAATTTCTATTTATTAAGTCTTTTGTGAAATTCTGTTGGGTGTCTTAATACAATTTCTCCATAGGCACACAAAATTCACGTATCGTACACTGATTACTGAAATTAAAAAATATATACCACAAAAAAAGGGTATAACTCAGTTTTACCAAATTGTTTTTCAAAAAAAGATAGTATAGCCGCGCGGCTATACTCGTTTTTGAATAAAAATGGTATAGCCGGCCGGCTTCACCTCTTTGACACGTGGGCTTAACGCTTTGGCTGGTCTTAAGAGAGAGAGAGAGAGAGAGAGAGAGAGAGAGAGAAAGGGAGAGAGAGCCGGCCGTCTATATTTTTTTCAATTAAAAAAAAATTAGTACAGCCGTGCGGCTGTACTCATTTTTCCTTTAAAATAACAGTCTTTCCTCTTTTGCCACGTGGCACCTAGGGAATGGGAAGGTCCTCTTTTTTGAGATACACATAGTATAGCCGCACGGCTATACTCTTTTTTATTTTTAATACTTTAAAAATATATAATATGTTTCTTTACTTTTATTTTTTGTCCTACTTCTTTAAGTTACTATACGTAATCAAGTGATATCTTAGCCTTTTTTAATCGCTGTCTTCAGTAATTATGTTTTAATTATTTTTTTAATGTAAAAAGATTGAAGTAATATCACACAAAGTAATTAATTTCTATTTATTAAGTCTTTTGGGAAATTCTTTTGGGTGTCTTAATTCAATTTCTCCACAGGCACACAAAATTCACGTATCGTACACGGATTACTGAAATTAAAAAATATATACCTCAAAAAAAGGGTATAACTCAGTTTTACCAAATTGTTTTTAAAAAAAAAATAGTATAGCCACGCGACGATACTTGTTTTTGAATAAAAAATGGTATAGCCGGACGGCTTTACTTCTTTGACACGTGGGCTTAGGCCACGGGCTGGTCTTAATAGAGAGAGAGAGAGAGAGAGAGAGAGAGAGATAGAGTAGCATACCCGGCCGGCTATATTTGTTTTTTAATTTAAAAACATTAGTACCGCCGTGCGGCTGTACTCGTTTTTCCGTTAAAAACAACAGGCTTTCCTCTTTTGCCACGTGGCACCTAGGGAATGGGAGGGTCATCTTTTTTGAGATACACATAGTATAGACGCACGGCTATACTTTTTTTATTTTTAATACTTTAAAAATATATAATATGTTTCTTTACTCTTGTTTTTTGTCCTACTTCTTTAAGTTACTGTACGTAATCAAGTAATATCTTAGCCTTTTTTATTCACTTTCCTCAGTAATTATATTTTAATTATTTTTTAATGTAAAATGATTGATGTAATATCACACAAAGTAATTAATTTCTAGTCATTAAGTCTTTTGTGAAATTCTTTTGGGTGTCTTAATTCAATATCTCCATAGGCACACAAAATTCACGTATCGTACACGGATTACTGAAATTAAAAAATATATACCTCAAAAAAAGGGTATATACCAGTTTTACCAAATTGTTTTTCAAAAAAAATAGTATAGCCGCGCGGCTATACTCGTTTTTGAATAAAAAATGGTATAGCCGGCCGGCTTTACCTCTTTGACACGTGAGCTTAACGCATGGGCTGGTCTTAAGAGAGAGAGAGAGAGAGAGTAGTATAGCCGGCCGTCTATATTTTTTTTAATTTAAAAAATTTAGTACAGCCGTGCGGCGGTACTCGTTTTTCCTTTAAAATAACAGGCTTTCCTCTCTTGCCACGTGGCACCTAGGGAATGGGGGTCCTCTTTTTTGACATACACATAGTATAGCCGCACGGCTATACTCTTTTTTATTTTTAGTACTTTAAAAATATATAATATGTTTCTTTACTTTTATTTTTTGTCCTAATTCTTTAAGTTACTATACGTAATCAAGTGATATCTTAGCCTTTTTTAATCACTGTCTTCAGTAATTATGTTTTAATTATTTTTTTAATGTAAAAAGATTGAAGTAATATCACACAAAGTAATTAATTTCTATTTATTAAGTCTTTTGGGAAATTCTTTTGGGTGTCTTAATTCAATTTCTCCACAGGCACACAAAATTCACGTATCGTACACGGATTACTGAAATTAAAAAATATATACCTCAAAAAAAAGGTATAACTCAGTTTTACTAAATTGTTTTGAAAAAAAAATAGTATAGCCGCGCGGCGATACTTGTTTTTGAATAAAAAATATTATAGCCGGACGGCTTTACTTTTTTGACACGTGGGCTTAGGCCATGGGCTGGTCTTAATAGAGAGAGAGAGAGAGAGAGAGAGAGAGAGAGAGAGAGAGAGAGAGAGAGAGAGAGAAGAGAGAGAGAGATAGAGTAGTATACCCGGCCGGCTATATTTTGTTTTTTTAATTTAAAAAAATTAGTACCCGCCATGCGGCTGTACTCGTTTTTTCCGTTAAAAAAAACAGGCTTTCCTCTTTTGCCACGTGGCAACCTAGGGAATGGGAGGGTCCTCTTTTTTGAGATACACATAGTATAGACGCACGGCTATAATTTTTTTTATTTTAATACTTTAAAAATATATAATATGTTTCTTTACTCTTGTTTTTTGTCCTACTTCTTTAAGTTACTATAAGTAATCAAGTAATATCTTAGCCTTTTTTAATCACTTTCCTCAGTAATTATATTTTAATGTAAAAGATTGAAGTAATATCACACAAAGTAATTAATTTCTATTTATTAAGTCTTTTGTGAAATTCTGTTGGGTGTCTTAATACAATTTCTCCATAGGCACACAAAATTCACGTATCGTACACTGATTACTGAAATTAAAAAATATATACCACAAAAAAAGGGTATAACTCAGTTTTACCAAATTGTTTTTCAAAAAAAGATAGTATAGCCGCGCGGCTATACTCGTTTTTGAATAAAAAATTGTATAGCCGGCCGGCTTTACCCGCTTTGACACGTGGGCTTAACGCATGGGCTGGTCTTGAGAGAGAGAGAGAGAGAGAAAGTAGTATAGCCGGCCGGCTATATTTGTTTTTTAATTTAAAAAAATTAGTACAGCCGTGCGGCTGTACTCGTTTTTCCTTAAAAAAGAGGCTGTACTCGTTTTTCCTTAAAAAAGAGGCTTTCCTCTTTTGCCACGTGGCACCTAGGGAATGGGAGGATCCTCTTTTTTGAGATACACATATTATAGCCGCACGGCTATACACTTTTTTATTTTTAATACTTTAAAAATATGAAATATGTTTCTTTACTTTTGTTTTTTGTCCTAATTCTTTAAGTTACTATACGTAATCAAGTAATATCTTAGCCTTTTTTAATCACTTTCCTCATTAATTATATTTTAATTATTTTTCAATGTAAAAAGATTGAAGTAATATCACACAAAGTAATTAATTTCTATTTATTAAGTCTTTTGTGAAATTCTTTTGGGTGTCTTAATTCAATTTCTCCATAGGCACACAAAATTCACGTATCGTACACGGATTACTGAAATTAAAAAATATATACCTTAAAAAAAGGGTATAACTTTGTTTTACCAAATTGTTTTTAAAAAAAAAATAGTATAGCCACGTGGCGATACTCGTTTTTGAATAAAAAATGGTATAGCCGGCCGTCTTTACCTCTTTGACACGTGGGCTTAGGCCATGGGCTGGTCTTAATAGAGAGAGAGAGAGAGAGAGAGAGAGTAGTATAGCCGACCGGCTATATTAGTACAGCCGTGCGGCTGTACTCGTTTTTCCTTTAAGAAAACAGGCTTTCCTCTTTTGCCACGTGGCACCTAGGGAATGGGAGGGTCCTCTTTTTTGAGACACATATAGTATAGCCGCACGGCTATACTTTTTTTAATTTTTAATACTTTAAAAATATAAAATATGTTTCTTTACTTTTGTTTTTTGTCCTACTTCTATAAGTTACTATACGTAATCAAGTAATATCTTAGCCTTTTTTAATCACTTTCCTCAGTAATTATATTTTAATTATTTTTTTAATGTAAAACGATTGAGGTAATATCACACAAAGTAATTAATTTCTATTTATTAAGTCTTTTGTGAAATTCTTTTGGGTGTCTTAATTCAATTTCTCCATAGGCACACAAAATTCACGTATCGTACACGGATTACTGAAATTAAAAAATATATACCTCAAAAAAAAGGGTATAGCTCAGTTTTACCAAATTGCTTTTCAAAAAAAATAGTATAGCCGCGCGGCTATACTCGTTTTTGAATTAAAAAATGGTATAGCCGGCCGGCTTTACCTCTTTGACACGTGGGCTTAGGCCATGGGCTGGTCTTAATAGAGAGAGAGAGAGAGAGAGAGAGAGAGAGAATAGTATAGCCGGCCGGATATACTTGTTTTATAATTTAAAAAAATTAGTACAGCCCTACGGCTGTACTCGCTTTCCCTTGAAGCGAAAGGCTTTTCTCTTTTGCCACGTGGCACCTAGGGAATGGGAGGGTCCTCTTTTTTGAGATACACATGGTATAGCCGCACGGCTATACTCGTTTTTATTTTTAATACTTTAAAAATATAAAATATGTTTATTTACTTTTGTTTTTTGGCCTACTTCTTTAAGTTACTATACGTAATCAAGTAATATCTTCGCCTTTTTTAATCACTTTCCTCAGTAGTTATGTTTTAATTATTTTTTTAATGTAAAAAGATTGAAGTAATATCACACAAAGTAATTAATTTCTATTTATTAAGTCTTTTGTGAAATTCTTTTGGGTGTCTTAATTCAATTTCTCCATAGGCACACAAAATTCACGTATTGTACACGGATTACTGAAATTAAAAAAATATATACCTCAAAAAAATGTGTCTCAAGTAGAGATTAAGGGCTCGTTTGGGATTGATTTTGGATAAACCAATACATGTAGGAGGTGCTTGTCCCCAAAAGTGATTATGGCCCTCCGAAAATCACTCCCAAACGAACTCTAAATAGGATGTGATCATTGGTGAATACAAGACAAATGCAACCGAATTGCTCATGGAAGCCCTAATGTAAATGTAGATAAGTCATGGCTTGGAAGATGAATGCATAATACCAATGTGATGGCTTGTATGATGCACAGAAAAACTCAAGAGGTAACTATAAATTCACTCAAATTATAACACGTGTTTTAGAAAAACAGACAACACATAGAGTAAAAAGTCTACACAAGAAAAGATATGTGTTTGTGCGAAATCAGGTTGAGCCCTCTACCCTTTGCTGAGGTGACTCATGGGCCATAGTAGCTATTCGAAAAGGTTTACATATTCAGAGACTCAAAACCAAACCCATATCCATTTTAGTCTCAATGGTCCATGAAGAGAAAGTAGACAATATAACCCAAAGCCCAAATTTAATGGGCAAGACCAAAATTACATGGAAACCCTCAAGGCCTCATCCAAACTACATACGCATTTGCCACTAGACACGTGTGCTCAGTGATTGGCCCCAGTCCTAAATTAGGGTTTTAGAAGCAGAGTTATTAAAACCGCAGCCGTGTTGTAGGGTTCACTCTCTTCTCCGCCCTCAGTTTCATCCAGAGAGAGCAACACAGTCTGCAGCAATGGGTAAGATGCACCAAATTCCTCTTTTTTCCCTTAACTATCCTCTTCAATTGAATCTGGGTTGTTCTAATTTTTCATTTTTGTGAACTTTTTTTTATGTAAAAAAGCGAGGATCAAGGTCCACGAGCTCAGAAACAAGACAAAGGCAGAGCTTTTGGGTCAACTGAAGGATCTGAAGGCAGAGCTTGCCCTCCTCCGAGTCGCCAAGGTCACCGGTGGAGCCCCTAACAAGCTCTCCAAAATGTACCCTCTCTGACTCTCTCTTTAATTTTTTTATGTTGATTTGTTGATTTATGAATTCTTTTTACAATTTTGTGTTTGTGGTTTCAGCAAGGTGGTAAGGCTTTCAATAGCACAGGTGTTGACAGTGATTTCCCAGAAGCAAAAAGCGGCTCTAAGGGAAGTCTACAAGAACAAGAAGTTTCTTCCTCTGGATTTGCGCCCAAAGAAGACCAGGGCCATCAGAAGGCGTCTGACCAAGCATCAGGTACTATAAATCTTTCATTCCCAGTTAAACCCATTTCAGTTTTCGTTGATATTAAGGTGCATAGTTATTTGGATGCCCGTGGTTTTAGAATTGTTGTAAATTTGGATAGATGGCAAGGCTGCATTTGTTATGCTCTTTCTTTGCTTTAACACGACATGTCAATGAGTCATGTAATAATAATTTCTTTTGCTGTGGATGAGTTCACTTTAATTATGTTGAATTCGCTTACCCAATCTAGTTTTTGTCAGAAATGTTATTAAAAAAATGGTATCTAAGAGACCGAATTTACTTGCTCAATTGTATTCAAGGATGAATCTAAGCAAATATGCATTGGTATATACTTAGGATCTAGGTGCAATTGTTTAATCTAGGTTTCATAATGTGGTAATTCTAAGGTTCAATATCTTTGATTCACACCAATGTGATTTTCTCAATACTATTAGATTCCCGGTTTGACTGATAGAGGGAAAAAAATGCAGCAACTTTTATTTCCAAGAGTGGCTATGTGACTTGATGGTTTTTCTGTATGATCCCTTAATTTATCAACTCTACAAGAAGATAATAACCTATCTCTAAACTTCCTAAGCTAATTAACTTGCCATAATATAAATTCGTTGCAAGATTTTGTTTTGTCTAGTTAAGATGCTTGCAACTAGATTTAGCAGTTTCGGTCAACTGTTTATTTAAGCACTTGCCCCTGCCCTATCACTTGTTTTATTTTATAATTTCCTTCTATTTCTGTCTTGACTTATAATTGATAGACGCAAGGTCATTTTTTATGGGAATAGCGGAACTGCTGTTATTGTTTTTTCATTCATTCCCCACCTCTCACCCACTGTTCTCTATTTTGTAGCATGAACTTTAGCAGTCAGAATCATTGTCAGTCTGTGTCAAATTTTATGGCTAAATCTGTTTATCCTAATTCAGTTGAATTGTTTTTTTTGTAGGCATCTTTAAAGACAGAACGGGAGAAGAAGAAGGAGATGTACTTCCCATTGAGGAAGTTTGCAATCAAAGCATAATGTTGGATTCAATTATGAAGGAAATCGGGTGTTTGGCCCATTATAAGATATTCCAAGGACACCATTTTAAAGTGTTAAGCTCTTCCCGTAATTTCATCATTGTAGACACTATCCCAAATATGATTTTGTTGGTCCAGGATTTTAATGCTGATTTTTATTTCTATTATTGTTTGAGCATTTGCAATGGGATTAATTTGGCCGGTTATCCTATTCACTCTTTGTTTTCTTAATTGAAGGCGTAGCATTTCATTTATCAACATCACTAGATGCATTCAACTTTGTTTGCCCCAGAAAGTTGATAACATCCAGCCCCTTCTTCCTAGCCAAACCATTTTATTATCATAAGTGAGTCCAAAGCGTAGATCATAACTGTATCCAGTCCTATAAGTGATCATCGTTTGCTTGATCCCCGAGTTTTGCGGGTTTTTTGGGCTTTTCAGTGATGCTCAATGCCTGTAATTTCACATTGCATCTCTTGATGATGCATGTTTTGCGTTTTGCCTCTCCTAAACATAACAATAACAGAAGCATTCGCATAATAATAATTTCTTTTTTTATACGTCTCAAAGATTCATAGTGAACTTTCCATTGGAGTTTCCTCTCGAAGTAATAACGTGTTGATCTACTCGCCACAGGAGCCACAAAGGGCTATGTAAATTGATTGGTATCTACCGATGAACGCATTCAAACTGATTTGGGAAACTGGTTTGTCAATTGTCAGCAATGTGAAACAAAGCTTCTTTCTTTATCCTGTTCTAAGCACCCGACGCGAAATGTTCTTCAGTTGATGGGTGTTGCTTGTTCATCCCTCCGAATCCACATCGTCGGTTGATGCAGTTAAAGACACAAACTCAAGTCCTGCAAAATGCATACTAACATATGTTCTGAGAAATTTTGGGTTTCTGAAGGTTAACTATCATAGAAGTAGGATGCGTCGAGCAAATCATATATGCCGAGGAAATGCTAAGTGGGCTGTGTGATCAATTTGTATACGGGCCAAGCTCTTTACGTCTATTGAATCGCTTGTTGGGCTTATTCAAACTTTAAAAAGACAAAAAAAAACAAATCGACCACAGTGGGAGTCGAACCCACGACCTTTTGATCCGAAGTCAAACGCGCTAATCCACTGCGCTATGCGGTCTTGTGTGTTCAAATGGGGTAGCAAATGGTATTTGTTAATAGAATGTTTTTTTTCTTTTCTTTTCTAGGTTTCAAAATTTTGCAGTCACACAGAGTGCGGTTTTCTTCTTTAGAGCTTAGGCCTCCTACATGGCTATGTTTCATAGGTTGTCCAAATTTTCAAAGTGTGTTGTGAAACAGACGAATGTTGATGGAAATTTGAAAACCACTGCAAAGAAATTCCTTCATCATGTTGATTTTGTCCACAGTTGCATTAGGTGAACAGTAAATAAAGTATAATTAGGCGCATACACATACACACAAGTCCAGCTTGCTAAAAAACAAATGTCACACAAGGCCGTTATGGGTCACTATCAAGAATAATATGAACAACTGAAATTGGGTCACCAGAAACACACAGAATAATTGACCCTTTTGCTTTTTTTCACAGAAAATTTACCCATGATGTAAAGGAAGCATCCCCCCAAGGACATCTTTTTCGGGTCTCTCTCTCCCTCACTCTCAAATGATTCTTATTTTCGTGGCTCCAATCTTCCTCAGGTTCACATTCTGGTTTTGGATTGCTTGGGCTGGATGCATTTAATTTTGAGTCAAGTTTACATGTGGGTCTGTTGGACCATTCTTGCCATCATCATCAACTTCACGCGGTAAGCCTATATGGTAAACAGAGCAATCCACAGAATAGATACAACGCGGCAGAAAATAGTAGCATTTGAAAGTATTCTCACACTGAAAATGAAAGCTTTGCATGAATAGTTTAAAAGATATTGAAAATTTCTACCCAATATTGTTAATTGATTTTGAGTTGGATGTTCACATTCTATTATGATATTAGAGCAGACTATCTATGTGTTGAACCCAACGGCAACACATGCTTCCACATTACTCAATATATTGTAATATGTATTGGCCACTTGTTTAGTTCAAGTGATGTCACACAATAGGGGCGGGGGAGGTGGAAGGGAGGGGCATGTTAGAGTATTATCACACGCCGAAAATGAAAGTCTCTACATTAATAGTTTAAAAGATGTTGGAACTCTCTACCTATTACCAATTAGTTTTGGGCTAAATACGACCCACATTCTACTACCTTCTATAAACAAGAAATGAGCTTTGGCAAATGTTATTTTGGTAGTTCTACGTAATAGGGGTTCTGTGATGTAATTTTCAAGTCAATTATAATATGAAAATGAGAACATAAGAAACAAGTCTGGATTTAAGCAGGAAGTTTCAGAAACATCAATTTTAATTAATTTGACAAAGATTGCAAAAACGTCACGGATTATGGGAGTTTATGGAAAGAGTTGCCATCAACATCAAGCTACGAGACCCATGACGATTCACACACAGGAAGCCAAAACATAAAATCTCATAGTCACATACAAACCGAGCATACCCAATTACCATAAGCCAAATGTAAAATGGGGTCTTCTACTTGATTACGGCACAATAATTACTTAGGTTTAAAGAACTAATTAAGTAGCTATCACTACTTCAAAATTACCACTTATAAAATGGTGGAATGGATTTTCATTTGACTCATTCAACTAGCTCCACTCATCATTTGTGCAGCACTAAGGGGTGACGGAGTATGCATGAATATTAATTCATTAGTTTAGCGACCAAAACACTTGATTAACATCCAATTATGTTGGGACCTCGAGCTAAAGCCAAAGGCTATAAACTAACAGAAAAAAACAAACAACAAAAAGTTGACCACTTCATATGCTTCAATGCTGGTTTTTGTTAATTGTGTGTGAATTTCAGTTATAATATTCAATGCGATACACAGTTTAAAAGAGTTAATTTCTTATGTTGCATAATTGTCAACTTTTGTTTCTCTTTCTTGTATATTAGACGCGTATTAATATTAGTCTTAATTTCAAGTACGTACTCCATCAAATTACTATAGTGTGTAAATGGCAAAGAGAACGCGCATGGCCACGAGGAAAAAATTGACTTGTTTTGTTGCCGTTGACAGAGGGAGCTTACTTCATAGATTGTTACGTAAATGCATTCATAACTTCAAACAAATGTTTCTTCTAAAGTTTGTGACTTATGGACAAGGTCAACAACAGTGCAGATTAGGTTATCTTTGCATGTACATGCATGCATGCCATCTTCTTATTTTCTTTCCGAACACATGTTCACTTTTGATGTTATATTTGTTATGAATGAAAATTCACAGGTGATGCGGATTTTGTAGTAGCTAGTACAAAACTTTAAATTATTATTTTAACCCAGTTACTCCTCCTCAATTTAGTTATGCAATAGTATTATACAAATACACATTTCATCACATATATCATGTGGCAGTCATAAATTAATTTTTTATGCATCAACTCCTTGTGAGTTGAGTGTTTGATTGTTTGTTAGTCTCTACTTGTATTTTGTACTTGTGAGAGTTAAAAATTGTGGTTATATTGGTAGATTTGGGAGCTACGATTCATGTCTGGTTTGTTCAGGCATGCAGCTTTTATGCCAAGATTTATTCGGCTTTTTGTGGCATATATCTGGATTAACTCTATGTGGTTATTATGCTTCTATATTTGTATTACCCCTTCATGGGCATTTATATTTGCTCTTATGACTGATGATCTTTGAGCCTAATATATGAATATAATTATCGCTTTTCTCTAAAAAAAAAGAAATATATAAATGATATGTTTTCAAACGCGCGCTTTGTTGATTGATAAGTCAACACGTGCATATGTATATAACTCCTTTGAAGTCGAAGATTATTAAAGCATGGCTCCGACAGAGAGACGTATAAGTAATATCAAAGCATTTAATTCGAATTAAATGCATACGCAAAGCTAATTAAGGAAAAGAATGAATTTCAATTTTTGCCATCCTCTTACCCTATCACAAACGGCACATGACATGCCATGTTGGACACTCTGGGAATTTTTCTATACCCTCTAACTCTGGGGTATTGGAAAACGAATATTTTGATCTTCTTAAGGGATTTGCTGACATTTCCCCAAGGATTTTAAAATGAATATTGTGATCTTCCGTAGGATTTGATTAATTAGTTTACTAGTTTTCTAATCATTATATTAATCATATGCATGCTTCTTTCTTTTTAAATTAATAAAAATCATGCATGTTTTATCTGAAATTTTACTTATTCCGTTATTAGAGTTATTGTGCATGGCTCACAAGAATTCGATTCTCGCTCTCTCTCCTTGTCAAATAAATTTATTTGAGGAATCCCTCAATTGAAGCTTTCTGTCAAACAATACGAGTTGAAACGAAGTAAAGGTACGTAGGTTCTAATTCCTAAGTTCAATTATATTCTTATAAAAAGAAAATTGACATACAACGTCTAATATTCAATATAGAGAATATTCTACATTTACCCTTTTCCCTTTTAGAATTTACTTTTTACTTCATGGTGTAGCTATATAATTCTCATTCATTTCCTGTAAATCTTTCACACAAAATATTATATACATGCATGCACAACGCTCGAACTTGTCCTACCATTCCCAGTCATTACACATCCTTAATTTTTATTTAACAAATGGTTTTGGGTAGCTTAGTAAATTAAATAATATTTTTGACTTAATCAACTCTACTATGGTTATCAACGAAGAATTGCAAATTAAATTAATTATTGGTGCCTGGTGATGAGGACAATGTCAATAAATCATATTCAATATCTTTCCTGTTTGTAGCTCGGAGATGGCGAATACTTCTCTCCATTAGATGCATACACCAATATGCTCACATATTGACTCTCATCTATACCATACAAAAGCTAATTAACAAACTCCATTAATTAATTACAAAAGATTTTGTAGTGTTATCTTTCAAAAGATTGGCAGTGTGTGAGAAAACTCCCCTCCCTCGATATTATTTGTATCAAATAAAATAAAATAACATGAAGAGGCTCTATTGTAATTATATTACATCAAGATACCGCGTAGAACAAGGCTCAATTTGATTTGGCTGCTATTAATTAATGAGCTCATTAGTTTACTTGATTAAGCTTATATGTGGTTTCCAAAGCTGGAAGAATTAGCAATGGAGGATATATCATTTGGATGCATGTTATATAAAAATATACGTTAAAAAACTATTTTGTATTCAAAATGATATTTCCAAGGCAGTCAATGATTTGGTTTGGAATGTTTCAAACAACAAGGCAATATAGCACAAGACAAGGTTGTGACAACATCGCATGCACAGAATTTGTATAATTTTAACCTTCCCAAATCGACACCTAGATAGTGATTAGGAGAATTATTATTAGTAAGATATGGAATGATGATAAGTAGAATTTTGCTTGGTAACTCATAAAACATCATATCCTAATTAGATTAAGTTGAGAATTAACGCATGTTTTCTGTCAAGTTGGACTTTCAGTGGTTCTTGTTTTAACGATCGTTAGGCTATATTTACAGTATAGTAACATAACACTTCAAATCAGACATCCCCTGCGTACTCAATTAGAAATGCGCTCACCTTATGGTTTTGGAGGAAAATATGAGACTTAACAAGAATGCACAATAAAACCAGCTCCTCAAAACCATTTGATCACAAAGAATTGGTCATATCTAACCGTGTAGAACTGGATCTACAGCTAACACTTTTTTCGTACGTTGTCTGCAACAATCAATAGGATCGATAGCAAACTGAATTTCTGTACAGCAAGTTGGTAAGCAGCAGGCTCATTGTTTACTACTTTCCTCCTTCTAGAGGGCAACTAAAACTTTGAGCCACCTTTTCAGTCTCTTGGATTGTAATCATATTCAATAAAAGCTCACATCTAGACTCTCTGGTATGTACACAAGACAAGCAGTCAGCGTTTACAAAATTTGGTCAACCAGTCACAAAAGGCAAAGCACCTTCTTCTTTTTTTTCCTTCTTCTTCTCTGCATGTACACAAGCATTTATAAACCGCAAGACTCTCTGGTAATCTCTGCCACATGCATTAATTCAAATTACGCACGTACAAACTCAGAGGACCAAGCCTCTGTGTTCAAAAGTTAAATTTCATATATTTTTAATAAAAATGAGTAAAAAGGAAATTATGGGTTTATTATTCTGTTTAGGCCGGAGGAGAGACAGAGACCAGGCAATTTCCTGGTCCTTTCTGCTTGACTATTAGACCATCATTAGTAAGCGTAATCGCTTTTGTTTTTAACTTTGTCACGTCACTCCACACAGAAGAAAACGCAAGACCGCGTGCTTACGCACACACATACATACATGCTCTAATTAGTCAACCTTTTCACCCTACAAATATCCCACATTCCCTCTCTTACCCACCAAAACATTTCATCCAACCCCTTCCATACAATAACTCATCATCTCCCTCTCACTCTCACAGCCTCTCACACCTTCAAATCACCAAGAACATAAAACAAATCTAAATTCTGGATTTTGGGTTTTGAATTTTGAATTTCGAGTTTTGCTGATGCCAAGAAAAGGAATGAGGACTCTGTTTTTCAAATCTCCATCGCCGTCACCTTCAAACTCTCCATCAAGGAGCTCCACCCAACCTTCATCGCCGCGTCGCAGCTTCTCCGACTCTCTAATGGAAGAGAACATCCAAATCGCACAGACCCTCATCACGCAGTGGGACTCTGACTCTTCTTCTTGCACCAACATCTCCTCTCTCTTCCATGACGACCGCCAAGAGGCCAGGCTCTACCTCAAATCCGTCAAGGATTTACAGTCCGCCATGCAACACTTCCTCAGCTCCCAAGACTCCAGCGCCGAAAAGCTCATCATTGCTCAGAATCTTATGCAATCCGCCATGAAGAGACTCGAGAAGGAGTTCTACCAGATTTTATCCGACAGCCGAGAGTACTTGGACGCCGAAACCGTGTCGAGCCGGTCATCCAGAGCCTCGGCTTGGTCCAGCGTTTCCGATTTGGAATCCGAGTCGGAGGACGAGTCACGAGCCACAACCGAGTCGGTTTCCGCGGGGGACCAAATCTCTACCATTGCAATGTCCGATTTGAAATCCATCGCTGATTGTATGATATCGTCTGGCTATGGAAAAGAGTGCGTGAGAATTTACAAAATCATAAGAAAATCGATCGTCGACGAAGGCCTGTATCTTCTTGGAGTGGAGAAGCTGAGTCTCTCTCAGGTTCAGAAAATGGACTGGCAGGTTTTGGAGACGAAGATCAAGAACTGGTTAAGCGCCGTTAAAGTCGCCGTTAAAACTCTCTTCTACGGCGAGAGACTGCTCTGCGAACAAGTGTTCGCCGCCTCGGACTCCATAGCGGAGTCGTGCTTCAAGGAGATATCTAAAGAGGCCGCAATGACTCTGTTTGGTTTCCCGGAATTGGTGGGAAAATGCAAGAAACTATCTCCCGAGAAAATGTTCCGCATTTTGGACTTGTACCAGGCCGTCTCGGATCTTTGGCCCGAAATAGAGTCCATCTTCTCGTTCGAATCAACCTCAGCCGTCCGATCTCAGGCCGTTAATTCTCTCATTAAGCTAGGTGAGGCCGTCCGCACGATGCTTACGGATTTCGAATCGGCGATCCAGAAGGACTCATCCAAGACACCGGTCCCAGCCGGTGGGGTCCACCCGCTTACTCGTTACGTGATGAACTATATTTCCTTCCTCGCCGATTACAGCGAAATACTTGGTGATATAGTCTTTGACTGGCCGTTGACGATCTCGACGCCGTTGCCGGAAGCTTACTTCGGGTGCTACGACGCCGAGGAGTCGCCAATTTCAATACGCCTCGCGTGGCTCGTCCTTGTTCTCCTCTGCAAACTCGACGGCAAAGCCAAGCTGTACAAAGACGTGGCGCTATCCTATTTGTTCTTGGCGAACAACTTGCAATACGTCGTCGGAAAAGTCCTCGGCTCCAAGGTCAAGAATTTGCTGGGGGAGTATTGGGTGGAGAAGCACGAGTCAAAAGTCAAACAATACGCCGCGAACTACGAGCGGATGGGGTGGAGCAAGGTGTTCGCCTCCCTACCGGAAGATACAACGGCTCAGATTTCTTCGGATCAGGCAAAGAGCTACTTCAAGCGATTCAACGCAGCGTTTGAGGAAGCGTATAAAAAGCAGACCTCATGGATCGTGCCCGACTCGAAACTCCGAGACGAGCTGAAAGTTTCGGTGGCTAAAAAGCTAGTGCCGGTATATCGGGAGTTTTACGAGAAGCATAGAGTCGGGATGAGGAGGGATTGCGGGGAGGACTCGTTGGTCAGATATGCCCCTGAGAATCTAGATAATTACTTGTCGGATCTGTTGTATGGGGCCCCGAGTGGTGGGAGCGTTTCGTCATTTTCGTCGTGTTCTTCCTCGCCGTCGCATTCGCATGGTAGGCAAGGTCGTTGAGACGTTGTATGTCGTTTTGGCCATGTGCTGTCGTTTAGTGAATATAGAATAATACTAGAATGAGGACAAAAGAGCGTGTAAAGATTTGATTTGAAAAAGGTGTATAGTGATAATACAGTCCCGATCTCTTGGACCACAGGAGTCTAAGAAATTGTGGTCACCCACCGTTGGATATTAATCCAATGGTTCAAAAAAAGTTTCTTAAAAGGAGTGCAAGAGTGAGTGAACCATTGAATTTACATCCAACGGTGAGTGACCACAAATCTCTTGGACTCTTATAGTCTAAGAGATCAGGACTGAGTGACAATATTATACATGAATTCTTTGATTTTTCAGATGAAGGAAACGCAGATTATGCATAGATTATACAGGAATATTTCTTTTTGTATTTTAGTTTTTATAAGTAGTGAAGAATGATTACGTTACATACAAGGAGATCATACCAAAGCTAAGAAGGCAATTGTCACTATTTTTTTTATTTGGCCGACTTTGTTAAAAAAGAAGAAGTAATTCCTTCGAAAATTAAAAGAAATTATTCTAGACAAAATCTAACGATTTTGAACTATTTTTATGAACTATTATCAACGACTCACAGTCGTTCGCTGTAATATTTCCCAATGATTAGGCTTGGACTTCTCCAAGATTTTCACCTGAGGCAACATAAATTTGAAAGACTACTTGATGAATCTCAACACCCAATAGCCTTAACCAATCAATATTGGGGAATAATTTAGATAGAGGCAGAATTACATTTTTTCCCAAGGAACAAGCTGACCAAAAAGGAGCTTATAGGCATCACAAAAATGGCTTAATCAAAGGGTAGCAGCAGGAAATGGGCAGAGGACATGAACATGTGGTCTTGAAAAGTTGACGTTCGTCATAGGACAACAACAGTGCATTCAGATTTGGAGGCTCTCGTCTGACTTTCCGACCTTTAGCTTTCGGGTCGTCATTGGTGGAGAATTTTAGAAGCCTTTGGTTTGAGTAAATATCTCTTCTTACTAGATATATCTTCACTATTATTCTTAATACTTGAACCACAATTATACCTATAAACATATGTCAAGTGTTAAAAATAATGACGATGGTACATCTCAGATTAAATGGTGTATAAAAATATTTCCTTAGTTAGGTATCAAGTGAGCTTTAAGACGTTTCCTAAAGCTTTTAGAATGCACATAATTTGATTATTAGTTTATGTTTCAGTTTCATGTATTTGTTCAACTTCTATAGGAAATACTTCTACTCAAAAAGTTTTTGCTAAAAGAGCAAAGAGCCTGGGACTAAGGGCACTTCAGGCATGCTGGCTAGAAGTGCTTTTACAAGAAGAGCATGTCGAAATTTTTGTTTACAATCCAAGTCCATCCATGTCGTTTCTCCATGACGGAGTCCCACAATGTGAATTCGTTCAACTTTATAACTTCAAAACTTTTCTTAACTTGTTTTTGTTGATATAAAAGTGCTTTTTTGGGTCGAGATATTTGTAAAGCTTACATGCCTCACATATTTGTAAAGCCCAACAAACGCGAGGAGGTTTTAAACCCCAGCCTCGAGGGACGTTCGAGGTAGCTACGTTTCAGTGTTCCAGAGGTGAGGCAATCCCTTACCTATTCCAAAAGTTCGGTCTCTCATCCTTATCCAATCGTTCTGCATGAGTTTGAGTGTAGGCTCATGGGCCTTGATCTTTCTTCCCTCCATTGCCTTCACCTTAAAAGAGTCATCTTTCTTAGGCCCATGGGTGACACAATCTTTGTCCAAACAATAACACTTCTAGTTAGATCTAGTGAGTGAGACATTACGATCCAACATGAGCAATGGTGGTTGAGCATTAAAGAACTTTTCAATATGACACGCCGAAATCAAAATGAATTGTGGGCACAAGTAGGCAAAGCAATTTGATTGATTGCTTATGTTATGTAACAGAAAAAGTTGGTTGTTTTATATCTTAGTAAGGAAAGTATATTTCAAAGCAACATGGTGTATTGTCTTGCCATCGAGGTGCTTAGCTGCTGCAGAGTGCACTCTACAAAATGGAAAATAAGTTTTTTTTTTTTTTTTTTTTTTGTGTGGGGTAAACTTAAAAAGACTTCGAGCTAGTTTCCATGCAAGAAGTTGTTGTCCATGCTTTTGCAACTTGCATTTAAATTACGTATCCTTTAGGCTTGCTGTTGACTTGTGACCCTTCGGATATGGTTAGCTGTCCAATTACATCAAAATTTATTGATCCAATTGTTTGATGTGAGTTGTAGATATATAAAATATATATATGTTAAAAAAAAAAAAAAAAAACTTGAACCCGAAATCATTTCTGCAAAAAAATCACTTCAATCCGAAACCATTTGACCACTCAATTAGATGGTTGTTATTATAGTCTTTTTTTGAAGCACCGTGTTCGTCTATTTTGTTGGTCCCAATTGGATGTCTTGATGATTTTCAATTGACCTAATTTTTTTACAAAGATGAAAAAAAAAAAGAAAAAAAAGATCTATAAATGAAGACTTGAATCCGAAAGGTTTGGACCGTTAAAAAAATTCATAGAGATCCCTATAAAAGGGGACTGTATAAGTTGAACTCTCTCTGTATATATAACCTTTTGTTTCCTATAAGTAGTCAGCAAAAGAAAATAAGTATGAAGGAAATTAAATACAACGAAGCCCTGAGATTGAACTCTCTCTGTATTCATAATGCTTTTAATTGAGAGACGTCTCAAATTTAACTCGATACGACATGACTTCGAATTCCTATTAAGATGTCAACTTTCCGTTAGTAAATTATTACAAACGATGCATGAACGATGCGTGAACGTTTTTTCATTGTTTATCATAGGCTCAGCTTTAAGGTCGAGCTTGAGTCATTTAAAGCTCAACTGCCTCTTGACCATACAAAATAAAAAATAAATAAAAAAGCTTCAACTGCCTATATAGTACATGTGGACGGCATGTAGTTAGTTCACGTTTACACAAACACATGGATAAACATTGCCAAATGTGGATCAACTTGGCAATTTGGCAATGTTTTCTAACAATTTGGTCGTCTTTGGCATGCTACACATACGAAAAGTAGAATAGAGTTCATTTATGTTGTTTTGGTTTGAGAGGAGGCATTTAAATTTGAGATTTCTTCTAAGGGGTTTGTAGATTAAGTATAACATTTATCACCCGATGTTTTGTGTTCGGTTTTCTATTCTTCCAATATTATTTATATATAAAAAAACTGGACACCTCTTCTAATAAAATATAGAGAAATATCATGATCTCTAAATCAATGGTCAGCCTACATTCATACTCATTGTTATGAATAAGATTAAGAAGTTAACTATCCCAAATTTAAATTCAAATCCCCTCTTTATTAATAAAAAGTAGATCATATATGCTTTTTATTTATTTAACACAAGTGATATTGAGGGAGAGGAATTCAAATACAGGACCTCAAGTACAATAATAACTGTTTTTAACCACCTCAACTACAAACCCCTTGCAAATAAACCTTATATCTTGAATTCATCAAAAGAAAAAGAGAATATGTGAATGGATAAAAATCATGTCATAGATCAAGAAGTCACACCATCAAACTACATTATCAATCGAGTCGTACTAAGGAAACCGCATTTACATACCACACCTTGTGTACTTCTAATAGAAGTTGGTCTTCCTAACATTTTCCTTATCACTAATATTGTCAACTCTACTGTCAACCCTATTTTCAACATCATCCTGTGGTCTCTACTATCATAATTATCACCACATTATTGTTATTATTGTCTACGTCCGCCACTATCAATATAATGCTTTTTTGGTTAAATATGATAATGTGATGAGATTAATTATAAGAAAGAATTTAATGCATTTTAATAAGCAGGCTGTTATGAGAGTTCATCTCGTCAAGGTTGCCCGCGGCAGCCAGTACACTGGGATCGTGATGGGGGAATCGTCATTAATATAGCTGAAGCATTATGAGCTTAATTATTATCCGATAATGTTGCGCGGTTACCTTAACTAGCTTAATTTATTGACACTTTTCAATTGATGTGGCTGTCCACTTCATCTGCCATATAATGTGATATAAGAATGTGGTAAGAGCATCTCCAAGGGAGATGCCAAATACCAAACATCAAATTTAAATTTGATGGCTGATGTGGCAATTTGACATCTTACACAGCTTTGCACTCCACCCGATATGTCAAATTAAATTATTATTTTATTACATTTTAGTGTTGATTTGTTTTTAATTAAAAAGAAAAGAAAAGAAATAATATTAAAATATTCATTTGACATCTTGCCTTTGGGATGTTAAAAATAACATCTCAACCTCTAGCCTTCATTCCACATCAGCTTTAACATATCGGTTGGAGTAATGTGAGATGTTATTTATAACCGTTAAATGTCTATATGGCACTTTTGACACATCGGTTGGAGATGCTCTAAGAGTAGTATTACTCTATGCAAGAATCAAGATACATGACAACGATATTGAACATGTTACTTAGATTTCTGTTTTGGCAATTCTATTCTTATTCAACATGTTAGGGTGTCTTAATTAAATTAATTTAAATTATTATTTGTCATATCACTATGCACTTTATTGTGAAACTATAGTTATTAGAAGGCAATTCTACTGTTATTGAACATGTTATTCTTGAAAAAATTACAAATCATAAGCTGATCCACAACATATACCAATTAGTTCTCTGAAAAAGGAGGGTCCCAGCTTAATATAGGATTACAATTCAAGCATAAAGGCCAAATACAATGAAACCAGCTCACTAGAAGCCAACCAGATATAACATACAAAGCATAAACATCATAGAAAATCAGTGCCAAATCAAACTCAGCAATCGGTAAAACCGCCTCTAATTCGAGAAGGGGACGCCATCAAGAGAGAGCATAACCACTAGCTTCCTCCAGATACTCAAACAAGCATCAAAGCACTATCTCTCCTCAACCAGGCCACAACACCTTATCTATGAAAATTTCACCTGAAAAACATTGGCTTCTCCTCTAGATATAAGCCCCAAGCCTCAAGAAAGATAAATATCATGGTTATGAAGGAGATTTGTTCCAAATCGAAAAAGATCTCCACAAGACTTGAAGAGATCCAAACTAAAAAAAAAGAAATCCATACGCAAACCCTCAAATTTATATGACAGACACAACTACCTCGTCCCTTCCCCCAAGACCCAAAGAACGAAACCTCAAAGGCCAATACCCCATATCTCGGCACCCCGAAAAAATAAGGAATTTGTGATTCGCCCCCGCCCCCCCCCCCCCCGGGCCCGTGATGTTGTGGAGAGGTTTTCCTCAAGCTCTTAGTTCAATGGTACTCAAAATTTGATAAAAAAAAGAAAAAGGAAACGAATGACAAAAATTATAATGCAACCATAAAATTAGTATTTCTTGTTATTTGCTAATGTATGTCTATTATGTGAATACTTTTTTTTGGGGGTGTAGAAAAACCACACGACTAGTTTGCTTGGTATTGACTTTAATAGGATGACTGTTGATGACAATGTCATCTTGTACAAATTTTCTTCACAAGGTCTTTAAAGCTTGGACTGATCACTATGACCACACTGGTTATACCTAACCCTTAAATCATGGAATAGACTGAACAAAGTCAAGCCAACAAATCATAATAAGTAAACAACCAACCATTGAATTATACACCCTAATATTCCTATTTATTAATGCTGCTAGAGTCCAACCCAAATCAACTGGCTTAGCTTCAACTCGTCAATGCTTATTACGGTTGGCTTTCAGCTTCAGCCCATTAAGCACCCAAGTCAACTCCGACTAAATGCACACCAGCCACCATATATATATATTCTTTTTAAAGGTATATGTTCAGTTATTATGGATCACATTAAATTGTTAATACACCTCACGGCAAAATAAAGCTTTAGAGCTAAGCAAAGGCTTGTAGCTCCAATGATACATTTACATTTTGTTAGAATATTATAAACTGTTAAACTGCAGGTAATACAACTCACGGCAATAACATACGTGACGTTAAGTTTATTGTGATAAGTGAGGGATTATAGCCTTATTGGTAGAGCTTGCACTTTGCCTTACGCTCGCTCACAATCGTTAAGAATTCAGCTCTTGCCCTCTTTTACTGTCTCTAAAAATTTGTTCGTGCTAAATTTCACATGATTATAGACGACTAGCTCTCGAATTAAGCTAAATAAAATAGTTACTGCCCTCAAAAACATTAAACAGAATATAAATCTTTTCTTCTAAGAGTTATGATTTGTTTTTTTTTTTCTCTAGCCACCGCCTGATCTCTCTTAAATGTGGGTAACCACATTGGGTAAGCTGCTAACTGTGAACTATAATAGCTTTCCATTTTAAAAATACTACAAATTTGATTTTGAGTTGGAAGACTTGGTCATGCCCAAATTAATAAAGTCTATATGAAACTGAATAAATATTGTGTCTTGCAATTGGTAGTATTTGATGGAGACCAAAGGATACAATTGGAGAGTTCCTACAAACCAAAGAGCCTATAAAGCCTACAAGTTGCTTCTTACTTTTCCATGCTTAAGATGTGACCTAGTTTGATTGACTCATAAATATATACACAAAAAGCTTAAGCCACACACAAATCAATCAGTTTGGTGGGGGTTGAGAGATGAAAATGAGTCTTCAGGATCTTCACATGTAGTGTACTCTTGCTCCTCCTCTTCTTATAAATCTTCCAATTTCACTTCCCATCTACATAAATTCACAGACAACTCACCCCTCTCTCTCTCTCTCTCTCTCTCCTCTCTCTCCTCTCTCTCTCTCTCCTCTCTCTCTCTCTCTCTCTCTCTCTCTCATTTGGTCATGGAGCTTCTCAGTTTACTCTCTGCTTTCTCAGCCTTGTACTTCATTTTTATGATGTGGAAACGCTTTGATGAAAAAAGGGACCAAGAGTGCTACATTTTGGACTATCAGTGCCATAAGCCCACAGATGACAGAAAGCTAGACACACAGTTTTCAGGGGAGGTCATCCGGAGGACCAAGAATCTTGGTCTTCTAGAGTACCAGTTCCTCCTCAAAGCCATTGTGAGCTCAGGCATTGGTGAGCAAACCTATGCTCCAAGAATCATTTTTTCAGGCAGAGAATCTTGCCCCACATTGGAAGATAGCATCTCAGAGATGGAGGAGTTTTTCCATGACAGCATTCAGAAGCTTCTGGACAGATCAGGCATTTCCCCTTCACAACTTGATGTGCTTGTTGTGAATGTGTCCATGTTTGCTTCTGTGCCTTCTTTAGCTTCCAGAATTATCAACCACTACAAGATGAGGGAGGACATAAAGGTCTTTAATCTCAGTGGGATGGGTTGCTCTGCTAGCCTAATTTCAACCGACATTGTTAGGAACATTTTCAAGTCCTACAAGAATGTGTATGCACTTGTGGTCACTTCTGAGTCTTTGAGCCCCAATTGGTATTCAGGTAATGCCAGATCCATGATTTTAGCAAATTGTTTGTTTAGGTCTGGTGGTTGTGCAGTCCTTTTGACCAACAAAAGGGCCTTGAAAAACCAAGCCATGTTCAAATTGAAGTGTTTGGTTAGAACCCATCATGGGGCTAGAGATGAGTCATATGGTTGTTGCATCCAACAGGAAGATGGGCAAGGGATGCTTGGTTTTCACCTTGACAAGATCTTACCCAAGGCTGCCACAAGAGCCTTTGTGGATAATCTTAGGGAAATTTCACCCAAGATTTTACCCATTAGGGAGTTGGTTAGGTTTATGCTTGTAACCCTAGTGAGAAAATTGAAGTCACAATCCTCCAAGGGAGGAGCAAGCACTTCACCAAAACCTGTCATCAATTTCAAGACTGGGGTTGATCATTTTTGCCTTCACACTGGTGGAAAGGCAGTCATAGATGGGATTGGGTTGAACCTTGGGCTTAGTGAGTATGATCTTGAGCCTGCAAGGATGACACTTCACAGATTTGGCAACACATCCGCAAGTAGCCTTTGGTATGTCTTGGGTTACATGGAAGCCAAGAAGAGGCTCAAGAAAGGGGACACTGTGTTGATGATAAGCTTTGGTGCTGGCTTTAAATGCAACAGCTGTGTGCTAGAGGTGGTGAGAGATTTGGGAGATGAAAATGTGTGGAAGGAGGACGTTGCTGTGTACCCACCAAAGTCATTGACCAACCCTTTCCTGGAGAAATATGGTTGGATCCATCAAGAGGATCTAAGCACATTCAACCCTGAAAATGTGGTCATCTAAAGGTCATCATCAATCTCTAATTTTATATTTTTGGTTTTTTTTTTTTTATTTTTATAAGTGTCACTTTCTTTTTGTGTTTCTCTTTCAAATTTTTGATGTATTTTGATGTATTTTCTGTATACTATAAAGTTCTTATTGTTGAATCCCTCTGTGGGTTTCATTTCATAACCCAATAAGATGTGCTGCTGCTTTGAATCCCTTTGCATCATTGGAGATTTAATCTTTCAAAACATTGTAATTGTACTGCTCTATTTGATGCAGAAACATGTGGAACAAGTTTGTCCTATGCTTCTGTTTATACAGCTTGTTCTTTTTATTTATTTATTTTTGGTACCACGGGGATGCATTAAGAAGACCTTTTCCATTTGATTTTCTGCACTGATTGCATAGCTAGTAGATGGACCCATGTGCTGGGTTCATATCTATTGGTAGCATTTCTGCTTTATAAGCTGGAACTGCTGGGTTCTTTATTATGCAAATCAATTCATCCATCTAACACAATTCCATTTGTTTAATCAATGGCCACAGGATGGCCCTCTTCATTTTAGTGACAAATCTAGTAATGGTTTAAACATAATGACCTTTTTTTAGTGAAGACACATTTCCTAATAATCACTAGGGTTAGAAATACTAAAAACCATCCTTATATGTATATTCCTAAATTCTATCCTTTTCATTTCATAGTCACCCATCAAAAATAAAAGGGCAAAGCCATGTGAAATTGTCTTGTTCTTGTAGAGGTCATGATGTTAAATGAAAAGTACTTTGGTGAGTGGTTTGCAATTGTGGGGAGTTACGTTAAATATGCATTCTCTATAGTATTGATGGCATATGAAAGAGGATATTCTTTTATTTAATTTCATCAGTGATTAGAGTTCGACTCTCGTCATTTCTCTCGAGTTTAAAAAAAAAAGGTCTCTCTAAATAGAAGAGTCATATTCTATTCTTATCTTGAAACTCTGTAAAAAAAATGTCGATGTCTTCTGATCTAGGGTACCCTTCCAATTATCTGATCATATATAGTATGATCACCACCAAATATACATGTGAACAAAGAGACACAAGTGCATGCTGTCCATGATAAAGAAAAGGTGAAAAACAAATTTATGTGTATAAATTATAATTGAATAATTTTGAATAGCATTAAAATGCTACGTACGATTCACAAATATGGGTCCACCTACAGATCAGATATGCTACTGGTCACCAGCGACTGGATTTCTACAGGTCGATGGAGCTAACACACGAGAATGCATTAACTCTTACACATCTACTTCACTCCCTTCATAAATAAACCAATTCAAAAGAAATTATTATTGTTACTATTTTAAAAGGTCCATAGCCGTTGCAACTACAGATACTGGTAGAGTACTGTTCAATTACAAAGACCACCCTTGACAGCAGAGAACCCTCTCTTCTTTTGATCAGGATCTATGGTACATAAACCAGAATCCTTAACTTCTGACACGCACATACAGTTAGTCAACCACTAGCCAACCCTGATGATAACGGGAAGTTTGTCTGTGTCGACGTTTGTCAATCATTCATGCTCGATATGCACAACTACGTCTAACTATCTGATCGTAAGTGGAATGAAAATAAAGAAGAACGTAAGCTCAACCGTCGATATCATATTATAAAGAAAATAGAGAGATAATAAGAACTGTATTTGCTGTAGAAACAAAAAAATCTTTGTGAAAAATAAAACGTGATTGATTCTTGAGTGCATTTATTTTGTTTTTCCTTTTCGTTTTTGTTGACAAGTCTGCGTGTATTTCAACGTGCATGTATATAAACAACAGATGTGTATAATATGAGTGATTTACCAACTGTACTTTATGCAGGCGTATGGAGGACGTACACCAGCTATATATAAGACACACGAGAGAGGGACATTAGAAAAGTGTCATTTCGAAATAAAGTGTTTTTTTGGAAGCAAATTTAGTGTTCCTTTCAAATAATTCCAACCTTTCAGTCAGCTATTAACAAAAAATTAAATCTTGAGTGTGTCAGACATATCGTCACGTGATATTATTAATTTACATTTATAATGAATAGACAACATGATTGATACTTTTCCAATCTATAATAGTTAGGTGTGTCGTAACATAGATAAACTGTAACATCAATT
Organism: Prunus salicina; assembly: GCA_020226455.1. Classification (NCBI taxonomy): domain Eukaryota; kingdom Viridiplantae; phylum Streptophyta; class Magnoliopsida; order Rosales; family Rosaceae; genus Prunus; species Prunus salicina. The sequence goes on along the minus strand of CM035342.1, from coordinate 30,459,564 downwards.
GAAATGTAATGACGAGACTTACGAATTGTCGGATAAATTTTTGGCAAGTATAATGATTAAACACAACTATTTCTCCTTTGAAAAACCAAACACCGGCATTAATGTGCCACTAAAGTTAACAGCTCTCTTGCCCAAAATTGCGATTTCATTTTAAATGCCATCCAAGTTGCATTACTAGCCGAATTTTCTGGTTTGTGATGTGCCACATGAGCATGATTACAGAGAAGGTAATTGTGGCCAATTATTTTCTCTTTTTTGGGGCTCTTATTATGAGACTATTTTGTTCCATCTCTATCTTCATGAAAATGCAGGACTGTTCAGTCAGTCTAATCCCATTAGACAAACAGTTTTCGTTTCATTCGTCAAATCAGATTAGACTAAACTACTTGGATTAAATTCTCTTTGTTAATCTTGATTAGTACGAGATTAGAGTGTGTATTATCTTTATTTGGTCTCTAATATTAAGATTGTGTAGTCTTATCGTTCATTTAGTGCACCGTTGGAGTGGACCTCAAAATAATATTAACCAACGTGTTTTTGTTCATTGTGGACTACAAGTAAATTTTGACTGCAATTAGTGTGCATGCCAATTGACTTTATCGTGCAGTCTCCAAGATGGATATTGCGAACGGGTCTTATCAGTGGCGGAGTGAGGGTTGTATGTGTGGGGCCGAACCATAAAAAAAGTATAGAAAGAAAAATCAATCTTACATCAATAATATATAATTAAAAATGGAAATTTTTTATAAATTTGTACTCAATTTCATTTCAAGTATCAAAAAAGCCCAAGCTTTACTGTGTTTTGGGGGGGTGTGTTGGGTTGGGGTTTGCTAGGCCACCTCATGCCTAGAGTACCTCCATTCCTAGGTCTAATGGTTCAAGGTTCGAAGTGTATGTAACAAACTCACGTCTCTTTGTAGTTTAGATTATTGCTTGCTTGTATTAAAGAAAAAAAAGAAGACAGATATACATAAATAATGAATTTGAAAAAAGGAATCCAATATACGGTGCAAAACCCTATTGTCAATTATTATGATAATATTTAGTAAAATATTGAAACTTTTAATTAGTTAAAAAAGATTTTTTTATTTTTTATTTTTAAAAGAACCGCTCTAAAGCCGAAACATGCAAAGAAACTCATCATTTGGTATGTAAAAATCGTCCTTCATTTAAATGCTTCACTTTATTTCTTTGGATATGATTTTGTTAAATATTTAACTCCTTAAATAAGTCAAACTGGGCCGAGCCAATGGATTGATCAAATAGGCGTGCCCGACGCGGTCCAAACTAATCAAAAGGCCCAATTATTTGGACTTCGGCCTTTACTTTTAGAACTGGCTGGCCGGCCGGCCCATATGACCTGTAGAGCAACCATGCAGGCTGCGGCGTTGCAAGTACCGACTTCTCAAGTTCTCAGAATCCCAGAAGAATTTGATCGACATTGGTCTGCGCTCGCCATTCCAATGGAGAAGGCAGAGACTGAAATGAGCAGTGAGCGCTACAAGCTCCTGCTCTCTTGCCCCTCGGGTCTTTTGCCATCGCAGGTCCTCTAAATTTTCATTTCCTTCTTTCACTTGATTTGTTAGTAACAAAGCCAATCTGCAATTGTAAATTTTTCACATGCATATGATTTTACAATCTAATGCTTTTTTTTTGGGTTTAAAGGTTTCTGTGGTTTTTGATGGAGATTATGATCGAATTCCCCATCCAGACATCAACTTGGAGAATTCTGTTTCTGAGGTTAACTTTAAATTTGTAATTGTACATGTCTAAGCAATATTTTATGTAGTTTTGATGGTTTATTTATTAATTTATCTTTGTGGTAACTATTTATTATATATATATATATATGTATATGTTTGTTTCTTGAGAGAGTTGTTGTAATTCAATCAGCCAATTATGGGGAAAGCAGTCCAATGTGTTGTGCAGAGAGCCCAATTTGATCCCGATAGCAATTTGATGAGCTTTCTTTTTACTTGGGTTACCTACATTTAGGATTCTGGGTTGAGTTTATTTTGTTTAATAGGCAATCTCTGTAAATAGTTTTTCATCACAAGCTTGGTTCTTGTTTAAAAGACAAACACACACATTTATATATTGTATGGCTAAGCTGTCTTATTCTGATTTTATAGATATGGGATCAAAGGGTTCATAAAAATCCATCGTTGTACAATGGGACAAAGTTCAGGGTATGTATATCTTCTATGATGATAGCCAGATTGTTTAATTTCCTCACAGGTATGAGTTGTCTGAAACTATATCCCGTAGTTTAATTTGGTTTTTGATTTTTGTATAATGTACTAATGTTCTGTATATTGTATATGATTATATAGTATGGAAAGCACGTATGGCATGATGGAGGTGGATCTAACCAAGAGCCTCATGTATGCCTCCACCTTGGTCTGACAGATTATAGGTGTGTGTGTGTCTCTCTCTCTAAGTGTATTCAAACAAAATGATCCGCATATATATTATTGTTTAAATCTGATTCTATGATGTAGCATTCATAGATTTATATGCTTATTGAAAATAAGCTCTTATCAAAAATCAAATGTTGACAGTTAATCGAACTAATATAGCTTAGTTACAAGATTTTTTGAGGAGATGGCTTCTTGAACAAAGTGGCTATCTTCTCTGTCCTTTATTGTCTTGGCTGATTCCAATTCTGCGATACTTGGTCTGCAAAGTTAGTTTGTTACTGTGAACCTCCACCTATGAAAAAGGAAGTAAAACAAAATTGGATGCCACGTAGGCAATCAGCCTTCTATTTTCTGGTATTAAATCTTTCACCTACTTGCTTTGCAGGAATTTTGTGGGCACAAACTTAAATAATTTATGGGAAAGCTTCCTGGTTGCTTCAGAAGGTATAACTGCATGAATTAGTACATTTGTCTCAATGACTTCCATCAACCATTTCCTCCATTTATTTTATTTTTCTTCCACAAATCCATAAACTTGAAGTCCCTGATCATTTCATTGTTTTTGTCCCATTAGAATCCTAAGCAACTAAAAACATGGTGATGTTGGTTTTATATTGACAAAACAAAACGTGAATCTAGATGTTGAATTTACAGATTCTTCAAGAAATTTATGAAGAGTTATACGTAGAAACTATATGATTAACTACTTTAAACTTCCAGGTTTAATAAAATTAATGATAATTAAAATTTATGACAGGCAACTTTATCGGAGATGGCATATAAGGATTGCTCGTTCTTAAATTTCTTTGACAAAAATTGTATTTATGATAATAGCTTTGCTTTTGTGTAGATGACGCTATACGTTGTCAACACACCTCAAGTCCATTGGGTAATGGTGCTATTGTGGAGACATCTGACAAGAAAATACTTGTGTTGCAAAGAAGTAACAATGTTGGGGAATTTCCTGGACATTTTGTTTTCCCAGGAGGCCATCCAGAGGTATCTTCTCCGAAACATGAAAAGTTTGCAACTGCGTTTTGTAGCTCCATACTGTGATATCTTCATTGCCTATATACCCATGCTTGCATGTATTGATGCAATATGTATGTACACACAGCAATTTTTTTTCTCTCTCTCTTGGGGGCCAGGTTTGAAATTATTTATAAGTTTCTTTGTCATTTCAAACTTTCGGAGGAGCCCTCTGCCAGTTCCCCCTTCTTTCCAAGTATACACGTACGTGCATATATTATGGGCAGTGGCTGTCAGTTCTTCAGTGCATGGTTCACGTCATTGCATTCTCTACATTATCTAGATACTTTCAAGCTTTTTCTTTTATGCTTGCAGTGACTATAAGAAGCGCTTTTTTGTATTGCTTCATCCTTTTGCAGGGTTTATCTGGACCTAATCCCATAATATTTGATAATTAACAGCCCCAAGAAGTTGGATTAGTATCCCATCATCATGAGGACTTGACAGACTCCAAAGTTATTAATGACAAGGTTTCTCAGGAGATGTTTGACAGCATTGTCCGTGAGGTAGTTGAAGAAATTGGAGTACCTTCAGCTTCCCTTGTGAGTACATCTGTATTCTTGTTTCCTAGCTGTCCATGATACATTTGTTGCGTCTTTCCTGTTTGTGGTGATTTTAATATCCAATCATAATAAGCTTCTTCAGTTAGAACTATAAAATAACTCTTCTCCTTGCTGTATCTAGTGTTGATCATTTGGTTGTAATGCAGCACGAGCAAGTATTCATTGGTATATCCCGCAGGGTGTTGAATGTGCGACCAACAGCATTTTTCTTCATGAAATGCAGTCTCAGCTCAAAGGAAGTTCAGAAGTTGTATGCTACCGCACAAGACAGCTTTGAGTCAACTCAGCTCTTTACAGTTCCACTGGTTAGTTTAAATGTTTATCAGACATAGATGGATCAACATGTAGTTCTTGTTTGCTTAACAATTGTCTGCATTTGAACTTTTATTTTACATATTTTTATGTATTCAAGTGCACTCAGAGTCAATGATGGTAGAATGTAAGAATAATGTGATTGCTTGGTGAAAGATTGAAATTTTTTGGTGGAAATAGGAGGGGGATGGTGCTGGGTAGTTGTGCTATGATGGCAGTGTTTTGGGTGGTGTGGATGGAGAGGAATAAGAGAATTTTGTTTTATGTTAAGGGTGATGAGATTGACCAGTTTTGGGATTGGATTCGTTTCTGGGCATCATTGTGGGCATCAACTTCTTCAGAATTTAAGGATATCAACTTTAGTTTCATCCACTTGGATTGGAAAGCTGTAGTTTTGTAATGTGTTAGCTTGTCTTGTTGTTTTCCTTTTGTTTGGGGTTTGTGTGGCCTCCTTGGCGACCCCTGTTTTGTTCCTGTTGATGTTTTGTTTTTGCTTTGTGCAATAAAAGTTTCTCTTTTAAAAATAAAAAAAATAAAAAAAAGAGTAACGTGATTGTATGGTATGATGGTGTTGTGGGAATGTTGACATTGATAGAAGCATGGTTCATTATAGATGCAATTTTTATGGCTGATTCAAATTTTTGTATTCAGGTTGGGAGAAATTCAAACCAGATAATGATGCAATTGACCAGTAAATGGAAACATTTTGATGTTATTCCAAATTTTTAATTCAAATCAGTTTTTACAAACTGGACCAGGACTTACTAGGAGACATTGATGGTAGGGATAGGCAATGGATACCCTTTGGGCATTGTGTACCCCATTGGGTGTTAGGGATGTGGTGGTGGTGGTGGTGATGATGGTGATGGTGATGATTCCCAATGCCCATCCCTAATTGATAGAGCGTGGTAGCAGTTTTGAGGGACATTAATCTTTCATTAGCATTTTGTTGTGGTGGAAGCATTGATATGATTTAACTAGATTTTCATATCTTAAAATGTATTATCAAAATAAAACTCTTACTATTTACTAAATTAAACATCAAATTGTCCTTACAATATTTTAAGATTGAGGACTGATATTAGTGCTGGCCCTATTAAGGTAAAATAGGAAAATAATTTGAGATGATTAACAATCCCTTGCTTTCTGTGAGACAATAGACAATCCATGAATCTCAACTTTTGGTTTAAGTTTCAATGCAAGTTCTCATCAATTTTTCTTTATATCAGATTGACCTAGAGAATATGGCATCTAAAATGCCAGGCTGCCATGAAGGCGGATTGGCCTTATATAAGTTGATGGTTGAAGCCGTGAAGAATGGTTGATGAAAGATCAGAAGAACTGCAGAAAGTTGTCAGCCTTAGCGTCTCAGCAGCCTTAGCGTCTCAGCAGCTTTCGGGTTCTAAGGCGTGGACTCCCTTTCTTCGTTATTATTGCACTTGATACAAAAAGAAAATCAGAAGTAGTTTTTCTGGTGGTTGTTTCTTTAGGAATTATTCCCTATGCACTTTCACATGATTATATAAATGTACTATGTATCCTCATTGCAAAAGGTATGTTATCCTCCTTGCAGGATATAATGATCTCTGAATAGTCCTAGACCCTTTCACTGCATGTGTAATCAAACATTGAGTGAATGGATGGTCTGTACTTTAAGCACAAATTCATGTTTGAGTGATTTGTTTAATATGATGGATTCTTACCTGCATGGTCATTTGTTGGATCTATATGAGTATACATATCTGCTGAACTCTGTACCATAATTAAGTTGTGATTTTTCTTTGAAAATTGTAACATTCCTGAGAACCCAAATTATAGATGTTGATGTGTTGAGTTTGCAGCCAAAAGAGTGAGAACCGTTATGGCAGTTTGTATTGTTGCTTATGGTTTGTAAGTGATTGTGTTGCTAATGACTAATGAAAAGCATTGAGACACTTTTGCAGACATCCTTGCACAACATACACATTGACACTTTGAGCAGGCATGCTTGAATGTTGCACTGCAGCATGAATTTATCTTACTAAATTCAGAATCACATCAACCAGAACTTACAAACTGGTTGACAGTGTTCTAGGGTAGACTTTCATGGTCAAATCTGATCTCTTGGTAAGTATTCCAAGTAGCTGGTAGGTCACCATCTTCATCATCCTGACCTTTGTTCCGATTGTATCAGATGATGTATTGTCTTCCATTCTTTTTCTACTCTATGCAATATCACCTATTAAATTTATTTCTGTTTTACATCTTTTATAAACCTTTTTGTGGAAGTCAAAGTTTTGTTACAATTGTCTGCTGATTTGGTTTCAACATGAAAAAAGAATTAATGATTAGTTAACTAGTTGGCCCATCAGCTTTTTTCTTTTCTTTTCTTCAAGAATGGCTAGAAGAACAGTGGGCACATTGTCTTAAATGGGATTTAAAAAAATGGTTTGAATTAGGGCCTGCTTGACCTCTAGTATATTTTGATATCTGGTCTGATGGAGAGGTGCCTTATTTCAACGGGTTTGTTCTAGAAGTGACAGCTATTTGAACTATAACCATGCTATAAACATGTTATACTAAAGTGACAATGATGAATGATAATTATGGTTACTGTCATCAACTCATCATAACTGTTATTGCTAATAATGGTTAACATATTTCAGATTCTGTGTGTTGCTCTTCTGAACCCTTGAATTGAATCAGATTTAAGTTTTAACGTCGGAATCTTTCCCTTTATAAGGCTTCCTTAGTGTCTTTGTATTTATTAGATAAAAGAAATATATTTTCTACTTCATTGCTGCAAGGTAAGCAAAGATTCCTATCTGGTGATCCAGGTCAAAAGTGCCCATTTGTGGAGAGTAGGTGGCGGAGTCTATGAAAGTGAAAGTAAGAAAAGAGGTATGAACTTGAGACCTACTTGTCTTATAGTTGTCATATCACTAGTTGTTGCCCACTTTACCAGATGCATTGTGAACTTATGAATCCGTACTTTATTTTCTTCTTCTCTTCTTTCCTCTTTATTGGTTTATGTGGTCCGTTGTAGATAGAGACTCCTGCAAACTATCACAATTCTAACTATGAAAGTTTCTTTTCTTTTTCATTCCTTTCTTACCTCATTAAAAAGCTCCAACATGCTCCATAAGTTTTGCAGAATTCGGGTCTGTTTGGTATTGTTTTTAGGAAGGCTAAAAGTACTTTCAGTAATCTAAAACTGCTTCAAATAGCGTTTTGGCAGAAAAATTAAAACATGTTTCTGGGTTATAAAAGTAATTTTTTGTGTTGTTTGAAGAAGCACATTTCCCCATTTTTCGACGTGCTTTTAACAAAAGCACTTCCAGCAGAAATGCTTCCTAAAGAAACACTCCAAACACATGCCCTCCCCTTCCTTTCCCTTCCCTCAGTTCAAAACAGGAAAAAGGAAATTGTTGGTCCATCCGTGATCACTGACTAACCTAGAAGATTTCCAAGTTGCACTGTTTTTGACTAGAAAAACGGTCATTGATCAGTTTAGCAGTCAACACCCAGTGTGCGATGAAGCATGCTGATACTGACAATAAAAACATTATGTATTAGGTGAGTCAATGGTGAAAACCAAAGCCCAGTCAATTAAAAATTTTAAATGTAAACCATATTATATATTAATTATATTTCTAGATAAGTATAATGTTTACATGCTCACAATATCTACCTAAATGAGAAAGAATAATGACAGCAACATCTAAGGGAAAGGGCACCATATGCACTGCACAGATTCCCATATGGGCACCAATTAGGGTTCAAGTCAGGACAGTGGTGGCCCACCACAACAGTGTCTTCAACCGCACGTGTGGTGGATTAAATTATTCCCATTTTGTGTTGCAGAAGAACATGCATGCTTTTTATTTGCTTCCAAATGGCTCCTCCTCCCATGTGAGCCATTTGTATAAAAGTATATTTTTCCCAATTTGCCCGTGATTAGATTAGCCTTGTATGTTTAAAACATAATCTAACACAAAATTAATTGATTTAAACAATTGTATTTTCTTTTGGCCTTTGTGATTAATAAATAATTGCGTGATTCTGTGATTTAATTACCACCAATTATGCAGCCTTTTGTGCTTCCTTCGATCCGAAGTACTTTTTGTTGTTGTTGGTACTTTTGGCTTTTGGCTTTTGGCTTTTTATTTAAAGGTGTGAGTTTATGATTTATGCTAGCCATCATTGACTTGTATAGTAAGGGGATTCTGCTGGCTTGGCTTTTTCATGCCATGGTGTCTTTGGCTATGGTGGTTGGTTGCAGTAGTGCAGAATAATTTAACTCATAAAGTTTTCCTATCTACATTATTATTTTGGGTACCAAAATTTATACCAACCCACAGTTAAAAAAATTATCACACGTCCAGTTATTTTTGTTTGTCTCATAATCAGCATATATTATATCAAAACTTGTTAGTATTCAAATCTTGGTAGATGTTTTTTACATGTTAGTCATTGGAAGTCGTTGAGTGTGGATCGTTCTCTAACATTTTGATTTATATATTATCGAATGAAATCTTTATCTGATCGGTTGAGATGTTTAATTGTGTTAATTGACAATTTAACAACATGACATATTATAATTCTAATATCAATATGAGAGTATATCAACAAATGAATTGAAATGTAGAGATGTCCATTATAAGGACCTTATTTTTATTTTTTTTTGTCAATTCTTCAAATGTTTATCAATTAGTTGGTCATATGAAAGGTCTGATGAATGGAATATAAAGAAGTAACATTATCTTCTACTACTTTTGAGTACTATTGACTTCGAATTCGTTGATTATCACCTCTTTTGGACCCTTTGCATCGATGGTAAGAGTCTCCCTCTCAGCCACCAAAATTAAATTTTATTCATTGTCTATAATATTGTTTTTATGAGGCTATGACAAAGACTTAATCAGGATTAGTGGGCTAAATTTAGTTGACTTTCTGTTTTTCTTGGAAAATAATACATCAAATGTTTACTTCTGTCTCCCATTTACTTCTTGCTCATATCGCAAAGTCAATCATACATCACCACCCATGACCCATACAAAGTACTCTAGAAGATTCATTATTTAACTTCGAAGATAAACCCTAAACTTGAGCACTAATTATAATGACAAAATCCATTATAGTTTAAGTTAAAACAACACCACATGGCTCATGCTTACTTATCATCATGAAACAAGTTTGTTTCATGTGCATGGATGAATTTTGTCTACGTGAGAGACGTAATTAATAATGTGACAATAAACTTCGGACAAATAATTTTTGTTGCATTCAAGAAATATTCTCTCGGTAATAGGTTTGAGTTTGACAGCATAATTTAATCTAATATGTTATGTTATTTATCTAAATAGAGAATCACACATGAATAATACATTGTGAGACTTATTTTAATCTTCAGATAATATAGCACCTCCGAGCACGTTGACTGGTTGCTAAGCACAAATCTACATTATCCAAGAACCTTGAGTTTATTATATGAGTCCAACAAAAATTAATAAGGAGAAAACTAATTAAAAAGAACAAATTTGATGAGCAATGATCATCAACAAAAAATAATTAAGAGAATAATCAGTGATCTGAAAATTAGGCAATACTGTTTGTCTTGGTCGTTGGGTTGGTGTGCTCTGATGGTTGGGATCTCTCTCTCTATCTGTTAATCTGGATCATCTGAGTTTATCAGACTTTGTCGGGGGCCACACGGTCATCTTAGAGCTCGTTGTTACACGCTCATCCACTCGGTGTGGGCCAGGTGGGGATTTGACAAAATGCGCGTGGGGTCCATTAGCAAAGTGGGTTTTGTCTTGTCTTGGATTGCCGTGGCAGCGTGGGCGTTCTTGCGTCCGTCCAAAAACACGCGCGGCCCACCTACGTGGGTCCCGTCCCAAAGTGCTTAGCCGACGTTGGCCCCACCGCCGGTGGCCATTCGACCGATTTCAGACCCTATTTAAGTCTTGCAATCATTGTACAGTTGAATAAATTACATTACCTTCCGGTCTCCGACCAAAATGAATTTGAAGAAGTTAAGCAAGATGAGAAAATGTCAATTGGGTGGTTGGCGTGTAGGGTGATGAAGAAGTAGAGATGGCAACGGGGCGAAGCTGGGATGACAATAATGTCTTCTCTCCTCGGATAATTGGCGTTTGTTATCTATATATATAAAGTAAAAGGCAGAGAATGGTGAAACATTCAAAATACCAGAAAATGTCATTTGCTAATCCAAACATTAAGAATTAAAATTATTAATTAAATGAGGATAATATGGTAAATTCACACTTTTTTATATTATAAAAAATTAAAATTAAAAGAAAAATCAGATAATGAATCCTATTTTAATGGAACACAACCACCCATTATCTTTTTTAATTCTAAAATAAATTTAAATTTTTTTTTTAAAAAATGCCTCTCGCAAGCGCGTGCGAAGATGCTAGTTAATATTTGTTCTTTAATAAAATAAAATAAAAATCATATTCTAGTGCATGAAAACACAACAATTTGATAACACAAAATTCTTACATGTTAGTTTCTGAATATTCAAACTTGATGAGTTGATTATCGCATGAAGCTATGAGTAGGTTTTATTCCACTCACATTTGTGCTCATGGATATACACAAAGTATCATGAATATCACTAACAAAACAAGTATTTGGTTGGTTTAATAAATTTGTATGTAATTTATACAAAAATATTAACACAATAATGCGTTGTTCGTAATTTTTAGAGAGTATTCAAAGACTCACTAAAGAGTGCAAATGACATTGACATAATAGCGTCGTCACTTTTACTATTATACTATTATAGAGGAGTGCAGATAACATTGCTCTACACAAAAACACAAAAACCTAATCAAAAGGTGATTTTTTTTCTTAGGTTTATATATAATCACATGCTAATAAGAATTGAAAGAACCATCTAGAAAGGATATAAATGTCCACCACAAGTAGCATCTGTCACCCTTTATCCTTTCCTTATTGAAAGGCACTGAATTGTACCAAACAAGTTGAAAATCAAATGAAGATCATTAAATTTAAGAGAATCTTTTTTGAACATTTATCCAAATGCTATTGTCAAACTTAGATCAGATGTGATGTGTGGGATAATCTGAGTCTAGGGTTTTTGGAGGGTAGGCGACGACTACCTCAAGCTGTGACCCGCTATAATTATATAACCATATCAAATCCCAAATTATATTTATGGGGTAGAAAAGCAAAACGTTGCATGATAAGTGCTTGTTTAGAAGCACTTTTCAAAGCGCGTCAAAAGTACTTTTACCAATTTTATTGTCTATCTTGAGCTCATTAATTTGGTGTATGGTTCTCACTTGTGATGCAACCACAAAGAGGTGTGATCATGCATGCCCTATCCCCCGTCTTTTTCATATGATTCAATTGTTTAGAGTTTAAGTTAGTCCTTTTTTCCATACTGGCCTAATTCTCTAGAGCTTAGTCGCTTCTTTGTATTTATTACTTCCTCATCTCAATAAAATATTATCGCTTGCTGTCAAAAAAAGGAAACCAAACCTTTTTTTAAAGTCAAAGTCAATGGCAGCTAAAATTATGGCTCACACAAGAGGGAAAATAGACAGAAAGATATTTGTTTTACAAAATAATTGTTGAAATGAAAGAATATGAGTTTCCTTGTGTTGGGTTCTTTAAGTTTGTTTAGAAAGAATATAATTTTATTGATTTTATTCAGTATATTTTGTAATAAATCATAAATTCACACATATTTTTATTTTAAAATATGGATCGATCAAATGTTACTCCCCCTCTTTCTCCTTAGCGAATGACAAAAAAAAAGAGTTGACTTTTTAAAGTAAACTTGGAATTAAGAGTGGGATGATAGGTTATGAAAATCAAACTTAACAACTGAAAAGTGAAAAGAAAACCTAATAACAAACCCAACACAATAATTAACCTAATTAACCCAAAACCAAGCCTAATTTTGTTTTCTTTCCTAATTTCCATATTAAAACGAACTTATTGCTTTCAAAAATTTCAATGTTAGGTAATATGTCATTGTTTAAATTATTTTTGAAGGAATATAAATTTCAATACAGACAATATGGGGTAGGCGAATCCGACCTAGGGCATCGAGTGTACGTGTAATACTCTTAACCACTAAAACTACAAGCTTTTTGCACATGAATGCATATGTTTAAATTCGATTGTTTACCAAAAATAAAAATCAATTTTTTGTCAAAAAAATAAAAACAAAAAACTTTCCCTGTTTGGTTAATGGGAAATGAGGCTTGAGGATGAGAAATCAATTACTTTTCCATGTTTGGTAAGAGCATCTCCAAGGGAGATGTCAAATACTAAACATCAAATTTAAATTTGATGGCTGATGTGGCAATTTGACATCTTACACAGCTTTACACTCCACCCGATATGTCAAATTAAATTATTATTTTATTACATTTTAATGTTGATTTGTTTTTAATTAAAAAGAAAAGAAAAGAAATAATAATAAAATATTTATTTGACATCTTGTTTTTGGGATGTCAAAAATAGCATCTCAACCTCTAGCCTTCATTCCACATCAGCTTTGACATATCGGTTGGAATGATGTGAGATGTTATTTATAACCGTTAAATGTCTATATGGCACTTTTGACACATCGGTTGGAGATGCTCTAAGTCAAAACATGGGAAATAGTTGCCTAACACATGAAAAAATGTTTTGGGGGGGGGGGGGGGGGGGGGGGGGGGGGGGGGGGGGGGGGGGGGGGGGGGGGGGGGGGGGGGGGGGGGGGGGGGGGGGGGGGGGGGGGGGGGGGGGGGGGGGGGGGGGGGGGGGGGGGGGGTGGTTCTCTCTCCTTGGGTTCTGTTTTCCTCATGAGCCAAAATTAAATGCATATTTTTCATGACCATTTTGTCATCGTCAACAATTTAGAATTACAATATAGAATTAAATGCATTTTTTTTAATTTGATTTCATATGGGTATAATTGAAAAATTAAATAAATTTTGTTTTACATTTTACACAAACCAAACATGTGAAAGAAAATAAAGTAGTATTTCCGGGCCTAACTTGAATGGATGTTCCACTCCATTTAAAAGCGCGCGTGGTTCTGTTATTTCGGTTAACTGTTCATATATTTTGCCCACTATTATTCTGTCTTCTTCTTTTGTCTTTCCCTCCTCCTATATTATTCTCATTTTATTTTAAAATTTTAATTTTAATTTTCTCTCTTAGCCAAGGTTGTCATCAACACCACCTTTAGTACAAAGGGCCATCCATTATTGGTTATAGATTAGTTTTTCTGGGTCTGATTTAGATTCACATAAAGCAGTTGCTGCTGTTGCAGACATGTGCTTTTTCTAAGTTTCTATTTCTTGGCCTATAATTACATTAATTTATAGCTCTTCCTCCTTTCTTGCTCCTTCTACCTCCGAAATAAAAGGGCCTCTCAAAAACCAAAAAACAAAAATCTGTTTCTTCTTCATGTGTATCCTAAATATCTTTTCCAGCGTGTTTCTACAATCCCATGGTTCTCTAGAAACTGCTTCTGAATTATATGGGTTGTTTTGTGTTGTTACATGGAGGAGAACATAGAATCTCCTTTCTTCAAATTCAGGTATGTTGGCAAACATCTTCATTTTTGTTTTTTGTTTTTGTTTTTTTTTTTCTAATGCAATCTATCAATTCTGTGTGTTATGAGCTGAATGAGAAATTGGAATATGTTGAGAAAAATGAAACACCAAAAACCTAGAATTTTTTGTTTCTTCTTGTCATTTTGGGGCGGTTTGTTTTGGAAGCTAAGATTGGCGGCCTGCCAGAGCTGTGTTTGTTTGTGTGTTTGCTAAGAATTGAAAATGATATTTGCTACATGTGAGAAAAATGTTCAAACGCAGGTTGTTGTTTTGTAACAGGGCACTAATTTGGGATGCAGGGGACAACAGAACCACAATTGGGAGATAGAAACCGAATTCCAAGGTCTCGCTTTTGCTGAATTTCAGGGTATTGTAGGAGATTTTTTTTTCTTTCTTTGACTTGCTTTGAAGAAATGATGACTCTTGTGGATCAAAAATGCGAATTTTGATCTGGGTTTTTGCTGGAAAGAAGAGGAAATATTCCTGCATCATTGATTAGAATTAGTTTGAGGAGAAGGAGAGAGATAGATAGACATACAAATAGAGAGAGAGAGATATATATATATATATATTTCTGTAGTTGATTGCAATGGAGGCAGAGGCACCAGCTGAGCAGCCGCAGGCAGCGCAGCCAAGCTTGCCGCGGAAAAAGATGACGAAACAGTTAACGGGAAAGCGCGATGATACGCCTTTGCATTCTGCGGCAAGATCAGGAAATATGGGGGTGGTGATGGATATCCTTGAAAATACAGAAGAGGATGAATTGAAGGAGTTATTGGCAAAGCAAAATTCATCTGATGAAACAGCCCTCTATGTTGCTGCAGAATATGGTTATGTTGATTTGGTCAGGGAGATGATCAAATACTATGATCTTGCTGATGCTGGAATTAAAGCAAGAAATGGGTTTGATGCATTCCACATTGCTGCCAAACAAGGGGATATGGGTATGTCTCCACTTAGACCTTTCTGTTTTTTTTTCTTTTCAATTTTTGTTGTTACTTTGTTTTTGGTGGTAAATTAATGTTTTTCTCTTGTGCAGATGTATTGAATGTGCTTATGGAGGCTCATCCAGAATTGACTATGACTGTGGATCTATCAAACACCACAGCTTTGCACACGGCTGCCACCCAAGGGCATACAGAGGTGGTGAACTTTCTATTGGAAGCAGGAAGCAGCCTGGCAACCATTGCTAGAAGCAATGGCAAAACCGCGCTGCATTCTGCAGCAAGAAATGGTCATTTGGTGGTTGTGAAAGCGCTTCTGGAAAAGGAGCCTGGTATTGCAACACGTGTCGATAAGAAGGGGCAGACGGCACTTCACATGGCAGCAAAGGGGCAGAATCTTGAGATGATGGAGGAGTTGATTAAGGCAGATCCTTCGTTGATAAACATGGCTGATAATAAAGACAACACGGCATTGCATATAGCTACTCGAAAGGGTAGAGCTGAGGTAAATTGACTGACCTTCCTACAAATTTGCTATCAAAGAAACTGCCTTGCAGACATCTCATTGAGATTTCATGTTTTGTTCATTGAGTTGAAAGCATCATAGCAACTTACATTAATGGTTTCAATGGAAGTCCTTGGCTATGCATTGCTATAATGGAACTTGAAAGATATGGCCAATTAGAAAGTCAAATAATAAGGCAGTGGATTGCTAGATTTCAATCAATTTCATTTATCACATGATTGAGGTTATTTCTCAGCATCTGATAGAAACAAGGATCTACTAGTGGTTAACTTTTGCCAATATTCGTTGAAATCCTCTTGACAGTAGTCTTGTATAAGCTTACCTTCATTGACTAAGTTCTGTGATTTGGGCATCTTACTTGCTTTTGCTGGACAACTTTGGCGCATTGCCGGGTTCTCTCCCCAAAATTTTATAATTTCTAGATTGGTTGGGTTTTATAGGTGCTCATCAAGCCTTCCTTACCTTTTATTGGTTACCAAATTACAGAAAGAAATTGTACGTTTTAATCTGACATGCATAATGCTGGTTGTATGTTTGCAGATTGTTAAGTTGCTACTCGAACACAGTGAAACCGACACGAAAGCTGTTAACAAGTCTGCAGAAACTGCCCTTGACACTGCCGAGAAAACTGGGAACTCGGACATTAAAGCTTTTCTCCAAGAGCGCGGTGTCCAGAGTGCTAAAGAAATCAAGCCACAGGCTACAAACCCAGCTCGAGAGCTGAAACAAACTGTGAGCGACATAAAGCACGAAGTCCACCACCAGCTAGAACACACTCGCCAAACCAGAAGACGCGTCCAGGGCATTGCGAAACGTCTTCACAAAATGCACACAGAAGGCCTTAACAATGCAATAAACTCCAACACTGTTGTTGCTGTCCTCATTGCCACGGTTACCTTTGCAGCCATTTACCAAATCCCTGGCCAATATGTGGATGACCCGAAAGACATTCCTCATGGGCAGTCGCTTGGGGAAGCCAACATTGCTCCCAAACTGGCCTTTATGATCTTCTTCATCTTTGATTCCATTGCCCTTTTCATTTCCCTGGCTGTTGTGGTGGTGCAAACTTCAGTGGTGGTGATTGAGAGCAAGGCCAAGAAGCAGATGATGGCAATCATTAACAAGCTCATGTGGTTGGCTTGTGTTTTGGTTTCTGTGGCATTTTTGGCACTCTCTTTTGTAGTGGTGGGTGGCCAGAAGTGGCTAGCAATTGGAGTTACAATTATAGGAACAGTCATCATGGCTGCAACTTTGGGCACCATGTGTTTCTGGGTAGTTAGGCATCGAATTGAGGCGAAAAACATGAGGAGCATTCGGAGATCATCGCTGGGCAGCAGATCGAGGTCGTTGTCGTTGTCTGCAGTGATTTCTGAATCTGAGCTCCTCAATAATGACTACAAGAAGATGTACGCAATTTGAAGCACTTCCACATACGCGCTGCCAGATTTTGTTTCTTCTTTTTGTTCATCATTGGGCGTAAACAAGTCTCTATAATGATTATAAATTAACTCCCAAATGTATATTCTCTATAAGGAGCTGATCATAGCTTTTTTTCTCCTTTAGAATGGTTTTGGCTTTTGTTTAGTTAAACCAAATGAGAAATAGGAACAAAGTGTTCAACCAAACACCGTCGTTGACATTGAAGACTCAGAAAAAGCACTAAGACCTTGGAGAATCGTTAAGCATATGGCAATCATGAAGTTGACAAGAAGGTCTAATCATAGTAAGACAATATATTGGTTGTCATGTTCCATTTCCACCTAACTAATTAACATGTAATGTACCCCTTACAGACATATGTGAAGGCCAAGATCAGCATCACCAATTAATATATTGCTGAAAATTCACTGCATATGAGCCCATGGTGAAGCCACTACTTTGGTACATGAGATGGTAGAGGTCCACCCATTAGCAAAGAAAAACATTACAATTTGGAACAATCCATGTATCTAAATCACATTATTGATCACATCTTGGTTTATAAGTAATTTATGTATTTGAATCACATTGTTGATGATATCTCTTATAAAGGTGAGATTCACGGTCTCACTTTTATGACACATAATTAGCAATATTATTTTGGATTTTAACATGAGATGATGGAGCTTCAATCAATGGAGTAAAAAAATATCAATTTCTATACGAGATATGATCGGCAATGTAGTCAATAAACACAAAAGCTCGACACTTACATAAATAATTTGGAATTATAGCTAGAAGTGCCAATGCATTATTAGGGACGACATATGATAATGCAGAGAGTCGTTGTCGAGGCGGCTGCGGAAGATGATCTCAAATAGGGACAAGGGTATTCAGTTGCAGGATTTCCCCTAATTTCTCTTCTTATGTAGTTATTTATTTATTTCTGGGACATCCCCAAATAAAATAAAAAACAGAAAATCAAATAATATGGGCTTCAAGGCCCAATCCAAAATGAAGCCCAATAGAGCCCGTATTTCTTGAGAAGCGGATTTTAATGGGCTTTGACCCGTTTTTGAAAGAAACGACTATACGTCATTCGGGTCGAAACGTCTCTAAACAGAGTAACTGGAGTGTTGCAGACTCGGAGACTCACGGTGAACCGAAAATGGACGACGAATTGCTGGAATTGCAGAGGCAATTCGAGTTCGCACAGCAGGCGAAATCGAGCATCAGATTATCCGATCGAAACGTCGTCGAATTGGTCCAGAAGCTTCAGGAGCTCCACATCATCGACTTCGAGCTCCTCCACACCGTCTCCGGCAAAGAATACATTACTCCCGTAAACCTCTCTCTCTCTCTCTCTCTCTCTGTTTGTTTCGCAATGGACATGATAAATTATCTGATGAATTCCCTTCTATTTTGTTTGTATTTTCGGTGACGAAACATTTTGGTTTGAATTTCATCCCAAGACAAATGAATAATGTGTTTCTATATAAACTAATGGTGGAAAATAATTAATTTTTCGTATTGTTGCTGTTATTTTATTTGATCAGATATTTGTCATTTGAGTACTGTGTATGTGTGTGTGATTTTGTTGGAATGATTGAAAATTTGATGATGGTGTGGCATGATACTAGGATCAATTGAGGCATGAAATATTGGCGGAGGTTAGTAAATTAGGGCGTGTTTCGGTGATTGACCTTGCGGACACTACCGGGGTTGATTTGTATCATGTTGAGAAGCAAGCTCAACGTATTGTTTCGGATGATCCGGGGCTTATGTTGATTCAAGGGGAAATAATATCGCAGTCATATTGGGATTCTGTCGCCGAAGAAGTCAATGACAGGCTTCAAGAATGTAGCCAAATTGCTTTGGCAGAACTTGCAGCTCAGTTACATGTCAGTTCAGAAATGGTGGCATCTGTGTTGGAGCCCCGCCTTGGGACTGTGGTAACTTCTTTTCCTGGTTTTGAGTGATTTTGGAATGAGGAAAGGAAAATTATGATATGGGTTGTCTCTTGATGTAGGTGAAAGGTAGGCTTGAAGGTGGGCAGTTGTATACTCCTGCATATGTTGCACGTGTTACTGCCATGGTTCGTGGTGCTGCCAGGGGTATCACAGTTCCCACCAACTTATCAGTGTTGTGGAGTTCTTTACAACAGTTGCTGCAAGAAATGGATGGAGCCAGTGGTGTGGCTGTTGAAGGTTCATTTTTCCAATCCCTGTTTAATGGGCTTGTAAAGGAGGGGGAGATTCTTGGATCACTTCGAGCTGGAGTTCATTGGACACCGAATGTATTAATCTGGCTTCGTTTGGTTTAGGGTGCTTTCAGTTCATTGCATAGGATGAATGAATTAAGAATTCCATAATCTGATTAACATCAACTTTTAAAATGTTCCAGCACAAACTTGCTGAACAAGCATTTCAGCTTTGTTATTACAGAATCACTTCAATACATTGACCTTTTGGTTTTTATCTAAATATTGTATCTCTGGTACAGGTCTTTGCCAGTGCTCAAAAGGAATCAATTGATTCTTTCTTTTCACAGGTATGGAGCCCTTTTCTCTTGCCTATTAATAACACATCGTTCAGATTCTGAACTTCAAATTTAACATGTATGCCTCATTGCATGCTCAGTTGGTCTTTTAATTTTCCTTTCAACTTTGAACCTTTGAATTGGACCCTTTTACTTTTCCTTTCCTTTTTGAGACTTCTATTCATTCAGTAGCAGGTGTAAGGCAATTCAACAAGTGTAGTCTATGTGGTATTGGACTGATATGTCAACATGGCCTGAAGTGTTAAGTCAGTATTTAGCAGTATTTTATTAATTTGTAGAATGTCAAGATTATTCGTTGCTGCTCAATTGAAGACTCGAACATTTTGAAAGAAGTTGTCATTTTGTGGTTACATAATTTTCTAGGAAACCAGAAGTTTAGACATTTTATGTTATTTCTACCATTTTCTTTGGGAATAGGAAAGAATATTCTAAAATGTTGATGATTCGTTCTTCTAACTTGTTCTTCAATATTATGCAGAATTCTTTCATTAGCTATGAAGTTCTGCACAAACTTAGAATTCCTCAACCTATTCAGTTCTTGCAGGTATCTAATTGCTTTCATGTTGATGTTCTGATTCTAGAGCTCATAGAATTTATATGTGAAATATATTTGTCTTCTCTTGTTTTATGTAATTAAATTTTTGGTTATGCACTCCAATTTAGTCCAGATATCCGGAAGGTATGCCTTTGGTTACTACATTTGTTCACCCCTCGATGATTGAGATGCTTGATGCTGCTACTGAAGATGCTCTCGAGCGTAGTAGCTGGTAAGGAAACATCTCTGATAATCTTATGAATACCTTACTTTCTTTCCAAGTGAATTCATCACTTTTTATTTAATATGCATTAATATTTTAGTATGAAACTTTATCACTTGATAGTTGATACTGTCCTTATTCCCTTCCTTACTCTTTGTGCCCATAATTAGATTACTTTCATGGATGGACAAAGTGGCCATCTTATTATAATCATTGTGTTGTTTTTCTTTTGGGTGTGGACTTTTTCCATTGGAGGTCATTTAATAAGCTGTTCCATTATAAATTGGATATTTGAAAAAGTCCTTAAACTCATCAAGATGGTTCTTGTGGATTACATAGACATAGAAAGATATTTTGTCAATGTTCTTGGATGTATTTCCATTGTACCGTTATGTTAAGACAACATCGCCATTTCATATTTATTTCATGGTATGATTGGATGGAGCGATGCAGGATTGATTCTCTCTCTATACTGCCGATGTCCTTTGGGTCTCAAGATGCATCTAAACTTTTGTCCCTTTGTCCTTCCATTCAGCAGGGTCTTAAGGTGCATTTCTGATTCCAAGTCTGCCCTTTTATTCACCCACTTGATCTATTGACTCTTGTCTGCATCTGGTTTTGCAGTCTGATAAAGCAAAAATATTCGGGGAGTCTTATGTATTTAGCAATGGTTTTATCAAGGTATGTCCTCTGGAATAGATTATATAATAATTTTTTCTAACTTTTAAGGGATTTTAAAATCCCCTTATTATTTAAAGATCTAATGCCTTCTAAACTTTCAAATGTACAAACATGCAATTTATGTTTTATAAAATAACTTTAAAACACCATTACTTCCATTATACATATCTATTTTCCCATAAATTTGTATTTTCTTTTGAAAAACGTTTCATTGAGGTATATCAAACAAGACACATGATGAATATCGGATTTTACATGGTTTGGTGGAGTTTAGTTGCAGTTCCACAGTCCAGTTGTGTTGTAAAGGTTTACATGGTTTCTGAAGTTCTCGGATGAAAGATATCCACGAGTTCTCCATCTGCCATAACCTTATTGCACTGACAATTTCTTGCCTGAGATGTGTTTATCATTCAAAACATAAAAGAAGTTACTTTGCCATAATTAGGATGATACATGGTATTTTTTTATTTTATAGAAGCAAGCAATGAGACTTGTAGACCTTCTTACTTCTGCAGGTGTTCTTTGTGATTTTTTGTTTTGTTTTTATTTATAAAAAAATCTCTTTTCCACTGCTTTGAATAGCTCTCTTTTCTTTGCACCTGAAACCAAAAAGCGAGGAAATTCAGTAATTTTTTATGCAATTCTACATCCCTATTTGGTCTCATGAAATCTGATGCTTTCAGTATGTCTTCATGGCAGGATGTGTATGATCGCCTGGAGAAAGAAATGGAAACCTTTAATGTTTCAGGTGCTTCTGGTACTGTGGTGTCAGATGATTTGCGTGAGACAAAAGCTGGTCATGACGCAAGCAGGTTGAGTGAGTCAACTGAAAATGTTAGTGATAGTAGCAGTAATAAACAGGCCATGGAGAAAGGATCCAAAAAGAAAAAGGGCAAAGGGGCTGGGAATATGATAACAGGTCCAGCTGAGAATGAGCTGGATAACCAGGACCGTGCTCCTACGAAATCTAAGAAAAATCAAAGGAAAGGGAAGAATATCTCTTCCGAACAAGTTGCAGAGTCAAAAGCAGCTGCTAAGTTGGTAAAAATCAAAGAGGAAAATCTCAACATTCCTTCAGAAGATTGGGTAATGAAGAAGATTGCAACATTGGTACCTGATTTTGAAGAACAAGGTCTGTTGATTCTGATTCCTGCTATTTTATTCATTTTAATTTTCGAGACCATTAGCCATGGATTTGGTACTGAGATTTAACAGAATCAGTGGACTACTTTGGTAGGTCTCGATGATCCCCAAACAATTCTAAGACCTCTGGCAAACTATTTGAGACCTATGCTAATCAAGTCTTGGAAGGAGAGAAGAAAGGCATTGTTTTCAGAAAATGCAGAGAGAATGAAGCAATTGCTTGATAGTTTGCAAAAGAAATTTGATGAGGTCAGTGCTCTAGTATGACATTTTTTTTACTGCAGCAACTACTTTCATTGTCTAATTACTTAGTTCTTGCACTGGGTATTCTCTTGGGATTTAAGAAGCATCCGCTTGTGCTTTCTGGAACCTATTGATTTAGAGTCTTCCATATGATAAAGTTCCTGTTCTTTCCTGCAGTCTTTCTTAAACATGCAGCTTTATGAAAAGGCTTTAGATTTGTTTGAAGATGACCAATCAACTTCAGTAAGTTTTTCCTCTAGTGATGTGTATTAAGTGGTTGTAGTTGTTGATAAAGTGGACTAAAGAAGGCTCATCTATGATCCACAGGTCATTTTGCACCGGCATCTGTTAAGAACAACAGCTACTACTATTGTTGATATGCTTCTTCAAAATTTGGTAGATATTGTCTTGTTCATGGCCACAATATGTACGCATATGCATGTAGCTGAGTTGGTTCATGGATTCTAAATGATAGATTCATATGATGTAGGACGTGCACAACAAATTGAAGAACGGAGATGAAGTTGCAGAGCCTCAGATTTCAGAATCTATTTCCCTTAATCTGGGAGAAAGAATTTCCATTGTAGGAAATTATCCACTTCTTGATGTTACTTTATTTCATGTTCCAAAGAAGAGTTTCTCAATTTGTGTCATAATAATGGAACTGCTTAAGCACATTATACAATTAGAAAAAAACCTAAGTCAAACTTTTATTGTCTCTTGGGTTTTGCAGGCCAAGACTCTTCCTGGATCTCTTTCAAATAAAGCTCTTGCTGTAGTTGAAGCTTTGGAAGGAAAGGTCTGTTCTTGGTTGTTAGAACCCGGTGCTTTTCTGTTTCCGGAACCTATCTGAATTGACTAATCGTGAATCTTGTGCTGACTATTCAATTTAACGTTTGGTTGTTATTTCTGTTTCAAGTTATTTCTATTTTATACAGTGATTGATTGTTTACTTAATAATGAATTTAGGTTGCACCCTTAATTAGTTCAGAACTTTGTTTCGGATCTCCTAATGCTTCTGTTTTTGCAGATTTTTCAATTTATACATTTAATTATTTCTTCGGAAGGTCACCCTTGAGCAGTAAAAACCTGCTCAGTTTCTAGCTTGACATCGTAGTATCAATTTCTTATTCTTTGTATGCAATGGGCCAGGAAGAGCTTGATTATTTTTACCTCTGAAGGTTACCCATCAATAAATGAAGTAGTTGAAAGCTTAGAAATGTCTCTTAAGGAAATTTTTGTTTACTTGCAATCATTATAATTTTTATATTTTCTTTTCTGCCTGGTATTTAATCAAAAGGTTTTGTATATATTGTACTATTACTGAAATATTGAATGTTCTGTGTGGCAGCGGGTGGAAACATTTATGACTGCTCTAAGAGACATTGCAGAAGAGAGGTAGATGCATGCTTATTTGTATTTGTGATGAGTTCCATAAGCATTTCTTTTCCCCAGAAGTTAATACACACCTTTTGGTTTCATTTTCTAAGCGGCTTGCTCTTGAAAAAGCTGGACAAGAAATTGGAAAGAACACTTCTGCATGCATATCAAAAGGTTTTCTTCTTGTATAAGGATTTTTCAAAGTTGCTATCCACAAATAGCTAGATTTGTAACTTGATCTTATGGAAATGAAAATTACCTTTTCAGGTTTTTTGGTAATTCCTCTCTCATGTGTTCTCTCTGTGTCATTTTCAGGATTTGGTGTCTCAAGTTTCTGCTGAGATGGATCCAGTTTCTCTTTTAGCAAAAGTTGTTTCCCTGATTTACGTACAGGTCAGTTAATTTTTAGTGCTGTCAGCTCAGACGTATAGTACACACATTCATGCTTCATGTTGCTTGCCCAATTCAGTAACATGAATTTTCTTATAAGTAGGTTCACCATAAAGCTCTTCAAGCACCTGGAAGGGCCATCGCTGTGGCTGTTTCACGGCTGAAGGTATGTGTTTACAAGAAAATAAGTGGCTTTTCTGATAAGTGCTCCTAGAACTTGGGCATATAGGTTATTATCTTCAAAGAGTGTGGTGACAAGATATAATTCTGTCTCCACTCTTTTCCTAACTTAAGTTCTTATGCTAGATTGATTAGGTTTCATATGAACATTTCAGTATTTCAACTTTAAACAAGACTCATCTTACACAAAAACCAATTAGAATTTTAAATTTGCAAAAAGAAGTCATCTCCTTTGAATTTTAAATTTTAAACAACCCTAAATATCCTTATCAGAGTTCCTAAGATTGATTTCCCATTTGAATTTTGAATAGAAGGGTACATTGATAAACTTAAACAGATCCTCTCCTTTTCTCTCCCTCTAGTGATATTGAAATTGGTACTTAGGTGACGAGGGGTAAATTTAAATGCTATTCAAATAGACATAGCAATATTCACACTTTAAAAACTTGACCAAAGAACACACACACAGAGCATACCAATCTGTACCTGCAAGCCTAGAAGATTACTAGTGACAACCTAACTCAGAAGGACCCGTCAATCTAGGCATCCCCTGTGCTAGCAACAACTATGGTGAAAGTGTGTGAAAGTATCATAATCAAGTAAACAACAAACAACAGATAATGATGACTAGTCAATCGCCAAAACAGAAACCCAGAAATACATGAACATCATGCGATGACTAGTCAACTATCAAGAACACAAACTCAGAAAATTGTGAACAACAAAAACCAGAAAATTGTTCACCCAGAAACCCACCACTGGGAAAAACTGGGGGTCATCATCCGACCAGGCAATCCACTAAGCAAAGAAGATTCTTACAGAGAATACACAAGCAAGCTAAAGAAATCCTAGATCTATTTAGGAAACAAGCTATACCTCCTCTGTGCAATCTTCTTCTCCAACTTAGTTAAGCTAGTAGCTAGTCCGTCATGTAAGTGGCAGCTAGTCCATCAGCTCCTTCACTCCATAGCACCGACGACTCAGCTCCAGATCGAACAAACATAATGAAATATAGATTCTGACATAAAAAGGTCAATTCCTTCAAGAAACCATACTCTTGAAGAAATCAACCAAGAATCTGCTCTGGACTAGGAACGATGACTAGTCATAATGAACCCAGATGACTAGTCATAATGAACCCAGATGCAGACAAAGAAGATGACTAGTCATAACTGAACCCAGATGCAGATTTTAAAAATCATTTTCAAAATCTCACAATGAAAAACCTTAGAGAATGCAGAGTATAAGTTTTACTCTCAAAATTTCTCAATGGGTGAAGTAGATTTCGAAAGTAAAAGCATATTTCAAAAGCTATTTGAAAACCTTATTTGAAAACTCAAACCATACCCAGCTGCAAATGCAGAGAAGAAGAAGAAGACCACTCTCTCTCTCTCAAAGATGCAGACCTCATTCTCAGAGAGAAGATGCAGAGCAAAATCAAAACTCTCAAAACCTCTCTCTGAAAATGACAGAGACAAAAAAAAATGCCTCTCAAAAATCAAAACCCATACCTAGTCTCTCACTGGAGCTCCCTCTCTCTCTCTCTCTAGAAATTATATCAGAAATTGTAAATGAGAGAGATAGTGAGTCCAGACCAGCCCCAACCTTTTTGGTAGGTCAGAAGTACACTTGGTAGCCAATGATTGGACTTACAATAAGCAAAATCATGTGCCTTGGTTAAAAATCCCGTGCTGGAAATAGTGGCCCATATGACTAGTCATCTCGACAAGGTAGCAAATGCTGATTTGGCCTATATGACTAGTCATCTCGACAAAGTATATGGATGCAAATGCTGATTTTCCTATTGATGCTCATTATAAATGAATGCACAAATTACCTTGGTTTTGTAGCCTCATAAGCTCTTCAATGTACTTCAACTTTGTAGCAAATACCCAATGCCTAATTTCTAAAGATGAGCTAAGAGGAATTACATGAAAGAGTACATTTGGCAAGGAAAGCCAATTCTAACAATCTTAAAACTAACAGATATATCTGATAAAATATAAACTTCCCTTTCTGTTCTCTCTTAGACAACAGACACTTGTCCCTTTTTATTGTTTTTCTAAGGATAAGGACACAATATGAGCTCTGCTAAGTGCTTCAGTTAGGTGATTCTAATATCACTGAGCTTAAATGGTGCTCCTGTATTTGTGTGCATATTGTTTCTAAACTGCCCCTAATAACTACACGGTATTTTCAGGATAAACTAGATGATTCAGCCCACAAGATCTTGACAGATTATCAAACTGCAACAGTGACCCTCTTAGCACTAATATCTGCTGCAAGTGGAGATGTGAGTAGACATTTTGCATTTTTCTTGTCAGTTTCACGGGTTAGGAGTTATGTCTTGATTACAATTGATCCATAAATTTCGGCCCTCAATAATCTTTTTTTGTAGCACTTAATTATTATTTTTTTCTTCAAGGTTTACATAATTAGTAGAACATTTGGAATGATAAGTTGGATATGTTCTGCTAATTGATCAAGTGTACGATTGGGTAAAATAGTTTACTTGTTTTTTTCCCCTTTTAATTCTTAATTCTTTTGCTAGTCATTGGACTCATTACCTAATGTAAGCAATCTCTGTTTGCATCAGGGAGAAGATTGTACATCTGATAGAATTTTGAGCAAAAGGGAGCTGCTAGAAAATCAAATGACTGCACTCAAAGGCCTCGTTTTAGGCACCTCAAAATCTTGACTCTCTGGCTCGAATACAAGTTTCTGAAAGTTGAATGGACCTTCGAAAGAAGCCTTACCAAAGAGGTTTCAGACAGAGAAATGCTTCTTTTCCTTGAAGATGTTTGTGGAGTGATCGTCTCTCCCAGACCGATAAGAATAGAGAGATCCAGGAAACTAGCAATGCTTTTGAGTCATTTCGTTTTTGCTTGAGCTGTGCTTGAAGTATGTGGTATTTGATGTGCCTATTGAGCTATCAGTTTGGGCAAATTAGAGATTAGCATTGAGATTATCCGAAAAGAAAAAAAGAGAGTAAAAGAGATTAGAGTTGAATTATTGCCACTACATCCATATAACTTGTAAAAGAAGTTGAAAAGAACAGGCATACAAATTAGTAGTTCCCTTGAGGGGGACATAATTGGTCTTCAATTTGGTCTGCATGCTACACTTATCAATGCAGTTCGTTTTTTGGTATATTTGACATGCACAAACTTGCCTTAAACTGCCCTAGTTTAATAAATGCCGTATATATCAAGCCCTAAATTTCTTATGCCCCTCTTTAGTCAAGAACCGACGGCAAAATTCTCAAGAGGACGTAAACATGGGTGGCTCTCTTCAGTTTGATCATTTAAGAAATCAGATGTTTGGGTTTTCTTCTGGAACATGGACAACTGGTCATCGCGCAATACGCATCAGTTAAGGATAATGGGAGCTCGAAATTGAAAGTGTATGTGACAGCTGCAACTAGCCATTGGTGCATGTAGAAAACCCACGTTAGGTGAACATAGGCTAAACTGCTGCTGAGACTATCCTCCAGAAACTTCACCACAACCCCCCAACAAAAATCCAAAGATTGAATTAGTGATATAAGACTTCAATTGAAAGTCCAGCAACGGCAAGACAAACCGAAGATTCATATCCCTTGACAAAAAGGGCAATGTTAAGAGCTGCCTCACAAAATTTCTCACGATCCCTTCCCATCAGTTGTTGCACTTTAAAGAAACAAGGTCAAAAGCTCCTAACACGCCGAGCCCTCTTAAAATCACAGTAACTATCTGATTGATAAGTAACAAGTTTTACCTCCAATGTTGCCCCTTTCAGCTAAAAGTTATAGTGGCAGCTACTTTAGGCAACAGTTCTCATTCTAACAGTTTAATTGGTTGCTATTGCCCCACATTTTTGTAAAAAAGAAACGCGTAAGGGACTGATTGGCTGAACACTGCAACAAGATCTGTAAGACAATTGCATACAACAAACTTACGTTCTAATGAATGAAATCCATAAACTGAAACTTTACATTCTAAATAGAAAATGATTGTCAATGCTGCGGTAAGACCGGTCTCTTCTCCAACGCCTCATACTGCAAGACAAAATTATCCTGCAACCAAAATAGAGGTTCAACTCAGGGAACTAAAATTTGTCAAATTAGCATACAATAAATGGAATATGTATCAATCAGTTCAAACCTTTCGGATCGTTTCAAATGTGTTAGGATCAAAGCAGTGATAAGATCCTCTCTCATACGTGTTTGTCTTGACGAGTGGCTCCATGTTGGGGACCCTTATGAACCATAGACGATGCTCCTTGTGATAAAACCAGCCTCTATTATTGCTGCCAACAGACATCATACAGCGTTTAGTACAACCAACCATGCCTTGTTGATATAAGTTGCAGAAGTTAAGACACTCCACATCATCAAAGGGCACACCGGATTTTTTTAGCATGATTTTATGATAAGGTAAAAAAATACTCCACTACAAGCTCTTGATGGGCAAAAAATCAAGGATGTTATGATTTTACTCTATATGAAAAGTGATTCAAGGTATAGTCATACAGGGAGGGCACAAAATTATAAACAAATGAAAGCTTACAGTTCATTGGCAGCATATAGTTGCGCTTCATCTTTGGGCATACTGCAAAACACAAAATAATGACTCCATGAGTTCAATACTTTAAAGACATGGAAATGAATTGAAAGAGGTCCAACAAGAAGCACCTGTAAAAGATATAAAACAACGTTTCCACGGAAAACTTTGAAAAATACCCTTGCTGCAGCCACCCGAAATGAGATTAGAGCACAGAGGGACAATATACAGGAAGAAGATTGAAATTTTTTTTTAAAAAAAAACAAAGAAAAAACAGCTCACATGTAGTGCAGGCGGTTGTTTAGCATAATAACATTGTGGAACACTAAACTCTGGATCACCCTTAGCTGGCTCGTCAGACCATGGAGAACCAAAAGTCTTGTGCAGATTTTCTGTTGAATTCAAGTTTAACCCAAGCGTAGTCAAATCAATCCCAAGTGCAAGGGATGTTAGATCAGGATCACTCATCCTTATCACACTTAACAACCCAAGCAAACCAAATGGGTCTGGAGCCGATTGCGCTGACTGCATTGATTTCATTCCCTGATCTCTAAATGATTGATTGACAGCTGACATCTGCTGCAGGCGAAACTGGGATTGATTTTGGTGTTGTTGATACTGCTGGATAAGCTGGTCATATGAACCCATACCAGAAACTGTATTTGCAGAATTTAGAGGTCTTAATCCAATTCCAGGAGGTCCACTAGTCTGAAACAAAAAAGTTTCGGTATTAGATCGTTTAATTGCACAAGAATATAAATAACTGCCTATAACTCAAGCCTTTCCCTGTGTGAGGATGTAAAAGCATTCCCTTTTGCAGCATTACTATAATCAATTTGTTTGGACCAACGTCTTTTAAAAAAAAAAAAAAATGGTTGGGCTAACGTATCATTTCAAATCAGTTCAAATCAACAAATTAAATTTAAAAAAGAATTTCAATAACTGAACCTTTCAACATTAATGATTTCCAATGCTGGGTTCACAGAGAAATCTCCACTACAATCTAGCCCAAAGAGAAATCACATTATAACATAACAACAATTTGTAGAACCAAACTAGCCCACCTGTGAGTGATAGGTTGAATGTGATGATGGGAATATGTCTGAACCATGCAAATGGAGAAGATCCTGATTGTTTACTTGCGAAAAGGAGACACCACTACTGCTGACTGATGGAGCATGTTGTTGTTGCTGTTGGGGACGATGAGAAGAATAAGTCCCCCCCAAGTTAAATCCAGCGGACCTTCCCATCTACAAAACAATATACGAAGATGAGAACACACCGAGAATAACCAAGTACTTATACGAGGGTAAGCAAAACAAAATAGGAAACTGAAAGGAATCTTATTTTATATAGAGTTTAGAACCCACTGAGAAGTGCTGAGATTGCATCATCGACACAGTATTGTCATGAAGTTGCTCTTTCTGGTGAATATCCATCGCATATTCAGGATTACCACCTGCGCAAGATCTAATAATAAGGTCAAAAATCCGCAAATAGGCAACCTACTCACTTACAGGAATGTTTCCCAACTATCAAACAATATGTATGTGCCAAGAAAACAACAGAATGCTAATCATAATAAGTACATCCAGACACTATATTCTCTCATAAAGAGATTAGCATATTGGCATAACGGCAAATCATTTACAAATCTGTCAACTATATTTAATAGATTAGAATTGATTTAATTTCTGAAATACAAAAGGGGGTGTTCCAAGATGATACAACGGGGGGTGTAGTAATTGACTAGAAGAAGAATAATCCTTTCCAATACTAGTATTTCCAACAGTTTTGGAGGCATGTTATTCATACTTGGGGATACATATAATTCTTGTGTGTGTGTGTGAGAGAGAGAGAGAGAGAATCAGCAAAATGTGAGTGCAAGTTTGGAAGACAATTAATTGTACAAAAAGTTGGGGAATAAAAAAGTAAAATCACCAACAATGACAGGTCAAAGATATTCACATCTGCAAAGCACCTACTTGAAATAAAATTTTCAAAACATTAGTCAAAGGCAACACTTAAAATATGCAACTGCAAATCATGACAATGCAGGTGTAGACACTCTTCAAGGTTTTCTCCTGGGTTAGATTTCTGGTATAAAATGGTTTGAAAAAAAATATACAGGAGAGAAACACCACTACGTAGAAAGTAGGACTAACATTTACCATAAACCAATTTGTGTTATAATAATAACAAAAATAATTTATTAAATATATCGCACCTTTAAATCCCGGCAAAGCCGGAAAATCTTCATTTTGGATGCTGAACTCTTGATTCTGTTGAACAATAGGACTAACACCAAGACCTTGTTTTCGCAGTGAACCTGAAAATTGCTATATTAAATTCCAATTACAGGAGAAACAGGATACATACAAAACTGCGTCATCTTTCTTACTAACCCAATTGCCCTTGAGGCCCTCCTGCAGAACTAGGACGACTTGTTAATTGAGGGAAATCATTGATGTCAAAAGGAGAACTGTCATTAGAATTCACATCATTCAACATTCCCATAGAGCTCAAATTATTCACTTGTACGTGGCTTTGTGAAAGTGGACCTCCAGCATTAGGATAGGAATTTCCTAGCATCGAAATTACCTGTGGAGACCCTGAAACCAGAAAATGTCAACCATGCAAAAGATGTGTAAGTAAAACACGACAGGATATCAAGAAAATGCATTTTAAGCACCAAGAAGCACCAGACATGCATGTGCCATAATAACCAATACATCTCCGTCTGGCAGTTTTTGGACTGATATTAACACCCAAAAAAGGCAGAATAGCCAACCTGTTGTTCAACAGTTTGGCAGACTGGAGACAAGTAATAAAAATCTTTGACAGGATTTGAAGCATTTACCAAATTTATACAGAAACAAAGAACATCAAATCTTACTAGACCAAAATCATATTAAGTTCAAACATAAAATCTTACTAGAACCCAATTCATATCAGTTTCATTGATAACTATAGTTCTCAAGGTCCTAACGAAGTAATGCCTAAAGGAAGCATAAACCTTTCAATGACTAATGTAACAGTGCATAAATACACTTCTAACTGATTCTACTGGCATAAGATAATTCAGACAGCAAGTAAGGCAATATACCTTGTGGTAGCACACTACTCATCAAGCGATTCTGCCCTTGGACAGTTAAACTTCCAGATCCACTATTTGCACTTAAATTTAGACGAGAAGCGAGACCAGGCACTGACAAGCCTCCACCAGAGCTGATACTCCTCCCAATGTTGCCCCCACCAACCATGTTTCCCATAGAACTCGTAATCCGAGGACCTGCATTTCCCAAAATTGGGGACACACCCAATCCTGGAACAGCATTCCGGTTACCAATTGCAGCAGATGTAGGGAGAATCCCAGGAATAGAACCGCCAATTCCATTTGTGCTACTACTAAATCCAGGGTTTCCTACTACACTTATACCTCCTCTATTAGTGACTCCCGAATGTCCATGGGAGCTTCCATGAGATAACTACAAAACAGATTTTTTAAAGGAAAAAGAAAATGCAATGAGGTAGAGTAGAGGATAACAACAAAAACATGATGGGGAGAGAGAGACAGAGCCAGTTCACTGATTCTGTCAACATTCTCAAACTACAATTAGCAAATGGAATACATATCCATGTACCTGAGACAAAGCAACAGGAAGATTATTTGATGTGAACCGTCCACCAGAAAGGCTTCCAGTTGGTTGTTGGACTCCACCAGAAGGAACATTATTTAACGTTGAGTTTCTTGATGTTAATGTACCTTGCATGTTGGGAACATTGAAGCTTCCATGAATGTTATTGAATCCCTGAATAGTTCCTGCAGAAAGAAACTTTCAATTCCACTAACTTTGAAACTAACACAAGAAAATCCAGCAATAATAACCCACCTGTGTGATGAAAAACAGGAGAAGCGGCACCAGACTGACCAGAGAAAGATGTGGCAAATCGCCCACTACTGTCTGGAAGATTTGAGCCTGATCCGTTTAGAGAAGACTGTGCCAAATTCACATAAAACGTGAACAAATTATTCATCAAATACATAAGACCACTAGAGACTCTTATATTCATCTTAATTCTTAAACCCCACAACTGCAACAATACCCATACAGAATACAACATTTGACACAATCTCTCAAAACAATTGCAATCACCAAAACTAAATCATGATTGTTCCTGACAGTAAATAGTTTGAAAGTAAAAATTTATCACATAATGCCCAAAAGAATATACTCCATCATGCAAAACATACCAACGCTAAAGAAAGAAACATTCATGAAAAGGCCGCAGATTTAGAAACAAAAACATTCACAATCATCGTCTGCTCCTAAACTACATGCAAAGAAAGCACGAATCCAAAAAGAGCATCTCAGAGAAATGTTAAAATTTAGAGAGAAAAAACACATAGAAAAGTGCTTGAAAATCTACATGAACAAACATAAATAAAACATTTCTTTATATTAAAAAAAAAAAACCAGAGTTTAATCCCTAACCAATCCAAAACATTACTCAAATAGACCAATTTGTTTTTATTAAAAAAAGGCATTCTGAGTTAAGATGACACTCTTGTTATTAAAAATTTGCTACTTCAAAGTAGTTATGTGGACAAAAGACAATACATTAAGTAACCCCGACATTGCATGAGCATCAAAAGGTCATGCAAAAATCATTCCTTGCCGAGAAATAACCCTTGTACGAACAACTTGATGAAGCTCTTCTCTGTGAAAAAATAACCAATAGCCTGAAAAGGACAAC
Organism: Prunus salicina; assembly: GCA_020226455.1. Lineage (NCBI taxonomy): Eukaryota > Viridiplantae > Streptophyta > Magnoliopsida > Rosales > Rosaceae > Prunus > Prunus salicina. The sequence continues at coordinate 30,426,131 of CM035342.1, read as the reverse complement.
ATGGTTGTAAGAGATAAGACTAAGGACTAGAAAGATAAATAAATCATTAAGAGATGTCAAGAAACTATCAACCAGTATAGCATGAAATTCACCCAAATGCCTTTTTTTTGTCAAAAAATTAACCCCAATGCTGCAACTAATATAACTGCACAAATCAAAACTATCAATACAGCAAACAAGATGCATCCATAACAGCCTGTTTGATCTATAAATTTCAAAAACTTGGCGTCAAATGAAGTACAAAAAAAAAATTACTGAGAGATACAACAACCAACACACACAGAAGAATAAGAGAATTTACATCAATACAACAGTTGTAATATGAATCATACACATCTTAGGTCTTTCATCACCTTAAAACTCCATCAAACATGGTTTCATTAGGCAAGGAATTGACTAACTAAAATCAGCTTTACAGAAAGTCCATATCTTCTTGCTTTTCTTCCAGTTTGCAAGACCTATATGTTACTAAGGCAATATCTCCAACAACAAAAAGTGTCCAAAATTTTGATGAACCCTCCACTTCCAATATGCAAATACAAGTATCAATTAAAATAAGGTTGTGTGCTGGATATACAACTAAAACAACATAACAAATCAGGATGATACGTATATACACACACAGATGGTCTTTTCAATTTCCTTAAGGAGAAAAAATAAGCTATGGAAAATGTTAAGGTGAACAATTCCAAATCTGCAAATAACAGAGTTCCTAGACAACTCTCTAATATGTCCGCAGGCTTCACCATCAGCTTCCCAGTTTCAAATGCAAGTACTCACGACATAGAGAATGTGGAAAACATCACCCCATTTCAATATTAAAACACAACATATCAATGGAGTAGCATGCTGCACCACGATTAACTCATCTAGTTTCAAAATTGTCCATAACCTAATCCCATTTCCGGTTACTAAAAAATTCATAGACAATCAGTAACTTAGGAGTTGAATTCTTTTTTCTCTGAGACTAAAGAGAATTTGAAAAATAAGGAAGGATCTCCACGCCATAGTTAGGCTTGGTCGACGTAAGCCACAAATTTTAATGAATACAAAACTAGCATAAAGCATAAATTCCACTACTTTCAGGTTTCTTCATTTGTCCAGATTTTCTCTACAGCCAAACAAAAATGCGCAAAGCACAGCAGTCTCAGTCATTTGATGTTAAAATCTTAAAAACAAAGAACCACTTTCAAAAACCCTAGGAGAGAGAATTAAGTTGATATGGCACCAAAACCTAAATTTGCTCAGTCACAGGCACGAGGATCCACAAAAGAGGAACGAACTCAGAAAGATTGGAGATCGAACTCGGAACGAGTCGGGATCGACTCCGACTCGGCAAGAGAGTGTGGGTCGCTGAGAAAGAGAGAGAGAGTACCTGAGGAGCAAATCAGCGACAGCGAGGGTTCGGTCTGAGTCAAACAGCGAGTTTGATTGCCCAGAGGAGAGAGAGAGAGAGAGAGAACGTCAGAGATAAAAAGAACGAAAGATTTTCGATGATAAAGTTTAGTGGAGGATGAAAGGAAAAATTGTATGCGGCGGCGAGTAGGCGTGGATGGAATGGGCCTCTCTTTGTGACCTATGGATTGGAGGACCTATTGGATCTGGCTGCTTTGGTGGCCTTGGTGGGCCACGGTGGAGCGTATTAAAAGAGAGTACTGTAGTTGTGTCTATTGGCCAAAAACTTTAATAACTAAAATGGAAAAAAAAAAATACATAAAATTACAAAAATCAAACAATCATGAATTTGTTTGGGCAAGCTTAAAAAAGCATAAATTTTGTATTTTCAATATTAGAGCACCTCCACCCCAAAAGGCATGAGCAAGGCAAAGGCTGCCACTATTTACGTGAATAGTGACAGCCTTGCCTTTTTTGGTTCCACCCCGAAAGGCAAGGGCAAGGGCAAGAAAAAAATATATTATGCAACAAAATATAAACAATTTAGAAATGCAAGAAATAAAATGATTATGCAAGAAAAAAATAAATATGAAAGAAAATATAAACAATTTACAAATGCAAGAAAAAAAAGATTACAATTTACAAATATTGGAATGAGAAGAGTTTGTATGAGGATTTGGTGTGGAAAGTGAATAAAATTGTTATGTATTTATAGGGAAAACATCCATAATTTTTTGGGTTTTTATTTATTTATTTAAAATTTGAATTTATCTCTTCTTTTTTTTGGATTTTTTTTTTCGTCAGCGCCTTCGGGCTTGAGCCCATGCAGAAATTGCCTGTGGGCTTACCCGGGTTGGTGGGACCCAAGGCTTGCCTAGGCTCAAGGTCTAAAATATCGGGAGTTTCGGAAATATCGGTGGTCCAAAAACACGGATATATCGATGGAAATATCGAGAAAATATCGATATCGATAAAAATTGAATAAATGTCACGGAAATTATGAGAAAAACTTGGAAATTTTTATTGAAACTTTGGAGGATGTTTACTTAGTCAATTGTCTATTATTTTGTCACAAAAAATTGGAATGAAATGCATGGCATGGTGGGTTTGAGTGATTTAAGTTGATTATGCAGCGACCTGACAAACACTGTGACTTTAGAAAATATGTAGTAATTAGTGAAAGAAAATTAAACACACCATAATTTTTTAGTTATAATAATTTACTTCAATATATTACACTTGATACATATGATAAAATATATGAGCTTAACCAAAAAAACAAAGATAAAATGTATGAGTAACTTAGTACCACATAGAAAGAATTCCTATTAAAATTCAAACTTAGTATCACATGTAATGACCAATATTAAAACTCGAAGTGAAAAATAATAAAACTCCATAATATATAACAACAACAAAATACTACTCCATTATAAAATAATAAATAACATTAAATATATGCTTAAATTTATTCTTAGGGAATTTTTTTAATATGGAAATTTATCTTAGATAATATTAGCTTGCAGACAATTTTTAAAGACCTTATAAATATTACAAGCTGAAGGCATATACACAAACTCAGTCGCAGCTGAGTTGGTAAGGTGCTGTGGCTTTGATGAGAAAGGAAGGGTTCAAATCCCTTTGTGCGCAAGTGGAGAGTTTTCAGCATTTTGTAGTCTTTTACGGTTTCATATCGCGATATTATCGGCGAAAATATCGATTTTTCAGTCCTTGGCTACATGTCGTGCATTGGAGGGTTTTTTGGACTGGCAGGGGGCCTTTTGCCTGGGTTGGTGGCATGCGGACTTGCTCTTGGAGAATGCATTTGGTGGTTTAATTAGAAAACAAATTTTGAGAACACAACTAAAAAAAAATTTGTCACCCGCTCGTAGAGTCTCACTCAATTTCAACCACATCTTGCTCTCTTTTTCTCACTTTTCCTCTCTATCTGGTTCTTTCTCGAATTCGATGATCTCCCTCTAGTTCTATTGGTCGATGGTCGATGGTCGGTGATGGTTTAATAGTCAAATTGGTTCCGTTGGTTTGAAAATGGTGGAGGTCATTCGATTGGGTATAAGTGTTGGTGGTACTGATAGTGGCGTCGATGGTGATAGTGGTGGTGGTGCCGATTGGGTTCAATTAGGTGGCTGTGAATTCCATTGGATCTGTGATGGTGATTGTGGTTTAAGTTACGAAGTTTGATGGTGATGGTTGTGTTTCGAGTGGCCATGGATCTGTTGAAGAATGTAATTTCCCACATTGGAAACTTGAGAAAGTAAATACAATATATAATTGAGTGATTAAACTACTAATAACACTAAAACCTTTTTGTGATAAAATCCCACACTTATTGGGATTTTTAAGTGGTTAGGTTGGGGACAATTTCGGTATTGCTAGTAGTGGGTCACTTGCATTGAAGAACTCACAAAGGTGCAGGAGGTGCAACTTCGCCGGGAAAAAGACATGGAGGTGCTGGATTTGTCCTTCTACTCTAGCGCCCACCAACTACTTGAGGGGAGTCTTACTGTCACCCGAAACAGAAGCCTCCCAATTTGAAGATTGCACGATGCTCCCAAATCTCAATTTGAATATCAATGACTATGAGATGGAGATGGAGACGGAGTCCTTCCTTGGTTTTAAACTTGAAGAAGCTTGCATTGTTGAGTCAAGGTCTGGTAAGTGCAAGGTAACCCATGTTTCGTTATAATAGTTTTGATAAGATGATACAAATGGCCAATATCTTTCCGCGTAGTTTTACATATTCAATTCATCTCTAATATAACAGTATATTTTAAGGGTGAGCTCAGTCTGAATTGGTTCGGGTTTGACCCCAAAGTGTCCACTGAATCGGAGCTCTTCGGTGTAGCAATTTCGGCACCGACATCGAACTACCACCTAGTTAATCGGAGATCTTGGTTAAACGGTTGAACGGTTTGGATTGCCTCGGTGTCGGGTTTAGACTGAAGAAGAAAAGAAGAAGGAAAAAATGAGGAGAAGAGGAAAAGAAGAAGAAGATGGAGACAAACCAAGTAGAAGAAGAGAGATGGAGAGAAGAAGAAGAAGGAAAATAAATAAAAAAGAAAGAGACAAAGAGACGAAGAAGAAAAAGAGACAATGAGAGACTGAAACAGAAGAAGACAAAAAAAGATAAAAGATAGAGAGATGCATGTTTTTTTTTTTGGTCAGAGACATGCATGTTGGTGGTAGGATAAAGGTTTTTACTTTTATTTTTTACTTCTTATATATTATATATTACTTATAATAATATTTTATTTAGTATGTGTAAATACCAGCGGTTTGGTTTGGTTAAACTGTGGTTTTCAATATCCAGCACTGAGCCTCTCTCTTAAAACATTCTTGTATCCGCTAGTGACTCGCTTGTATGATGGTGGTGTTTTGGAATTTGTTGTGACAATAATTTGATGATGGGGGTGGTTGATTAAGTGTAGGCTAAGTTGTGGAAACGAACTATTGTTTTTGGATATGTTGAAATTGGTGAAAATTGTGAAAATATCAAATTGATTTTTTTCAAAATTATAACTAAAACTTTGAATCCATTTTACTTTTACCACTAAATGCAAATTAGTATTTTTGAAAATGGAAACAAATAATGATCCAAAAACAAGGCACAAATTTTTTTGAGTGCCAATATGGCCTGACATAAGAGCATCTCCACTCATAAGGGCTAAGTCTAAGGCAAGGGCTGCTACTATTTATGTGAATAGTGTCAGCCTGTGGTTTCACCCATGAGGGCAAAGTCTAGGGCAAGTCTAAGGCAAATACTATTCATTGTACTTTATTTACTATTTTTTTTTTATACTTTAAACCATTAATTTTGATAATCTTTTGTAATTAAATTTTCGGATAAGATTTTTACCCTCTAAAGTTGTGCCACGTGTCCCATGTCAGATAAGATTTTCGGATAGTTAAAAAAAATTATAATCTCAGATTTCAGATAAGATTTTCACCCTCTAAACTTGTGCCACGTGTCCCATGTCAAATAAGATTTTCAGATATTTTAAAAATATTATAATCTCATATTTCAGATAAGATTTTCACCCTCTAAAATTGTGCAACATGTCATCTCTATCTTATGAATCCCTCTATAAAACTACACCATCAATTCATACCTCTCACACCATCTCTCATCTATTCCTTCATTTCTCAGATTTTACAAAAGACATTCTACTCTCAATGTCAAACTTGTCGAGAGTGTTGGAGAGGCAACATAAACAAAGGGAAGAAATCCGGCGTAGACGTGCTGAAGAAGATCGGGACGCCGATGAAGAAGAGGAACAAATGCTTGTAGCAGCGGTGTGTATGCTTAATCAATCAAGGCAACACCGTAGTCGTCGTGCCCCGAATGTGGACAGACGTAAGGAGTCTCGAGGTAAGAATCTCTTGGAAGATTATTTTATCCCAAATTCGTTATATCCTGCTTCTAAGTTTCGAGAGAAATATAGAATGCAGCCACATTTGTTCCAAAAAATCATGCATGATATTTGTAATTATGACACATACTTCATTCAAAAGCATGATGCTGTTGGAGCTTTGGGTCTTATCCCGGAGCAAAAACTTACAGCTGCTTTATGGATGCTTGCTTATGGGGCATCTATAGAGCAGGTGGATGAGATTTCAAGGATGGGAAAATCTACTATCCTAGAATGCTTGGTGAGATTCTGTGATGCAGTGGAAAATTTGTACACGAGAAAATACCTTTGCTAACCCACGCCGAGGGACCTACAAAGGCTTCTACAGAAAGGCCCGACTCGAGGTTTCCTAAGAATGATTGGAAGCATCGATTGCATGCACTGGCAGTGGAAGAATTTTCCTACTGCTTGGCAGGGAGAGTACGGGAATCGAAAGGGCCAAAAAAGTATAATTTTGGAGGCCGTAGCTTCATTCGACTGTTGGGTTTGGCATGCCTTCTTCGGGGTTGCCGGATCTCAGAATGACCTCAATGTCCTTGGTCAATCCCTGGTGTTTGACAAGGTATTGCGAGGTCATTCCCCCCAGGTCACGTACCAAATCAACAATACCGTATACTTTGGTGTGTACTACCTTGCCGACGGAATTTATCTTAGGTGGACGACATTCGTGAAAACAATTCCGAATCCCAAATTCGAGAAGGAAAGAAGCTTTGCTTCCTTTCAAGAAGGTTACAGGAAAGACGTGGAGAGGTGTTTCGGTATCTTGCAAGCTCGTTGGGCAATTATTAGGGGTGCTGCTCGGATGCTAGATGAGGAGGTGTTGCGGAGTATTATGATGACTTGCATCATCCTCCACAACATGATTGTGGAGGATGAGTATGACTACGATGCTCCAGAGATGTTTGAACCTGATCCCATGAACACGACATTGACAAGAATATATGAAAGGCCGATGGGACCAAATGGACTACCAATGGAGCCCGAACCGTTACTTCGGGATGGTCGATTCAACAACCCCATGATTGATCGGTATCAAGAAATGCAATCTTCATATGTTCACAAGATACGTCAAGTTGACTTGATCGAGCACTTGTGGGAGATGAAAGGCAATCACAATGGATGAAGTCAAGATTAGTGCTTTGTTTGGAATTATGCTTTGTTTTTAATTATGCTTTATTTTGTGTGTAGTGTTTTTTTGGAATTATGCTTTTTATTATTATTATGCTTTTATGTATGGTTTGTTTTGTGTGTTGTTTGCAATAAATTAAGGTTCGTTTTTAATTAATCTTTGTTTTGATGCTCAAATGTTTTTAATAAATAGTCATATTATTTAATGCTTTTTTTATTGAATAAAAAGGAAACAATACAACAATTAAAGGATAATACAACAATACAACATATGGCAAAGGTGTTTCAATACAACCTAATGGTTTTCATCATTTAACCAATCCGTATTGCTAGGTCCGTCGTCATGGAAAAGTTTTCTTCTCATCACATCCCTTCGTCTTAGCTTCCAATAGGCCTTTGTTTCAAGAGACATATGACTCGTATCCATGGCCATGATTTTCATCTCTCTATCATCCATGTCTTTTTCTTGTGCCTTCTGTTGTTGAATAACAAATGCTTCCTCTCGTGCCACGTCCATTTCATCTCTTTTTAAGTCTCTCTCAATTCTTAGTGAGGTGTTCTTAGCTATTTGCTCCAATAATTGTACACATTCATTGTTCGAAGTGCCCCCTCTCTTGGCCTTTGCCACCTTTCTCCTAATAGGTCTCGGCGGACGTGGCACGAATAGTGACTCCGTTTCCATTGGGAGTCCAATGGCGAATCGGTTGATGGCGAATCGTGGAGCGGCGTCTCATTCAACACAATTGGCGGACCGGTGGGAATAATTTTGAATCTCGAACAATCCTTCACAACTTCCCAACATTGGAAATGCACGAAACTTTTTTTGCCTTGCCCCGTGGCACTGAACCACATTTGTGCTTGTATGATCTATTAAAAATAAATAATTGGAAGTGCAAGAAAAAAAAATTATGCAAGAAAATATAAACTATTTTGAAATGCAAGAATAAAATTGATTATACAAGAAAATATAGACAAATTGGAAATGCAAAAAGAAAAAAAAAAAAGATTATGCAAGAAAAAGAAATAGAATACGCAATAAAAAAAAAAAGTTACATTAAATTGATTAAAATGGCAATTATAAATATTGTACCTCATCGGATAGATTTTGACAGTTTCGAATGTTCTCCCTTTCTTTTGTCAAGACATTTCTCCATTTCCCTAACTCTTTATTCAGAAGTCTCCATCTACTAGACAAGGTCATTTCTGATGTAGAACAGATGGCAGATTTTATCGCGGTTGAGCAAGAAAAGGGACGTGGTGGGAATTTGCAGAATTACGTCCGAGCTCCGATTAGGGTGCAAAATACCATTTCGGAAAGGGAACGATGCCACGAGTCAAACCCACAGCTTTGCTGTGTCGTACGATGGATTTTGGCATTCTGGGGTCGTTTGGCCTTTCAAAACTGCATTCAAAGTTTCGTAGTTAATTCTCCAAATAAATTCTGTTTTTTCCGTTTCGGAGTTACGTAGTTAAGTCCCCAAATAAATTCTGTTTTTTTTCAGTTTCGGAGTTACGTAGTTAAGTCTCCGAATTGATTCTGTTTTTCAGTTTTATTGTAATAACTCCCCTAGCAGTTCAAGGGTTGAGAGTTGTGTATTTAGACAGGTTTGTCTAACGTTTTCGATACTTCAGATTTTAATAAAATTATTCCAAGAGAGTTTCTCTTAATTTCTGGTGGAATCCAGTTTCCTTGTTACTCAAGGTTTTCGTTTGAAACCTTTATTGCTTGTGCTGCGTCAAGTGGTATCAGAGCGGGTCTCTCCCGTCTCGGTATTCTTGTCTTATCATGGGTGATCGTGAAGCTGATGTCCCAGCCCCAATTACTCGAGCGGATCTGGACGCTCAAAACCAACGGATCGACAACCTAACCAACCAACTTGGGGAGATGCGAGAATTGTTGTTGCAAGCTCTTGGTGGCAACCATAGGCGAGGAGGCAGAGATGACGAAAGAAGAGAAGGCAGGGATGATAATCGAAGAGAAGGTAGAGATGGCGAGAGAAGAGATAATAGGAGGCAACTTATTCCGGATAGTGAGTCAGGGTCAAAAGAAGAACTTGAAGAACCACCACCACCGGCTAATAATCCTCGTACTCGTAATCGTAATTACGAGAATTTTGGCAATTATCGGATTAAAGCAGAAATTCCTAACTTTTGGGGAAATCTGAAGATTGAAGACTTCTTGGATTGGCTTGTAGAAGTGGAGAGGTTTTTCGATATTATGGAGGTTCCTGAGCATAAGATGGTGAAGATGGTAGCTTTCCGTCTAAAAGCTACAGCGGCTGTATGGTGGGATCAATTGCAAAATTTACGGCAGAGGCAAGGAAAGCAGCGGGTTCGAACATGGCGGAAGATGAAGTCGCTTATTATGGAATGATTCTTGCCCACAGATTATGAGCAGATTCTCTACCGTATGTACCTAGGCTGTGCGCAAGGTACCCGTTCGGTTTCTGAATATACCGAAGAATTCATGTGTTTGGCAGAGCGAAACCATTTGACCGAAATTGACAATCAAAAGGTCGCGAGGTACAACAATGGGCTGAAGATTTCCATCCAGGAAAAAATTGGTATGCAGAATATAAGGACTTTGCAGGAGGCAATTAACATGGCATTGAAAGCTGAACTGTTGGAGAAGGAGAAATGCCAACCCAACTTCCGCAGGAACACGACGGAAGCCTCTGAATATACTGCTGGTGCTTCTAGTGGCTCAGGAGATAAGGGGAAAGCGCATCAGCAGAATCCAGGAGGATCGACAAAACCAGCAACAAAAACTTCAACGAAGGCAGCAGCCGGAATTACAACAGAGGGCAGCCCCGAAACCAGTCCCAGAATCCGTATGCTAAGCCCATGACGGACATATGTTACCGTTGCCAAAAACCAGGGCATCGTTCTAATGTTTGTCCAGAGCGGAAGCAGGCTAACTTTATCGAAGAAGCCGATGAAGATGAGGAAAACGATGAAGTCGGGGAAGATGATTATGCAGGGGCTGAATTTGCGGTTGAGGAAGGAATGGAGAAGATTACCTTGGTTTTGCAGAGAGTTCTTTTGGCACCAAAGGAGGAAGGGCAGCGTTATAGTATTTTTCGTTCCCTCTGCTCAATTAAAAACAAGGTATGTGATGTGATCGCCGACAATGGAAGTTGCGAGAATTTCATGTCAAAGAAATTGGTGGAGTATTTGCAGCTATCCACGGAGCCACATGTCAGCCCTTACTCACTAGGTTGGGTTAAAAAAGGCCCTTCGGTTCGTGTAGCTGAGACTTGCCGTGTGCCACTGTCCATTGGTAAGCATTACAGAGATAATGTATTATGTGATGTTATTGACATGGATGCATGCCATATTTTATTAGGCCGGCCTTGGCAATTTGATGTGGATGCGACTTTCAAGGGACGAGATAATGTAATTCTGTTTTCTTGGAACAACCGGAAAATTGCAATGGCAACTACAACGCCCTCAAAGCAATCTGTTGAGCCCAAGACGAGGAGTTCTAGTTTCCTAACCCTAATTAGCAGCGAGCAGGAGTTGAACGAGGCTGTCAAAGAAGCGGAGTGTTTTTGTCCCTTGGTGTTGAAGGGGTTGTTCAAACTTGGCAGAGGAGAAGATGACATTCCACAAGATGTGCAGCAGATTTTGTCTCAATTTCAGGAACTACTTTCTGAAAATCTGCCAAACGAGCTGCCACCTATGTGGGACATACAGCACCGAATTGACTTGGTGCCTGGAGCTAGCCTTCCGAATTTGCCCCATTATCGGATGAGCCCCAAGGAGAATGACATCCTAAGAGAACAGATTGAAGAATTACTGCGAAAAGGATTTATCAGGGAGAGCTTGAGTCCCTGCGCAGTTCCCGTTTTGCTGGTTCCAAAGAAAGGCAAAACTTGGCGAATGTGTGTTGATAGCCGGGCAATCAACAAGATAACAGTCAAGTACATGTTTCCCATTCCACGGTTAGAAGATATGCTGGACGTTCTTGGCGGTTCAAGGGTGTTTTCCAAGATAGATTTGCGAAGCGGTTACCACCAGATTCGCATACGACCTGGAGACGAATGGAAAACAGCATTGAAGAGCAAGGACAGATTATTTGAATGGTTGGTGATGCCATTCAGATTGTCAAATGCGCCTAGTACTTTCATCATGAATCAGGTTCTTCGACCATTTATTGGTTCTTTTGTCGTTATTTATTTCGATGACATTTTAATTTATAGTACCACAAAAGAAGAACATCTTGTGCATTTGAGACAAGTTTTAGATGTTTTGAGAGAAAGTAAGCTGTATGTGAACCTAAAAAAATGTACTTTCTACACAAATAAGCTACTGTTCTTGGGTTTTGTTGTTGGTGAGAATGGTTCAAGGCAATCCTTGACTGGCCAGCTCTAAAGACAGTTTCTGAAGTTCGAAGTTTCCATGGCTTGGCCACCTTTTACAGAAGATTTGTGAAGCATTTTAGCTCCATTGCTGCACCTATCACAGAGTGTTTGAAGAAGGGCCGGTTCAGCTGGGGAGAGGAGCAAGAGAGAAGCTTTGCAGAAATAAAAGAAAAGCTTTGTACCGCATCGGTTCTAGCTCTTCCAAACTTTAAGAAAGTATTCGAAGTTGAATGTGATGCCAGCGGCGTGGGAGTCGGAGCTGTGCTTTCACAAGACAAGTAGCCAATTGCGTTCTTTTATGAAAAGTTGAGCGATGCACGTCAAAAGTGGAGTACTTATGACCAAGAGTTCTATGCGGTTGTTCGAGCTTTGAAGCAATGGGAGCACTATCTTATCCAGAAGGAATTTGTTTTGTTTACAGATCATCAAGCGTTGAAGTATATTAACAGCCAGAAAAATATTGATAAAATGCATGCTAGATGGATGACTTTTTTGCAGAAATTTTCGTTCGTTGTCAAGCATACTTCCGGCAAGACAAATCGTGTGGTGGATGCGCTGAGTAGAAGAGCTTCATTATTAGTCACGCTGACTCAAGAAGTTGTGGGGTTTGAATGTCTGAAGGAATTATATGAAGGTAACGATGATTTCCGGGAAATTTGGATTAAGTGCACCAAACAAGAGCCAATGGCAGATTACTTTCTTAATGAAGGTTATTTGTTCAAAGGCAACCAGCTGTGTATTCCAGTTTCCTCTTTAAGGGAGAAGCTCATTCGGGACTTGCATGGTGGAGGGTTGAGTGGCCACCTAGGCCATGATAAAACAATTGCATTGATGGAAGAGAGATTTTACTGGCCACAGCTCAAACGAGATGTTGGAACTATTGTGCGCAAGTGCTACATTTGTCAAACTTCGAAGGGGCAGGTACAAAACACTGGATTATATATGCAATTACCAGTTCCTAACGATATTTGGCAGGATCTTGCTATGGATTTTGTCCTCGGTTTGCCCCGAACACAAAGGGGAGTGGACTCTGTATTTGTGGTGGTTGACCGGTTCTCAAAAATGGCGCATTTCATAGCTTGCAAAAAGACTGCCGATGCATCAAATAGAGCCAAACTGTTTTTCAGGGAGGTTGTTCGCTTGCATGGGGTTCCTACATCCATTACATCTGATCGTGACACCAAGTTCTTGAGCCATTTTTGGATCACTTTGTGGAGATTGTTTGGGACTACTTTGAATCGTAGCAGCACTGCCCATCCCCAAACTGATGGCCAGACTGAGGTTACAAACCGGACATTGGGCAATATGGTACGAAGCGTCTGTGGAGAGAAGCCGAAACAATGGGATTATGCATTACCGCAGGTGGAGTTTGCATACAACAGTGCAGTCCATAGTGCTACTGGGAAGTCTCCATTTTCCATTGTTTATACTATTATACCTAACCATGTTGTAGATTTGGTGAAACTGCCTAGAGGCCAGCAAACCAATGTGGCAGCGAAAAATTTGGCTGAGGAAGTGGTAGCCGTTCGAGATGAAGTCAAGCAGAAACTTGAGCAAACAAATGCTAAGTACAAAGCTGCTGCGGATAGGCATAGACGTGTTAAAGTGTTTCAAGAAGGCGATTCTGTGACGATATTTCTGAGGAAGGAGAGGTTTCCAGTTGGCACTTACAGTAAGCTTAAACCAAAGAAATATGGTCCTTACAAAGTGCTTAAACGGATCAATGATAATGCCTATGTTATTGAGTTACCGGATTCCATGGGAATTTCCAATATTTTTAATGTTGCAGATTTATATGAGTTCCGTGAAGATGAGGTTCTTTATCCAGATCATAACTCGGTGTCGAGTTCTTCGGAGGTGGAGGGGACTGATGTAGACCAGATGGCAGATTTTATCGCGGTTGAGCAAGAAAAGGGACGTGGTGGGAATTTGCAGAATTGTCGTCCGAGCTCCGATTAGGGCGCAAAATACCATTTCGGAAAGGGAACAATGCCACGAGTCAAACTCACAACTTTTCTGTGATGTACGATGGATTTTGGCATTCTGGGGTCGTTTGGCCTTTCAAAATTGCATTCAAAGTTTCGTAGTTAATTCTCCAAATAAATTCTGTTTTTTCCGTTTCGGAGTTACGTAGTTAAGTCCCCAAATAAATTCTGTTTTTTTCAGTTTCGGAGTTACGTAGTTAAGTCTCCGAATTAATTCTGTTTTTCAGTTTTATTGTAATAACTCCCCTAGCAGTTCAAGGGTTGATTGTTGTGTATTTAGACAGGTTTGTCTAACGTTTTCGATACTTCATATTTTAATAAAATTATTCCAAGAGAGTTTCTCTTAATTTCTGGTGGAATCCAGTTTCCTTGTTACTCAAGGTTTTCGTTTGAAACCTTTATTGCTTGTGCTGCGTCAATTTCGGTCTGAATGGAACCCGATCTTTGACAAAATTCTGCATGAATTTTGCTCCACATATGATGAAACTTCATCTCATTGCCCGTGATAGGGTCATGACTAATGTTCACCCAAGACTGACACAACGCGATATCTTCCTGAGTTGACCACGAGCCTCCGGTTTCGACAGAAAATGCCATTTTTTTTTTGTTTATACAAATGGAAAGTAGTAGAAAAATGTGAGTGAAGAGTAAAAAATGTTGGAAGGAGAAGAGTTTGTATGGAGAATTGGTGTGGAAAGTGAATAATGTGAGTGAAGAGTAAAAAATATTGGATGGAGAAGAAATTGTATGAAGATTTGCTGTGGAAAGTAAATAAAATGGTTAGGTATTTATAGGGAAAAAATACAAAAAAATTTGGTATTTAAAAAAAAAAATTCAGAATTTTTTTTATTTTTTTTGCAATTTTTTTAGCCAAAAACAAGGACCATCGGATTTCTGGAAAAAAACCGATCGGAGCATCCTTGTTGCAACATGTGGCACATGCTCGTTGGATTCTGTCAAGGCTGCCGTTAGCGCGCGGAAGTCAAATTTTTTTACCACGCCAACGGTAAAAAAAATTTGAATTACCGTGCGTTGACGTCTCAAAACTCGGGCTGAAGCCCAGGCGGAACTTGCCCTTGGATCTGCCCGGGTTGGTGGGACCCAGCTCTTGCCCGGGCTTCTTCTCTCGCGCTGGAGCGCGCTTGGGCTCGCCAAGGGGGCCTTTCCCCCAGTTTGGGTCTTGCGCTGGACATGCTCTAAGGACATAGTTTTGCAACTCTCTCTTCCACTAAAAAACAAAACAAAAAATCTAAATAGTAACACCGATTAAGAAGAAAAATAAGGAAAGAAAAAAAGAAAAAGAAGAGAAAATCTTCTTATTGTTGTTTTTTTTATATAAAAAAAAAAAAAGTCATTTAGAAGGGTTGGGGCTAGGCTACCTAGTTATGGGAAAATATCCTAAAATTTGGGTCAGATTTCATCCTTGTGGCGAACATATAGAGGCGCAAAGAGGTGTAGTTGCACCTCCCCTCATCAGAAAAATGGAGCCAAGTTTCTGCTCTGTCTGGAAGGTGTCCACCACCTGTTTGAGAGAATGCTTGAGTGAACTTTCTGTGTTTGGCTACTATGTGCAGGAGCATCATGCTTAAAAAAAAAATTGTGTGGCCAAAATGACGTTATTTTAGACCATGCCTTTAAAAAAAAGAAAAAGAAAAAAAAAAAAAACCTACTTCAATACGATTTTTTATAATATTAAAAATAGTACACCTGAATGGCTATACTATTTTGACACATGGCTAAATGGGCACTAGCCGCCAGGCGGGTCCTCACTATTTTATGTTTTATAAATAGTATAGCAGGGTGGATATTTTTATAATAAAATAGTATAGCTGCCGGACTATACTATGGTTCTTATTATTAAAAAAAGTATCGCCGAGCGGCTATATTAGTTTTGACATGTAGCAAAATGGGCACTGGCCCCAGGCGGGTGCTCTTTTTATTTTTATTTTTTATAAATAGTATAGCCGTGCGGTGATACTCAATTTTTTTAATAATAAAAATAGTATAGTCATCCGGTTGTACTACAGTTTGTATTATTTAAAAATAGTATAGTAGGGAAGTGTTACTAGTTTTTTTTTTAAAATTGTCTTTAATAAATAGTATAGACGAGCGACTATAATCTTTTACATATGTATGCATATATATATATGTACGTATTTTTCAACAATACATTCGTGTTCTATACATGTCTCACGTTTTCTTTAAAAAGCAAACATACAATAGTCGTATTGTACATGTACGTATGTATTTATAATATTTTATACACTTATTTTCTACATAATTTTTAGTAAGACACACAAAATTCACGTATTATACAAATAATTCTCACATATTATTGAATAAGAATAACATATGTTATAAAAATTAGGCTTTTTATCACAAATGATCCTTCACGTTTACAAAATTATCACGAATCGTCCTTCAGGTTTTTTTGTGACACTAATAGTCCTTCAGGTTATCATCCACCCATCAAAATACTCCTTATGTTAGTTTCTATTAAAACTCAAGTTAAACTCACGTGCTCATCCTGCTTTTTGAAATATAATCTCATCATTCCACTCAACCTTTTTGACCAAACTCAACTGAGAGAACCCTTTCCCTCCATTTCTTCATCGGCCCTCCATTTTGGCGCTCTAAACTACAGTGTATAACCTTTTCCCTCCATTTCCTCATCGGGCCTTCCTCTCTATTTGGGGTTCCAGTGGGACCTCTAGCACAAATACAGCTACCAAACAGGTATAAAATTCCTTTGCACATTTCATTTCAATATAAAAAGTTATAAACAAGTGGGACCTTGTATATAATTCATAAGAATGTTGAGATTTGATTTGCAACCTCAAATTGGCCTAAAGGAACCCAAAGATAAGCCAGTTAGGCAAAGGAAACAAAAGTTAAAGGTTCTTTCACTTTCATATGTCATTTTTTCTATGGTCAAAATATAATATCATTTTCTTTGGCATTTTACTAGTATATTAATATGTTTAGGTGGCAAGAGGAGGCCATAACAGGAAAACAACTGCAAAGAAGACTTAAGTCTCCAACAAAAAGAGGAAGACCATGGAGAGTTTGAGTTAGGACTTGGAAGTTCATTTTGATGTATTGTATGGGAAGTTCATTTCGATGTATTGTGTTAGGATTTGGGAAGTTCATTTTGATATATTGTGTTAGGACTTGCTTAAGATTGATGTCTTCGATGTGGTGCACTGGTTTTTTGAGTGCTGATGTGGTTCAATGGTTTTTTGAGGACTTAGTATTTGATGTGCCATGGATAAAGAATTTGCAGGACTTCTATTTTTCAAAGTGATCCATGAGTTTGGTCTTTCTCTGGAGTTCTCCATTGTTGGTCTTTCTCTTGAGCTTGGATTGTTTCAATTTCTTTAGAAGTTTACTTTTTTTGGTTGGTTATATCCTATAGGGGCGCCAAAATGGAAGGACCATGAGGAAATGTAGGGAAAGGGTTCTGACAGTTGGGTTTGGTTAAAGGTTGAGTGGAATGATGAAATTATATTTTAAAAAGCAGGAAGAGCACGTGAGTTTAACTTTAGTTTTAATATAAACTAACAGAATGACTATTTTGATGGGTGGATGATAACCTGAAGGACTATTAGTGTCACCCAAAAACCTGAAGGAAGATTCGTGATAATTTTGTAAACGTGAAGGACCATTTGTGATAAAAAGCCTAAAAATTATATTAAAAATATCATATGGTGGAAGATTAATATCTACTTTGGATATGTTGCAAATTAATATCTAAAAGGTACAAACTAATGCAACTAGGAGGGTCTCTTCTTATTATTAATTTTGTAATTAAATAGTGTAGCCGGGCATCTATATCACGATTTTTTTATATAAAAAATAGTACAGCTGCTCGGCTATACTTATTTTTGACACGTGGCTTTAATCAATAGAGGTTCTTCTTTATTATAAAAAAAAAAAAAAAAAAAAAGGAGTACAGCCGCACAGCGATACTCTATGTTTTTAATTTTTTTTTTAAAAAGACATGTGTTGACACATGGGGCCTAATGTTTGGGGGTCCTCTTTTTTATATTAAAAACAGTATAGCCGTACGGCTATATTCAGTTTTAAAAAAAATTTAAAAACGTATAGCCGACCGGCTAGACTATTTTCACAAAGTGGGGTTGTTCTGTTTTTCTTTAGAAAATGGTATAGCTGTGCGGCGATACATGATTTTTTTTCTTCTAATTTTTATGAAAAAATAGAATAGCAGGGAAGCGTTATTGGTTTTTTCTTTTGTTTTTTTTTTAATTTTTATAAATTGTCTGTAATAAATAGTATAGACGAGCGGCTATAATCTTTTACATATGTATGCATATATATATATATATATATATATATACAGAGAGCTTCCATTGAGGGATCCCTCAAATAAGCTTATTTGAGAGACACCCCTTGTAGGGCCCACTCCGGACTGTATTTCACTAATCCAAACCGTCTATTTTGTAGATACTCATTCAAAGACCATCTCTACAAAAAATCACTTGAATCCGATATCATTTGACCATTCAATGGAGTTGTTGAAGTTTTAGTACTTTCTTGAAGAACCGTGTTCATTGATTTTGTAGGACACAATTGGATGTCGAAACGGTTTCCGATTTGTCTAATTTTTTGTAAGGATGATCTATGAATGAAGACCTAAAAAATTGATGGTTTGGATCATTGGAAAAAAAATTGTAGGGTACCCTAAAGGGCGTGTTTTTCATAAATACATTCGTGTTCTATACACGTCTCATGTTTTCTTTAAAAAGAAAACATACAATAGTCGTATTGTACATGTACGTATGTATTTCAAATGTTTTATGCAAGTATTTTGTACAAAATTTTCAGTAAGACACACAAAATTCATATATTATACAAATAATTCTCACATATTATTGAATAAGAATAACATATGTTATAAAAATTATATTAAAATATCATATAGTGGAAAATTAATATCTACTTTGGATATGTTGCAAATTAATATCTATAAGATACAAACTAATGCAACTAGGAGGGTCCTTTTTTATTATTAATTTTTTAATCAAATAGTATTGCCGAGCGGCGATACCAGGATTTTTTTAATTAAAAACGGTATAGCTGGGCGGCTATACTTTTTTTGATATGTGGCTTTAATCAATAAAGTTTCTTCTTTATATATTTTAAAAAAAAAGAGTACAGCCGCACGGCTATACCCCATGTTTTAAATTTTTTTAAAAAGATATGTGTTGACACGTGGCGCCTAATGGTTGGGGGTCCTCTTTTTATATTAAAAAATAGTATAGCCGGACGGCTATACTCAGTTTTTAAAATTTTTAAAAACAGAGCCGACCAGCGATACTATTTTCACACAATGGGCTGCTCTGTTTTTTCTCTAGAAAATATTATAGCCGTGCGGCTATACTTGATTTTTTTTTCTATTTAAAAAAAATATATAGAATAGTAGGGAAGCGTTATTGGTTTTTTTATATTTAAAATTGTCTGTAATAAATAGTATAGACGAGCGGCTATAGTCGTTTCAATATGTATGCACATATATATATATAGTCCCCTTCTATTGAGGGACGCCCTTTAGGGTACCTTAAATTTTTTTTTCCAATGATCCAAATCATCTATTTTTTAGGTCTTCATTCATAGATAATCCTTACAAAAAATTAGACAAATCGGAAACCGTTTCAACATCCAATTGTGTCCTACAAAATCAATGAACACGGTTCTTCAAGAAAGTACTAAAACTTCAACAACTCAATTGAATGGTCAAATGATATCGGATTCAAGTGATTTTTTGTAGAGATGATCTTTGAATGAGTATCTACAAAATAGACGGTTTGGATTAGTGAAATACAGTCCGGAGTGGGCCCTACAAGGGGTGTCCCTCAAATAAGCTTATTTGAGGGATCCCTCAATATAAGCTATATATATATATGTTGGTATATATTTTTCATAAATACATTCATGTTCTATACACATCTCACATTTTCTTTAAAAAGCAAACATACAATGGTCGTATTGTACATGTACGTATGTATTTCAAAAATTTTATACAAGTATTTTGTACAAAATTTTCAGTAAGACACACAAAATTCACATATTATACAAATAATTCTCACATATTATTGAATAAGAATGAGTGCTACTATTTCCACCTCCTTGTCCTATTTTCCAACCCACCTTATCTTCTCACCCACCCTATAAATTTGAATAAACACAAACCTATCTTTCCACCCACCATTATTTCTAAAATACCCTTTAATTGTATTTCCATATTTGCTATTACAATAAAAAAATTCTATAAAAAACAATAAAAAAATTCTTCAATTAGCTTATCCCCACCCCAACCTTCTCCTCTAGCTAAAACCCAACAGTCAACACCTATACCGTAAAAACATTTAACTCTCCTTCTTCAACCAAAGAAAAACTCTCCTTCTACTGCCAATGAAAAAAACACTCCCCTTCTTATCACCCAAAAAAAAAAAACTCACACCGATTACTCTATTTGTTCCAGAAAATAAAAACACATTTACTTTATTTTATTTTTAATTTCAGAGACTTCAATAGATGTGTTATTTGAGTTTGAAATTAAAAGGAAAGAAAGAGACAAATGAAGAAAAGGAAATGGCCATGAGTTTCTGTCAGTTTTAGAGTTGCTCAAAAGCTCGAAGTCGATGTAATTATGGGACTACTTGAGCTTTAGAGTTAGAGAAGAAAGAAAAATAATTGGATTATGTGTGACTGAAAATAAAATTGGGCTTATGAGTTTGCAAGTTTAGGTTTTCTTCTGGTTCCTAATTTTTGAAGAACGCAGGGAGAGAAAGATGTTGATTTCTTAAAACAAACCCAACCTCAAAACCTCATAAAAAAGCCTAAAACACTCAATAGGGTAGCAAAGTAATTTAATAATCAAAATTAAATTCAATAGGGTCAGCTGTCATTTTTTGGGTTTTTTGTGTGTTTGTTTATAGAAATTAAATGGTGTAGGGTTTATTTATAATTTTGGTGCTAATAATGGGTATATGACTAAATATCTCTTTTTTTTTATATATAAAATAAATAGTATAGCCGCACGGCTATACTCGGATGTTTCAATAATAAAAATAGTATGGTCCCAAATTCAGCTGGGTTAAAATAGAATAGAACCGGCTTTTTCCCTCTCGCACACAATATAAAATACAAAGCCAAAAGCTAGAAACAAACCCTAATCCTTAACCAATAAGATAATCATTTACATCCTAAATTAGCAAGGAAACTCAAATGCCTCCCAATCCGCCTAAGATACAAATTTCCAATCCTTACAATATCATTAAATATAGCTTCTATTTGGATTTAAAAGACTGAAGAAAAAAAAAATCAATGAAATCACAGACAAAGAAGGCAAATCATTATGAACCATATTAGTCATCCTATCAATTCCTATAAAAACCCTTTACATTACAAACACTTGACAACACTGACTAAACTAAAAACCATCAAGAGCTTCCTCTCATTCAGCCACATTCAATTAAGTTTAATTTTGTTCATTCTGAATGGAAGAAATAGCTGCAACACGTTTCACACTTGTATTTGCTTTGGTGATTATGTCGTTTTTGGCTATGGTGCAACACATTGTCTTTGAGGGTTCACATATGTCATTCTCCTGAAGAGTCCAACTGCCATTCGGAAAATTGTGAAGCTTCATGTAAGGATGAACTCAAGGATGATTTCATGAGGTTTGAATGTGTGCCTATTGGTGAAGCAACTGTTTCTGTGTGTTTTAGCAAAAATTACTAGTAATTATCAATACTGATGTAGGCATTGTAAGTGTCTAATAATAATCCATGATGTATTTTTATACGATTGGTGTTGTCGCTTTCTTTATCGTTTATTGTTTCACAAATCTTCTTCAATTGGACAAAAGAAGAAAAAAATCATAACGAAAAGGCACACTAAACTTCCCAAGCTTACAGATTAAACATGAGAAATTTCACCAAAGATTAAACGTGACCTTAATGGCATTGCCTCCACCAGCACTCTGGTTTCAAATGCTTTTTCCACTGACCTTAAAAGGTTTTCCTGGGCAAATTCAACCACCATTACATCGCTTTTGGCTAGATTGTTCCAAACACATCTAGATTGGTCAAACACATTGACTTCAGGAATTATCCTGTGTTACTTATGACTGCTTATTTGTTATGCATTTCAAGCATACGTATCGTTATATCTAGTTTGTAGTGGCTCTTTCTTTCAATCAAACCTCCCCAAATTGTACTCGTTCATTAAATATAATAGAAGTGACCACCACTATCTTGACAAAACTGAAATTAAACTGAAATTAAACTGTAAATTTTGAAAGCTGAAATTAAACTGTAACATTACTAATTAGAAAACTGAAATTAAACTGTAAATACGGAAATTATCAAAAGAGAAAAGAAATACGGAAATTAGAAAACTGAACACTGAAGAAAATTTAGAAAAGAACTAACTGATATATTCAATAAAGAAAAAAAAGAAAGAAGGGGGCATGGTAAAAGTTTGCTTGTAAACTAGGGATTCTCCTATTTATATTCAATAACTGTTAAAATAAATCTTAACACTAAACGATGAGGTACGGAACTTTTTATCCAAGTTTAGAAAAAGGAAAGTTTTTGTGGAATTCATGATAACACGGACTTGAGCTTTCTCGAGGAAACCAGTTGGGGGAGGTTTGAGCGCCCTTTTACTCAGAGATGCTGAAGATGATGATACGGACTACAACTGCTGCTACTTCTTCTTCTTGTTATTGCTGGAGCAGCAGAGGTATGAATTGTCTTCACTCTAACTCCACTTTTCTCGTTTTCGTCAACAATTACTTTGCTTTCTTTCACTCTCACCCTTCGAAACCGATCAAATCTACGAGAACCCAACTAGAGCAGCCAAAAAGAGACTTACCCAAAATCACAAATGTTGAGGATGCCTTCAATGTGTTCGATAGAATGCTTCAAATGCGCCCTCTGCCTTCTGTTGTCCGTTTCAATAAAATATTGGGTCAAGTTGCAAAATTGAAACATTACTCTGCCGTCATCTCATTATATAACCAAATGGGTGTGTCGAGAATTGGACATGATGTTTATACCCTAACCATTCTCATAAATTGTTATTGTCATCTGAATCAAATGGGGTTTAGTTTATCTGTATTGGGAAAATTCTTCAAACTTGGTCTTGAACCAGATGTCTTTACCTTCACCACTCTAATCAACGGCTTTCTTCTTGAGAATCGAGTGGGGGAGGCAGCAGAAATTTTCAACAAAATGATTGCAGGAGGTAATTGTCAGCCTAGTGTGGTTACTTACGGCACACTAGTTAAGGGCTTTTGCATGAAAGGTAACAACAGTGCTGCTATTCAGTTGCTTAGGAAGATGGAGGAAGGAGCTTGCAAGCCCGACCTAGTTGTCTATAACACAATCATCGACAGTCTTTGTAAGGATACACTAGTTGATGATGCATTGAACCTCTTCTCAGAAATGATGTGCAAGGGTATTGCCCCAGATGTCATTACCTATAACTCTTTGATTCATGGAGTTTGCAAATTAGGCGAGTGGAAAGAAGCTGTAAGGTTGTTGAATGAAATGGTGAGTAAAAATATCTTTCCAAATGTGCGCACATTCAGTGTCTTGGTAGACACAATTTGTAAGGAGGGGATGGTCTTGGAAGCAGAAGGTGTGGTAGAAATGATGATTCAAAGAGGTATTGAACCTGATATGGTTACGTACTGTTCACTCATGGATGGTTACTGTTTGCGAGGAGAAATGAGAAAGGCCAGAAAAGTTTTTAAACTAATGCTTAGCAAGGGCTTGATGGTTAATGTTGTTTGTTACAGCACATTGATAAATGGATATTGTAAGCATAAGATGATGGATGAGGCCATGATGCTGCTTCGGGAAATGTCTCGTAAGGGACTGGTTCCAGATATCATTACTTATAGCACACTTGTGGATGGTTATTGCAAAGTGGGGAAATTAGGTGTTGCACAACAGTTGTTCTCAGAGATGCAAGCTTGTGGTCAACTTCCAAATGTTCAAACTTATGCTATTCTACTGGATGGCCTGTGTAAAAACCAACAACTTTCTACAGCAATCCAACTGTTTAAAGAGATGGAAGGCAAGAAGTTGGATGCAGATATTGTGATTTACAATATTCTTATTGAAGGTTTGTGCCTGGCTGGGAAAATTGAATCTGCGAGGGTTCTCTTTCATGGGTTATCATCAAGAGGGCTTCAACCGAATGTAAGGACATATACCATAATGATTAATGGACTCTGTATTGGGGGCCTAACAAGTGAAGCAGAAAAGCTGCTTACTGAAATGGAAGAGAAAGGTTGTCCTCCAGATGATTGTACGTATAACATAATTATTCGAGGGTTCATCAATAACAATGAGACAGTAAGGGTGACAGGACTTATTCAACAAATGGGGGAGAGGGGTTTCTCAGCAGATGCATGGACTACAGAATTGATAGTTGATTTATTATCCAAAGGTAAAGTAGATCTCGCATTGTTGCCATTGAAGAAAAGAGAATTGTGAACTTAACTGTCCTCTTTGAAAGTTGAAACAGATCATCTGACTATCATGGCAAACATTGAAATTGCAATTGGAAAGAATAATTGTTCATAAATTCCAGTTCGACTTAGCTCAACAGCCGGAAATCTTGCATAAGACTGTCGCAGTTGCAGTGACACAACAGGAGCAGCAATTGAAAGATATGGAGGAGGATATGCAGTCCTTTGTATCTACCAATGGCAGATGTGCTCTGTACAACCTAATTATTTGGCATGCTTTGGAAGGCTACTGAAGAACTTTGAAGAAGACTGGGAAAGCTTAATAACATGTATGGTTCTAGTATTAAAGCTCTGGATGGCATACTCCTTAAAAGAAATTCTCAGTTAACTTTTTGTCATCTAAATTCAGAATTTTCTAGCGATTCTTCTGCTCTGGTAGATGGAATCATGGAAGTATTAGTTTACTGCTTTTTCAATCTTCACGTTTCTTCTTGCTGTCTCTGTATTTGACTTTATTTCATTTGATTTCAAAGGAATCGCTTCAGAAGCTGATGCATTACTCTCAAAGTAGGCTCGTAATATATTGTTGCTTTCATGGTCACTTGTTTTATTGTGGGAGCAAAAATTAAGACCCAAGTAACAAAGGCCTAAATTTGAGGGAGTTGAGGGAATCAAATAAGATGATATCCACTACCATAGAACATGGAGAAAAATAAGAGATATGGGATTTGGAGTCCTAGGGTTCATTACCTATAAAAGGCCAATTAATCCCCCAGCAAAAAAAAAGGTTGGTATAATTGATTCTACTGCAATATTCATGAACGAGCACTGACTTGAGCGTTGGAGTTTTTTCTTGCAGGTACCCCCTTCCTCCCTCATTGGCGGCAAGCGAAGGGTGTCCGGCTTCTCAACATGGAATACAAAATCACTTGTTAAAAGACCCAAAATATCAGTTTCTTCAAGTGTAAAATTCAATCATGACTTTTTGGTGTAAAAAATTTGGTCTTCAATTTTGTATAGGCCCATGCTGGAGCCAATTTCTAAAGTTACAGCAGACTTCTTCAACACTCTTGGCATGCATGCATTAAAGCCCATTTATTAAATTATATTTGTTTTAGAAAACAATGATACATAATATTAGAAGAATTATATCTTAAATTCAAGTTTATTTCTTTTGTCTAATAATATACTAGCCTCTTCGCACGCGCTTCCGTGCCTGCGAGATGTTTTTTTTTTCTTCTATATTTTAAATTTATTTTAGAATTAAAAAGGATAATGGGTAGTTATGTTCTATAAAAATATGATCCATTATATGATTTTTCTCTTAATTTTAAAATTTTTAATATGAAAAAGTATAACTTAGTCATACTATTTATTTGGAACAACACCAAATGCTTTATAATAATATGGTTAAACAATCAATACTCTTCGGAACAAATTAATACTGTCTGACAGAAATTAGTCAGTACAGTCAAACGTACCAAACGAGCCCTTAGTGTGATTTTGCTCTCTAAGTTAGATATTGTATGCAAATTTGGAATTTAAAGACATAATTGTAATTACTAAAAAATCAGGTAAATCCTTAACGATGTGTTTGGTTCTATTTAAAAATTTATGGATTAAGAATTAAATTATTTGCCATTACTTGAAAAAGCATTGACATATGTTTGCAATGTGAATTTCAGTCACATTACCATAGGGAGGAACAATGGGGTCGGTCGGTAGCCTCCAGGGGTTCCAAATTTGATAATAGTCCATTTATTTTGAGGATAAGCTCCTTCTTAGTTTTACGGAGTCAATTTTATTCCAAAAAATATATATAATGAAATTCATCACATTATGAAAGACGCACTCAGCAAGGTTAAGGTTCAAAATTTTAAGGCTGCTTAATTATTTAATTGAAAATCAAGCAAAATTTGGGCTTAGCCAGTACTTTAGAATCTTATAAATGGACTTTTACTGTTTCAGGCCTGATTTGCATACTCTGAATTTCAAGAATGTGTGGGCCTGGTTCAAAAGTCAGCCCAACACTCCAAATTATGGGAGGGTATTCAAGACTTCTGTTCTTGACTTTTAGACTAAAGTACAAGGATTGTCTTAATAAATTAAAAGTTTTGCTAATTCCACCGCAAATAAATGAATTCAAATCCCACAAATGATGAGATGAATGAGAAAATAAAATACGTGAGTGAAAATAGCAGCACTCTAAATAAATCGCAAAACACAATTTTTTTTGGGTGCTTAATTCCATGCAAAATAAGACGAGTTGAAAAAGAAACGTGAGAGAATGAGATCATATGGTGGCAATTGGCATATATATGTAGATTTTCATGTCTTATTCAAATCTGCTTTTGTTTTTGTTTTTGTTTTTATGCTCTGCCAATTGTGTATTGCCGCGTCCCTCCCTTCCCTAGATATTTTATGTTATTGGTTTTTGCGGTTTTTGTTTTGTGCGTGTGACTTTGGTGGGTTTAAGAAAGTTCAGCAAATAGACGGCAGGTTTACATTTGCCAACCGAAAGAAGCACCTCCACTGCTGGACTCTTGGTGGCCTTCATATACTATTTCTAGGCCCACTAGCCAATTGCCCCCACAAAGACTTTCTTTCCCCTCTTTTTTAATAAATAAGCAATCTTTTTTTCTTTTGTAAGAATTGACATTGAAAGTAGTGATTAATGCGAAACGATGCCTTGTAAGTTTTGCATTCATTAACGGTTAGAAATTACTTACACATTAATGAAGGATGATGGATTATACATAACACACATCTTAAGATGAAAGACAACATATAGTTAATTCAAATGATTCATTTACAAATTAAGACAAAAAGAAGGAACCACAAACTCAAAAGTGTTAAGTTTAAGCTTCTAATTACAAGCAAATCACACTTTTCCTTGTCGAGAGCGTAGAACGCTTAAGTTTATCTAATATGTGTGATTTATGTTATAGTGATAATTTTTCATATTGTTTTAACTTGGATTTTGTTCAACATCAACATGTCCCACATAAGAAGATATAACCCCATCTTCCATGGCGGCAATTGAAACTTTTTTTTTTTTTTTTGGTGATAAGCAAATGAAATTGTTGATCCTGAAGAGGTCTACACGTTATTTCGACTCTTTTTTTTTTCTATGGCTACAGATTATTTGATATTTTTGCTAATTTGTTTATGTTACTAATAATTGAAGAAACATGCTTGCATTATTCCGTACCTTCTCCCATTTTAGATAGAATAAGAGTAAATTCGTTTGGAATGAATTGAGAAAGTTGTAATTTAACTAATAAAAATAAAAATGGAAGGCTTAAATTGAATTTACAACAAATTTTTTTTGGTTATATTGGAGTTTGGACTGGGGCGAGGAAGCCACCACCAGTGTAGTGGGAATCCATTAGGAAATTTTCAACATTTTGACATCATGTAAGATGGCATTGGCAAATGCAATCGGTGACCATATTTCTTTGGTTTTTTCCCACCTAAAATAGGGTCACTAGTTTTTAAAAAATAAAAAATTAATGACGTCAATCTCCATTTCTTGTTAGGTCTACTTTATGGCATGATTATTTTAAAAAGTCGAGCACTTCTCGTCCATAATTAGACATTAGGTACCGTATACCGTATACACCTACATGTGTATGCAGAGCTTCTCTAACGGATTCATATAATTTTAGGAGTGTTATTTGGAAAGTGTAAATGACTCTAATTTATAAGGAGAAGTCGTACTCAGACATAAATAATCGGGCACACTGCGTGACCAATTAACCTAATTTATATCTACCACGTTGTGTTTTATTTTATTTATTTAATGTTTTATTCTAATTCAAAGAGAGTTTATTGAATTTATGATATAAAGTTTTAAAATAAAAGAAAAACAGTCGTAGAGTAAATATCCGTCTGTTATGACTCGTTGCCAAAAATAATCCTACCATAAAATATAGAAACAAAAGACCCCTTATATTATTTTTCTTCTGTTTCTTCGGACAGATATTTTTCTTTTCAGTTTGCATTGCATCTTCTCTTGTCCTTTTTATCCCTGGAATTTACTTTCCCATCAAGGATATAGATTGTATCACTCTAGTCTCTCTCTACCAAAACAAAGTCAGCCCTCAGAACATACAGCTGGTTTGTAATTTATATTTTTAGCACTCATTTCGCCACAAATTTTAATTTGATTGGTATCGTTTTCGTTAGTTTAATGCATAAAATAATCTTTGAACCTGTCAGTATCCATCTAAGGTTGTCATCTAGTTCAAACCAGCTTGTGTTTTGCCAGATTTGCACACAATAACTGTTTTCCACTATTTTGCATAATAGAGAAAAAACTGTTCTTGAACTCTGATAGAAGGGTTCATCAGATTTGTTTTTGCTTTGTGCTCAGGAATTGCACATCGCTCACTTGATCTTAAAGGTGACATCTTTTCACTTCCTCAGTCAATTCTCTTCCTGGGTTTTCATTTAATTTCTGGTTTTTTATTAGTTGAATCCCTATATTGCTTTTCCTGTATAAGAACCCAGATCATTTTGGTCCCAAATAAGCTCAACCAAACCTAATCTCTTGGTTCCTCAGTAAATTTCCCAACTTTTTGATGATGGGTTATAGGAAATTTGATCTGTTCATCTGGGTTTTATCAGTCTTGTGTTTGGGATGGTTGTGTAGTGGATTTAATCCTGCTGACAATTACCTTATAGACTGTGGATCGCCTGCCAATACTTCAGTGGGTGACCGTGTCTTTGTAGCAGATAATTTGGCTTCAAAATTTCTTTCAACCCCAAAAGATGTTGTTGCCAATATTTCTTTGAAATCAATCACTTCCTTTGATGATTCGCCGCTGTATCAAACGGCAAGAATCTTTACTGAATCCTCAAAGTACACCTTTTCCATAAGCCAGAGTGGGAGACACTGGATCCGCCTTTACTTCTATCCATTTGTTTTTGGTGGTTACGATTTGAGCAAAGCGAAGTTCTCTGTTTCCATCCAAAACCATGTTCTCCTTGGTGATTTCAGTGTTCAAAACGCTTCTCTTGTCAAAGAATTTTCAGTAAATGCAACTTCAGATAGCCTTGTTATTACCTTCACCCCTTCCAAGAATTCATTTGCGTTCTTAAATGCCATAGAAGTTGTTTCAGTCCCCGACCAACTGATCACTGATGATGCCAACACTGGGTCAGTGAAATTCCAGGGTTTGACGACTCAGGCTTTGGAGACATCTTGGAGGGTGAATATGGGTGGACCAACAGTGTCCTTTGAGAATGATACCCTCTGGAGAACTTGGGTTCCTGATCAAAGTTTTCTAGTAAATGCGAACCTTGCCAAAGATGTCTCAAATATTGCAGCTGTTAACTATGATGTGGGTTCGGCATTGGCAACCAAGGATATTGCTCCACAAACTGTCTATGGAACCCTCACTGAGATGAAATCCGCGGGTGATCCCAACAGCAATTTCAATGTGACCTGGGAGTTCACAGTGGATCCAGGATTTCAGTACCTTGTTCGGTTTCACTTTTGTGATGTAGTAAGTAAATCTCTCAATCAGCTGTACTTCAATGTATATCTTGACTCTTGGATTGTTGCTCGAGATCTTGATCTGAGTTCTGTAGCAATGAATAAGTTGGCTGTGCCATATTATATGGATTATGTCACAACATCTGCTGCTGTCAGCAATAAGCTTCGTATTAGTATTGGCCCTTCCTCTTTAAATAATGCTTATCCCAATGCCATTCTAAATGGGCTTGAGATTATGAAATTGAACAATTCAGCAGGCAGCCTCAGTGGAGCAAACTCTCTAGTTCCTTCTTCAAATTCAAGTCCAAAAGGTAACATTGGAGTAATAGTAGGTGCCAGCGTTGGGTCATTTATTGCAGTGGTTTTGGCTGCGATTCTCTTTGTTCTTTGCAGAAGAAGGAACAGACTGGCAGACCAGGGCCATTCTAAGACATGGCTTCCCTTTTCCATTAATGGAACCAATTCTCACACCATGGGAAGTAAATACTCATATGGAACAACTGCTAGTGCTGCTTCTAACTATAGCTATCGTTTTCCTTTTGGGGTTGTACAAGAGGCTACAAATAACTTCGATGAGAGTTGGGTTATTGGAATCGGTGGTTTTGGGAAGGTATACAAAGGAGTCTTAAATGATGGAACTAAAGTGGCTGTCAAGAGGGGAAATCCACGGTCTCAACAGGGACTTGCAGAGTTCAGGACTGAAATTGAGATGCTATCTCAATTCCGTCACCGCCATCTTGTCTCATTGATTGGGTATTGTGATGACAAGAGTGAGATGATTCTGATATATGAATATATGGAGAACGGAACCCTGAAGAGTCATCTCTATGGCTCAGGTTACCCCAGCCTAAGTTGGAAGCAAAGGCTTGAAGTATGCATTGGATCAGCTAGAGGACTTCACTACCTTCACACTGGCTATGCAAAAGCAGTTATTCATCGTGACGTGAAATCTGCAAATATCTTGCTTGATGAAAACCTCATGGCCAAGGTTGCTGATTTTGGACTTTCCAAGACGGGGCCTGAAATCGATCAAACCCATGTCAGTACAGCAGTGAAAGGGAGTTTTGGATACCTTGATCCTGAATATTTTAGAAGGCAACAACTGACAGAGAAATCAGATGTGTATTCATTTGGGGTGGTTTTGTTTGAGGTCCTTTGTGCAAGACCTGTTATAGATCCGTCCCTTCCAAGGGAAATGGTGAACTTGGCTGAATGGGCAATGAAATGGCAGAAGAAGGGGCAGTTGGAGCAAATAATAGATTCTACCCTTGCAGGAAAAATCAGACCAGATTCTCTCAGGAAATTTGGAGAAACCGCCGAGAAATGCTTGGCTGACTATGGTGTTGACAGGCCCTCCATGGGAGATGTGTTGTGGAATCTAGAGTATGCCCTTCAACTTCAAGAGGCAGAAATTCCAGGTGATGCTGAAGAAAATAGTACCAATATGATTGGCGAGCTATCCCCGCAAGTCAACAACTTCAATAATGTTGACGCTAATGATTCTGCTGCACAGTTTGAAGTCTCAAGTGTGGATGATCTTTCAGGTGTTTCTATGAGTAGAGTATTCTCACAGCTGGTGAAGTCTGAGGGTAGGTGATTTTTCTGAGAGAGTTCTATGAGTTTTAGCTTCTCTTCTGGTAACACTTCTTTTGTGGAGTTTCCTGATGAAACTTGATGAAGCATTCTGAGTTCTCCTTGTGTACAGAAGGGGTGGTGGTTTGAGTGTGTTTTTTAGATTCATAAGGATTTTTATGTAACGTGTTTATTTCTTATTGATATTCCACACCATATGAAGCAAAATTTCTGGGGTGGGATGGTTTTTGTACGCTCTCCTTCTCACAGCTATCTATCGCGAGGCATTCGTATGATGAGGTGATTGTGAGAGAGGCGTATACGTGTCCCACTCAAGACTTTCTCCATATGAAAGCTGGTAAAAGGTTTATTTAATCTTTACTACTGTACTGTCTGTTGGTATTTTAGTGTCATGAGTGATTCGCACAGGATGTTTGCTTGATAAGTGGAGAAAGGAAAATGGAATACCAGAACCAACGACAAAATGGAAACTAAAATTAAGTGAGAGAGAGTAGCTTTTCTAGCCAAAATGGTCAACACTGTCCATTTGTTTGGACGAAGGAATTGAAAATTGCATTGAATTTTAAAGTGTTGCTAACCGATTTGTTCTATTTTCCCACCAATCTTATCTTTTCACCCATAATATAAATTTGAAAAATCTCAATCTTATCTTTCCACCCCATAATTCCTAAAATATCCATTCATTATAAATTCAAGCAAAACTTATAATTAAAAATAAATAAAAAACTATAATATTTATAAATTAAAAAAACGTAAAAAATAATCCACCCCAACCCCACCTCCACCTCCAAAGCTGCCCCTCGTCCCTATGGAAAACATCCCTCTCTTTGTAAGGCTGCACAAAAGTGATAATTGGAATTAGATCGAAATTGGAGTGAAAGAAGAGTGCATGGAAAGGCAACCAACTGGAAGCACAATTTGGAATTGCAGTCGGTTTGTGGTCTGATATTCAAGAAAGACATTGAAGATATATACTGTCTAACCCACAATCAAAGAGCTATTGCCAGCAATCTTCTTCCCACCAGATTAGCAATTAAGGTACCATTTAACTAACTTCTTCAACCATTTCTGCAGATTTGTTGTGGGCTTGTTAGAGGGCATGAGATGTTTGCTGGGGTAAATAGAACCCCCCATATAACGAAGAAGAAGTTAAAGAAAAGCTTTGCTGGAAAAGAATTCAATCCTATTTCGTCTATTCTGTATCCCGTGTTTTTCGAATTCGAGGAAAACACCATTGGCATTGGGTGAAATGGAAATGACGTTGGCCTTCTGAAAATATTATGTTTCAAAGAGAAAGGGGTAAATGGTCATTTTACAAAAGGTAAACTTGTCTTTAAAATTTCGAAATAAAGTGGGTGGGGAAATAGGACAGGTGAGTAGAAATATCAGCACCCAATGGAATTTAGATCTTTATCGTTTAAATTTTTCGCAATTAATAATTTTAGTGTTTTGAATTTATATATGTCAAATTTTGTGAATGACACAAATTACAGTGAAAAACAAATTCTTGCTCAATATAAATTGTGAAATGATGTCTCTTTTGGCAGAAATTAAACTCTGAAATCTTTTTTGGCATGCGCAGTCCACATCAAGCAATCTATAGATGGGACATTTATCGCAATTCCAAAAATATTCATTTTCAGTATCTCAAATGTGCCTTTTCAGTAGTTTGTTCTTAAAAGAATGGGCATTTCGTAAAATTTAATTTTTGTGATTACCAATCCTTAAACTTTGTTTAGTGGGTTTTATTTATTTATTTATTTTGTTGAAAATTTCCAAATACACACAACATTCAACAACTTGATCAATGTATCAAGCTCTTCATGTCATAAAAACTTGTGTACCGATGGTTCGAATTCCTCATTTTCCGTACTCATCAACTAATTCACCATTGTATACGAAGGTACATTTACGTTTGAGACTTGGGATGAATTTAAGAATGATATTATGTTGCATTTCTATCTAAAGAATGCCAAGTATGAGGCAAATGAGAAGTTGAGATGGCTAAAGCAAATGAGGAGCGTGAAGGACTATGTCACCACATTCACCAACTTATTGTTCGAGGTGCCTAGTATGGCAAATGAAGACAAGCTCATGTACTTTATAAGTGTTACAGAATTTGGCCAAGCTGGAGTTACAAAGAAGACACGTTCAATCCTTATCAGATGCAATTTCTGTAGCTGAGTCTCTTGTGGAGTTCAAGAAGAATGACCAAAGCGACTCCAAGTTCGAATGAAAGAAAGGTAACAGTGGATCTGATGAGGAGGCAACAAGTCAAGCGACAAGTCCGACAATCACAAGTCATCTGTGAAGAAGAATGACAAAGGTGACAAGGGAAGGACAAATCGAAGCTAGCTTGTTACTTGTGTGATGGACTGCACATGATGCAAGATTGTCCGCGAGAGAAGGCCTTGAGTGCTATGAACCATGAGAAGGAAGATGAGGCTAACAGGGAAGTAGGAATAGGGGCCATTCACTGCTTCAATAACCTACAGGTCAAAGACTCTCAACCATAAGTTCAAGCTAAGGGAGTGATGTTTGTCGATGCCATGGTGGATGGCAAGACAACCAGTTATTTGGTGGATACGAGTGCCTCACACAACTTTATGTCAGTGCAGGAAGTAAAGACACTTGGGTGTTAGGTCTCAAAGGAAGCAGACAATATGAAGACGGTGAATTCAACTGTCAAACCAATTGATGGAGTAGCTCGTGGGGTGGAGCTTCAGATTGCTACTTGGAAGGGAATGGCTGACTTCTTTGTGATCTCAATAGATGGCTATGATGTCGTGCTAGGAATAGAGTTCATAGTCAAGGTAAAGGCCTTTCCATTCAATTTTATAATACTATGTGCATTGCACAAGGTGGAGCAATGCCATGTATAGTGCCAATGGTAAGGCAACAAGGCGAGTTAAAACTCTTGTCAGTCATGCAATTTTCCAAGTCTTGGAAGAAGGGTGAACCAATGCTCCTTGCAACTATGAAGATGGATACAGTTGTGAAGGAAGTCCAACTAGTCCCAAAAGCTGTGGAGATAGTCCTTAAGGAGTTTGTAGATGTCATGCCCAAGGGACTGCCCAAAACCTTACCACCTAGGAGAGAGGTGGATCATGCCACTGAGTTGGAACCGGGTGCCAAACCTCTTGCCAAAGCATCGTACCAGATGGCACCTCCTAAGTTGGAGAAATTGAGGAGGCAGTTAAAACAGTTGTTGAACATTGGGTACATCTAATCGTCCAAGGCCCTTTATGGTGCCCCAGTTCTTTTCCAGAAGAAGAGGGAAGGACATTGAGGTTGGCATCGACTATAGAACGCTAAATATGGTGACCATAAAAAAACAAGTATTCTATCCCCTTGATTACATATTTGTTTGATCAGTTATGAGGAGCTAGGTACTTCACCAAGTTGGACATGCGCTCGGGATACTATCAAGTGAGAATCACACCTAGAGACGAACCGAAGACCGCATGTGTGTCAAGATATGGGTTTTATGAGTTCCTTGTCATGCCATTCGGCATGACTAACGACCCTGCAACCTTTTGCATTCTAATGAGCAAGGTATTTCATCCCTTCTTGGATAAATTTGTCATGGTTTACATCAATGATATGGTGGTGTACAACAATTCCTTAGAAGAGCATCTCGAGCACTTACATAAGTTTTTCCAAGTCTTGAGAGAAAACAAGCTATATGTGAAGAAGGAGAAGTGCTGATTTGTCCAAGAAGAGGTAGAGTTCCTCGGTCACAAGATACGAGGAGGACAATTGCTCATGAATGAGGGCAAGGTGTGAGCCATCCAAGAATGGGAACCACCAACCAAGGTACCTGAGTTGCGGTCTTTCCTTCAATTGGTCAACTACTATCACAGGTTCATCAAGGGATATTCAGCCATTGTCGCCCTATTGACAGATTTGCTGAAGAAGAACAACACGTGGTTGTGGACTCCCTGATGCCAGCATGTCTTCGATGAGTTGAAAAGGGCACTTATGGAGGAACCAGGGCTGAGACTTCCTGATCTTAGCAAACCTTTTGAGGTACACACTCATGTATCAGATTTTGCTATTGGTGGTGCACTTATGCAGGATGGACACCTATTGGCTTTTGAGAGCAGGAAACTCAATGACACCAAGAGGAGGTATACCATTCAAGAGAATGAGATGACAGCTGTAGTGCACTGCTTGCAGATTTAGAGGCACTACTTGCTTGGTTCTCAATTTGTGGTTAATACTGACAATGTTGCCACAAGCTACTTTCAGTCCCAACAGAAATTGTCACCCAAACAGGCTAGATGGTAAGACTTCTTGGTGGAGTTCGACTACAAATTGGAGTATAAGAAAGGGAAGACGAATGTCGTTGCCGTTACCTTAAACCGGAAGGTCGCACTAGCAGCTATTGTACAACCCCAAAGTTTTCTCATGCAGAGGATACAAGAGGGCTTGTTGCATGAATCCCAAGCCAAAAGTCTGTTAGAGCTTGTCAAAGATGGGAAAATAAGAAGATTTTGGCTTGATGATGGTGTTTTTTATGCAACAGGGAAGAGAATCTATGTTCCAAGATGGGACAATCTGAGGCGAGAGCTACTGAAGGAGTGTCACGACTCAAATTGGGCGGGACATCCAGTCACTCATCGAACTTTAGCATTGATGAGTGAAGCTTACTACTAG
Organism: Prunus salicina; assembly: GCA_020226455.1. Taxonomy (NCBI): domain Eukaryota; kingdom Viridiplantae; phylum Streptophyta; class Magnoliopsida; order Rosales; family Rosaceae; genus Prunus; species Prunus salicina. The sequence continues at coordinate 30,390,570 of CM035342.1, read as the reverse complement.
TCACAGATGCTGGAAGATGTAGACTCGTTTATGAGGACTTCACTTGTATGCCAACAAGACAAGACATTACAGAAGCAACCGGGTGGATTGCTAGAGCCACTTCCTGTTCCAACCAGACCATGAGAGAGTTTGTCCATGAACTTCATCATAAGTCTACCCAAGTCAGAAAGTTGTGGCTCAATTTTGGTGATGGTCGACAGGTTCACCAAGTATGCTACCTTCATCCCTGCACCGGCGGATTGTAACACGGAGAAAGCTGCACGCTTGTCTTTGAAACATGTGGTGAAGTATTGGGGGATCCCCAAGAGTATTATCAGTTACCGTGACTCTTATTTCACTGGTAAACTTTGGATGGAACTCTTCAGTGTACTTGGCTCATAATTGAACTTCTCTACCCGGCTTTTGTCCACAGACAGATAGTCAAACAGAGCAGGTGAATCATTATTGGAGTTATACTTGAGGCACTATGTGAGTGCCAACCAACGAGATTGGGCAAAGTTGTTAGATGTTGCTAAGTTCTCGTAAAATTTGCAGCAATTGAAGTCAACGGGATCAAGTCCTTTTGAGTTGGCAACAGGACAACAACCTGTGACACTGAACACAATGGTGTCAGGCTAATGGGGAGTAGCCCTGCTACATACAAGACGGCCAAGGACTGGAATGTGACTAATGAGCTAGTTTGGGCTCAATTGGAGAATGCAACTCGGAAGATGAAAAAATGGGCGGACAAGCATCGGCGAGATGTTGTGTTCCAACCAGATGATCTTGTGAAGCTCAACCCCTCTCAACACAAGTCTACTACAAAGGTACACAATGCGTTGCTGAGGAGATATGAGGGTCCATTTCATATCCTCCGAACAGTGGGAAGAGATACTTACCTTGTGGAACTACCATCCAGATTGAAGATTCATCTGGTGTTTCATGTGAGCAATCTCAAGCCCTACCATGCTGACCCCAAGAAGCCCAATCGTGAGGAGTTTCAATGAGCTCCGCCTTTAATAGTGACTTCATTTGACAGGTCATGGCCAAGCGTGAGGTGCAAAGCAAAGGTGTACCGAGGTACTTTGAGTTCTTTGTCAAATGAAAGGGCCTGCCAGAGTCCGAAGGTAATTGAAAGAAAGATGAGTCCTTATGCCAGTTCAAGGACCACATTGAAGCATTCGAACGAGAAGAAACTACCTCGGCAATGAGGACGTCACTTGATTAGGTGGGGGAGAAAGTCACGGCCCGCATGTTGAAGGCTCAACCCAACAACTATTGGGCCAACCTAGAGGATCTATTTGTGAAGGTTAAGCCCCACGAGAGAAGCTTAAGGGCCGGCCCGTCGGATGGATTATTCTAGATCTCTTAGCCCACATGTCTTTTTTTTTTTGGTCAACCTCTTAGCCCATATGTCTGGATTCAATTTACAGAGTAGGTAGATTCCGGATATTAGATTGTTTCGATCCTAGTCCTTCATTATGGTGGTAGGTATGCTAGGATCTTTATATAAGGAGGATGTCTCATTGTATATCATCACCCCTCAACTTGTAAAACATTGAGAAGCAATATAAGCATATATTCTCCCAAACTCTCTTGAGCGTTCTTGAGTGTTCTTATCGTTCTTGCTCTTATTCTTGTGTTCTTACTTGGTTCGATCTTATTTTGTAGGAAGGAATGCTAACTTAGCTTGTTTAAGAAAGGAAACAAATAGACGGTAGGTTTAGATTTGCCAACCAAATGAAGCATCTCCACTGCTGGACTGTCAATGGTCTTCATATAATACCATGTCTAGGCCCACTTGCCAATTGCCCCCCACAAACACTTTTTTCCCTTCGTTTTTAATAAATAAACAATCTTGATTTCTTTTGTAAGAATTGACATTGAAATCAGTAATTAATGTGAAATGATGTCTTATAAATTTTGCATGCATCAACGATTAGAAATTATTTATGCATTTATAAACGATGATGGATTGTACATACATCTTAAGATGAAAGAACCAAGAATCCACATACTCAGAAATGTTAAGCTTATGCTCCTAGATACGAACAAATCATAGTTTTTCTTGTCAAGAGCATAGCACACTTAAATTTATCTAGTACATGTGATTTACGTGATAGTGATAACTTTTCATATCGTTTTAACTTGGATTTTGTTCAACATCAACATGTCCCACATAAGAGGATATAACCCCAGTCTTCCATGGCAGCAAATGAAACTGTTGATGCTGAAAAGGTCTACGCATTATTTCGATTTTTTTTTCTATGGCTACAGATTATTTGATATTTTTGCTAATTTGTTTATGTTATTAATAATTGAAGAAACATGCTTGCATTATTACATACCTTCCCCCATTTTAGATAGAATAAGAGAAATTTCATTTTGAATGAATTGAGAAAGTTGTAATTTAACTAATTAAAATAAAAATGGAAGGCTTAAATTGAATTTACAACAATTTTTTTGTGTGTGTGGTTATATTGGAGTTTGGACTTGGGTGCCATGGGGCGAGGAAGCCACCACCACTGTGTGGAACCCATTAGGAAATTTACAACATTTTGACATCAAGTAAGATGGCATTGGCAAATGCAACCGGTGACCATACTTCACAATCGGTGACCATATTTCTTTGGTTTTTTTTTTTTTTTTTTTTTTTTTGGGTCTGATATTTCTTTGGTCTTTCCCCCTAAAACAGGGTCGCTAGTTTTTACCAAAAAAAATAAATAAATAAATAATGACGTCAATTTCCATTTCTTATTAGATCTACTTTATGGTATGATTATTTTAAAAAGTAGAGCACTTCTCATCCATAATTAGAAACTAGCCGTGAGCGTGTGTCAATTGTTTTTTAATTTTTAGTATTAAGAAAAGATAATATGGATAGTTATGTTCTATAAAAGTAGGACTTATTATTTGATTTTGTTTTTATTTTTAATTTTTGTTAATATGACAAAAAAATGTGAATTTACCATATTATCCTCATTTAATTAATAATTTCAATTTTTAATGTTTGAATTAACAAAGGACATTTTCTTGTATTTTGAATATTTCACCATTCTCTGCCTTTAAAAAAAATTAAATTTATTTAAGAATTAAAAAAGATAATAGGTAGTTGTGTTCCATAACAATGGGTCCATTATTTGATTTTTCTTTTAATTTTAATTTTTTTAAAATATGAAAAGTGTGAATTTACCATATTTTCCTCATTTTAAAAGTTTAGTTCACCAAGGGTATTTTCAGGATTTTTGAATGTTTCACCATTCTCTGCGTTTTGCTTTATATATATATATATATATATATATATTCTAATTCAAAAAGAGTTTATTGAATTTATGATATAAAGTTTTTTATTTTTTGATGCGGTACGGGATATAAAGTTGTTAAAAACTTGTCTGTGTGTGTTTTTAAAATAAAAGAAAAACAGTAGTAGAGTAAATATCCGTCTGTTATGAACTTATGACTTGTATTATTTTTCTTCTATTTTTTCGGACAGATATTTTTCTTTTCAGTAGCATAATTGCATTGCATCTTCTCCTGTCCTTTTTATCCCTAGAACTTTCTCACCAAGGAGATGGATTGTATCACTCTAGTCTCTCTCTACCAAAAGAAACACGACTGGTTAGTTTAATGCATAAAAGAATCTTTGAACCTGTCAGTATCGATCTAAGGTTGTCATCTAGTACAAGAACCCAGCTCAACCAAACCTTATCTCTTGGTTCCTCAGTAAATTTAAATTTCCCAACTTTTTGACGATGACGTACATAGCACACATCTTAAGATGAAAGAACCAACAATCCACAAACTCAGAAATGTTAAGCTTATGCTCCTAGATACGAACGAATCACAGTTTTTCTTGTCAACACTTAAATTTATCTAATACATGTGATTTTTGTGATAGTGATGACTTTTCTTATTGTTTTAACTCGGATTTTGTTCCACATCAACATGTCCCACATCAGAGGATATAGATTATTTCTATTTTTTTCTTCAATGGGACAAAACTCCAAACGAATCACAGTCTTCCATGGCGGCAAATGAAACTGTTGATGCTGAAGACTTCTACAGATTATTTCTATTTTTTTCTATGGCTACAGATTATTTGATATTTTTGCTGACTTGTTTATGTTATTAATAATTGAAGAACCATGCATAAATGAAGAACCCAGATCATTTTGGTCCAATAAGCTCAAACAAACCTAATCTCTTGGTTCCTCAGTAAATTTCCCAACTTTTTGATGATGGGTTATAGGAAATTTGATCTGTTCATCTCGGTTTTATCAGTCTTGTGTTTGGGATGGTTGTGTAGTGGATTTAATCCTGCTGACAATTACCTTATAGACTGTGGATCGCCTGCCAATACTTCAGTGGGTGACCGTGTCTTTGTAGCAGATAATTTGGCTTCAAAATTTCTTTCAACCCCAAAAGATGTTGTTGCCAATATTTCTTTGAAATCAATCACTTCCTTTGATGATTCGCCGCTGTATCGAACGGCAAGAATCTTTACTGAATCCTCAAAGTACACCTTTTCCATAAGCCAGAGTGGGAGACACTGGATCCGCCTTTACTTCTATCCATTTGCTTTTGGTGGTTACGATTTGAGCAAAGCGAAGTTCTCTGTTTCCACCCAAAACCATGTTCTCCTCGGTGATTTCAGTGTTCAAAACGCTTCTCTTGTTAAAGAATTTTCAGTAAATGTAACTTCAGATAGCCTTGTTATTACCTTCACCCCTTCCAACAATTCATTTGCATTCTTAAATGCCATAGAAGTTGTTTCAGTCCCCGACCAACTGATCACTGATGATGCCTACACTGGGTCAGTGAAATTCCAGGGTTTGACGACTCAGGCTTTGGAGACATCTTGGAGGGTGAATATGGGTGGACCAACAGTGTCCTTTGAGAAGGATACCCTGTGGAGAACTTGGGTTCCTGATCAAAGTTTTCTAGTAAATGCGAACCTTGCCAAAAATGTCTCAAATATTGCAGCTGTTACCTATGATGCGGGTTCGGCATTGGCAACCAAGGATATTGCTCCACAAACTGTCTATGGAACCCTCACTGAGAGGAAATTCGCGGATATTCCCTACACCAATTTCAACGTGAGCTGGGAGTTCACAGTGGATCCAGGATTTCAGTACCTTGTTCGGTTTCACTTTTGTGATGTAGTAAGTGAATCTCTCAATCAGCTGTACTTCAATGTATATCTTGACTCTTTGATTGTTGCTCGAGGTCTCGATCTGAGTACTTTAGCAATTAATAAGTTGGCTGTGCCATATTATATGGATTATGTCACAACATCTGCTGCTGTCAGCAATAAGCTTCGTATTAGTATTGGCCCTTCCTCTTTAAATAATGCTTATCCCAATGCCATTCTAAATGGGCTTGAGATTATGAAATTGAACAATTCAGCAGGCAGCCTCAGTGGAGCAAACTCTCTAGTTCCTTCTTCAAATTCAAGTCCAAAAGGTAACATTGGAGTAATAGTAGGTGCCAGCGTTGGGTCATTTATTGCAGTGGTATTGGCTGCGATTCTCTTTGTTCTTTGCAGAAGAAGGAACAGACTGGCAGACCAGGGCCATTCTAAGACATGGCTTCCCTTTTCCATTAATGGAACCAATTCTCACACCATGGGAAGTAAATACTCATATGGAACAACTGCTAGTGCTGCTTCTAACTATAGCTATCGTTTTCCTTTTGGGGTAGTACAAGAGGCTACAAATAACTTTGATGAGAGTTGGGTTATTGGAATCGGTGGTTTTGGGAAGGTATACAAAGGAGTCTTAAATGATGGAACTAAAGTGGCTGTCAAGAGGGGAAATCCACGGTCTCAACAGGGACTTGCAGAGTTCAGGACTGAAATTGAGATGCTATCTCAATTAAGTCACCGCCATCTTGTCTCATTGATTGGGTATTGTGATGACGAGAGTGAGATGATTCTGATATATGAATATATGGAGAACGGAACCTTGAAGAGTCATCTCTATGGCTCAGGTCACCCCAGCTTAAGTTGGAAGCAAAGGCTTGAAGTATGCATTGGAGCAGCTAGAGGACTTCACTACCTTCACACTGGCCGTGCAAAAGCAATTATTCATCGTGACGTGAAATCTGCAAATATCTTGCTTGATGAAAACCTCGTGGCCAAGGTTGCTGATTTTGGGCTTTCCAAGATGGGGCCTGAAATCGATCAAACCCATGTCAGTACAGCAGTGAAAGGGAGTTTTGGATACCTTGATCCTGAATATTTTAGAAGGAAAAAACTGACAGCGAAATCAGATGTGTATTCATTTGGGGTGGTTTTGTTTGAGGTCCTTTGTGCAAGACCTGTTCTAGATCCGTCCCTTACAAGGGAAATGAACTTGGATGAATGGGCAATGGAATGGCAGAAGAAGGGGCAGTTGGAGCAAATAATAGATTCTACCCTTGCAGGAAAAATCAGACCAGATTCTCTCAGGAAATTTGCAGAAACCGCCGAGAAATGCTTGGCTGACTGTCGTGTTGACAGGCCCTCCATGGGAGATGTCTTGTGGAATCTGGAGTATGCCCTTCAACTTCAAGAGGCAGAAAATGATTGGTGAGCTATCCCCGCAAGTCAACAACTTTCAATAATGTTGTCAGGTGCGAAAATTCTGTGGTGACTCAGCTCAGCTGTACCGGTACAGCTACTTATCCAAGGGCTGAGTTTGCATTTTAAAAATGAAGGGCTGAGATTGAATGACCTGAAGACGTGTTGAGCCCTTTGTTATTAATTATCACGTGACATACACGTGACTGAGAAAAGTTGAGGTTCAAAAATTTAAGGCTGCTTAATTATTTAATTGAAATTCAAGCAAAATTTGGGCTTAGCCAGTTTTATCAAATTGCATACTCTGAATCTCAAGAATGTGTGGGCCTGGTTCAAAAGTTAGCCCAACACTTCATATTAGAATGTGTGGGACTGGTCAAGGATTGTCTTAATAAATAAAGAGTTTTGCTAATTCCACCTCAAATAAATAAATTCAAATCCCACAATTATAGGGTGGGTGGGAAAATAGAATAGTTGGGTAAATAAATGGCAAAACACAATTTTTTTTGGGGTGCTTAATTCCATGCCAAAATCCATGCATTTTGCAGTCTATAAGACGAGTTGAAAAATAAACGTGAGAATGAGATCATATGCTGGCAATTGGCATATATATATATAGATTTTCATGTCTTATTCAAATCTCCTTTTGTTTTTGTTTTTCTGCTTCTGCCAATTGTGTATTGCCACGTCCCTCCCTTCCCTAGATATTTTATGTTATTAGTTTTTGTTGGCACTCAAAATGGAGGTTAATTTAGATAGATGTGGAGTGGTGGATGATGTGTGAAGACGTGGGCCTTCAGCATATGTATATGTCTGTGGGAGGCAAGGCAAGAGACTGCCTTCAACAGTTAGTGACGTTTAATATAAGTAAAGTAAATAAACATGCAGAAAACAAGGTATACGTGGTTCACCCGAATGATGGGGTACGTCCACAAAGAATGAATTCTTATTATGAAAATGTTTGTTTACATTTGTACAAGGAGATTAAAGCCAAAGATAAAGGTAATAAGGCCCAAGGCCTAAGCTACAAAGCCCAAGGGTGCAGACGCAAGACCCTTTTCTAAGTGGAGAGTAGTCTTCTTTTATAGGTGAAAGGGAGTCTTCGCCTCTTATAGTCTTCCAATGTGAGACTCTTGATATTGCCCCTAGTTGTGACTTATGGTAAGGTTCTTTGGCTAAGGTGATAACCTCTCAAAGCATAGCACGTGTTTAATCTTGCCTAACTAGTTGCTCGGTTAATCACAATATCAACAATTTTTGCTGTTTTTGTTTTTGTTTTTTTTTTGTGTGACTTTGGTGGGTTTAAGAAAGTAAGCAAATAGACGGCAGGTTTGCATTTGCCAACCAAATGAAGCACGTCCACTGCTGGACTCTTGGTGTTCTTCATATAATACTATTTCTAGGCCCACTTGCCAATTGCCCCCACAAAGACTTTCTTTCCCTTCTTTTTTAATAAATAAACAATCTTTATTTCTTTTGTAAGAATTGATATTGAAAGCAGTGATTAATGGATTCTCTTCCAACTTTTTTTAGAGACAGGAAACCCTAGCAGAGAAAAAGGGGGGAGGAGGCCCTTATTCTTCCTCTCCTCTCCCCTCTTTCTCTTCCTCCCTCTCTTCTCCAGAGACAAATGGGTTTTCTCTCATAGGCGATTGCAATTTGTTATGATTTTCCTCCAACCATCATAGGCGATTGCGTCTCAGCGTTGGATCTCTATCTGCGTTTTGACGTCGGATCTCTGCCACCATCTTTTTTGCGGTTTCTTTATATTCGGAATAAGTCACAGAGACTCTGTAGGTTCCTTGTGAGTTTTCACCTCTCCTTTTGTGAGAGCTTTTCACCTCTCCTTTGTGAGAGCTTTTTATCTCTCCTTTGTGAGAGTTTTATTTGTATTGTTATGGCTTGGTTTTTTCAAGCTTTGTCTATTTTTGATTATTCTGAGTTTGCAATCTTAGTTGGGATGCCTATGCCAGAGTTTATTCGATCCTGCGTGATCGTTAGTGGAGGCGCACCAGATTGTCTTAATTTTGTTGTTCGACCGCTCCGTTATTGTAATCGCCTTTTGTGGCTAGTTTGTTTTGGCCCTTTGTGGCTAATGGCTTTTTTGGCTGAATTATGAATGCAATCCTAGAATTTCTCAACAAAAAAAAAAAAAAAAAAAAAAAAAGAAAGCAGTGATTAATGTGAAACGATAACTTGTTTACGCATTCATAAATGATGATGGATTGTATATAACACACAACTTAAGATGAAAGAACCAAGAAACCACAAACTCAGAAATGTTATGCTTAAGCTTCTAGATATGAGCAAATCACACTTTTTCTTGTCAAGAGCATAGAACACTTAAGTTTATCTAATATGCGTGATTTACGTGATAATGATAACTTTTCATATTGTTTTAACTTGGATTTTGTTCAACATCAACATGTCCCACATAAGAGGATATAACCCCGTCTTCCATGGCGGCAAATGAAACTGTGTGTGTTATTGTTTTTGTTTTTTTGGTGATAAGCAAATGAAACTCTTGATGCTGAAGAGGTTTACATGTTATTTCGATTTTTTTTTCTATGGCTACAGATTATTTGAGATTTTTGCTAATTTGTTTATGTTATTAATAATTGAAGAAACCTGCTTGCATTATTACATTCCTTCTCCCATTTTAGATAGAATAAGAGTAATTTCGTTTGGAATGAATTGAGAAAGTTGTAATTTAACTAATAAAAATAAAAATGGAAGGCTTAAATTGAATTTACAACAATTTTTTTTGGTTATATTTGAACTGGGATGCCATGGGGCGAGGAAGCCATCTCCACTATGGTGGAACCAAGGTCTAAAATATCGGGAGTTTCGGAAATATCGGTGGTCCAAAAACACGGATATATCGATGGAAATATCGAGAAAATATCGATATCAATAAAAATTGAATAAAAATCACAGAAATTATGAGAAAAACTTGGAAATTTTTATTGAAATTTTAGAGGATGTTTACTTAGTCAATTGTCTATTATTTTATCACAAAAAATTGGAAGGAAATGCATGGCATGGTGGGTTTGAGTGATTTAAGTTGATTATGTAGCGACCTGACAAACATTGTGACTTTAGAAAATATGTAGTAATTAATGAAAGAAAATTAAACACACCATAATTTTTTAGTTATAATAATGTACTTCAATATATTACACTTGGTACATATGATAAAATATATGAGCTTAACCAAAAAAACGAAGATAAAATGTATGAGTAACTTAGTACCACATAGAAAGAAATGATTGGCTGACTGTCGTGTTGACAGGCCATCCATGGGAGATGTGTTGTGGAATCTAGAGTATGCCCTTCAACTTGAAGAGGTAGAAATTCCAGGTGATGCTGAAGAAAATGGAACCAATATGATTGGTGAGCTATCCCCGTAAGTCAACAACTTTCAATAATGTTGAGGTGATTGTAGAAAAAGGCGTATATGAAAGCTGGTAAAAGGTTTATTTAATTTTTACTACTGTCTGTTGGTATTTTAGTACCATGCATGAGTAATTTGCACAGGATTTTTGGTTGATAAGTAGAGAAAGGAGAGCCGGCCTTGGCCAGGGCCCCAAAGCTGAGAGGGGCCCAAATTTTTTATTATTTAAAGTTTATGTATATGTGTATATAAAAATAAATAAATAAATAATATAGGAGAGAAGTCAAACCGTACCTGTTCCAAAGAGGAAGCCAAATCAATCTTCAATCACTTTTAATATTCTCAATCTCAAGAAACGTATTGCGGAAGGAAGCAAAGTCAATTATTATGTATTAATTATATAATATAATATAAAACAAGGATCGACAAAACATGGGGAAATCAAGTAATCAACAGACCTTAGCCATAAAAAGAAGAAGAAAAAACCCAACAAAGAAGTTCATAACACAAGCAATTTTTATTTTTTTTGGTGATTCTCGTCTTCTCCAACACAAAATTGGAAAACAAATCATTCACAAGCTAGAAAGTAATTTATATATATAGAGCTTCTATTGAGGGATCCCTCAAATACTTACTTGAGGGACACCCCTTGTAGGGCCCACTCCTGATTGTATTTCATTAATCAAAACCGTCTATTTTGTCCAAACCGTCTATATATATAAAGATATAGAATCTAGATGTAATTTATTTATTTTCGTAAATTGTAATACATATCTTTATTAACTTTTTTGTTATTATTTGATTCAACAGAAAACTTGGTTGGGATTCTTGTTCTTTATAATTATAAGTTTCAAGTTGAAAAAATCCAGGTTTTATTATTCTTTGTTAATTAGTTTTTATTTTATTTTATTGTGTTGTGTTTATTATAGAAATTAAAAAATGTTTCCTAAGAATTGCTCAAAGTTTAAGAGGATCTTTGAATAATAATTTTGTTAAACAAACCAAAACTTCACTTGAAAATTTAGATGAAGATTTACCAAATGAATATGAACAACCAATTCAATGGGAAGAATTAGCAGAAAATGAGAATAATGTGAATGAAGAAGTTGGTGATCTAGATGAAAATGAAATTATTGATGAACTTTGCCATGAAAATGAATGTCCTGTAACAAGATTTGATTTGAACATTTATGCTCCACAAGTTTGAGATAGTCTTGATCCATTGAGAAAATTTGTCTTGGGCCTTAGAAAACCCAGGACCGGCACCAGAACCAACGAAAAAAATGGAAAGTCAATAAAGTAAGAGAGAGTAGCTTCAGTTTTTCTAGCCGAAATGATCAAAACTGTCCATTTGTTTGGACAAAGGAATTGAAAATTGCATTCAATTATTAAAATGGTGGAATTTAGATCTTTATCGTTTAAATTTTTGGTAATAAATAATTTCAATGTTTTGAATTTATGCATGTTAAGTTTTTGTAAATGACATAAATTATAGTGAAAAAATGAATTCTTGCTTAATAAAAATTGTGAAATGACGTCTTTTTATTATGGAAATTAAACTTAGACATGCACAATTCACATTAAGCAATCTATAGATGGGAGACTTATCGCAATTCCAAAATATTCACACTTTCAGTATCTCAAATGTGCCTTTTTAGTAGTTTGTTCTTAAAATATTGGGCCTTTCGTAAACTTTAATTTTTGTGATTACCAATCCTTAAACTTTGTTTAGTTGGTTTTAATTAAATAATAATAATTTGTTGAAAATTTTCCAAATACACACAACATTCAACAACTTTTTTTTATTTTTTTTATTTTTTTTATAATCAAATAGAAACTTTATTAGATAGACTTCAACGGTACAATCAAAGACATCTAAAATATCAATCTCAAGGAGCAACAAACTAACATATTGAAAGCAAAACTAATGCGGACAAAAGCCACACTAAAACTACTAGCCCACATCACCACAATTAGTCATAAGTCCAAACAAAGCCCACAACCCAACATAAGCAAAACCATAAATAAATAAAAACCCATGAGCCAAAACAAACCCTACCACCATCACTAAAGAAGCCCCGTCACGGCCACACACCACCGCATCCGTAACTGATATGAGGAAAATATGATTTCCAGTGATCTACCTGCACATTGCGAACAAATAAACGAAAACAACAACTTTGCCAAAAAATAATTGGGTGATTTGCAGCAACCTCTGTCAAAGATGATGTAGAATCAAATTTAGAGAATATGGGAGCGGCGTTAAGGAGCTTTGGGAGTAGGATTTGATTGAGAACATAGACTAAAATGGGTGATAGGGAACTTCAATCTAACCATGATTTAGAAGAAGCCACCATAAGGTGCTTTTGATTCAAAACGCCTCGGTCAACTTATTCACTAATCTAAAAGGAAAAGACGAGAAGAGAAGAGGGGGAATGACGCTTCCTCCTCCCCCCTCTATGGAATTTTTCTTTAGGACTCAAAGAGGGAGAGAGCGGCTAGGATTTAAGGGGTGATTTTATGATAGTTCACAACATTCAACAACTTGATTAGTGTATCAAGCTCTTCATGTCATAAAAATTTGTATATCGAGGCTTCGAATTCCTCACTTTCGTACTCATAAACTAATTCACCAGTGTTAAAGTTTAATTCTTTGTGTTTTTTTTATTTGTTCATAGAATTCCACTTAAAATATATATGTATATCCAGTTAAAAATAAATAAATTAAAATTCAGTCTTACTCCTAAGTGGATTGACGATAAATTTTTGAAATAGAATCCAAACTTTTAAAAAGAAAAAGAAAACCAGCCATAGAAAAATTGTTGAAGCAAGTTTAGAAAGTTTTAAGAAATTTAAACCAACAAAACATGCTATTAGTGGCCCATGCAGGTCTCGAACCTGCGACCTTTGCGTTATTAGCACGACGCTCTAACCAACTAAGCTAATAGGCCAATTGATTTTTCCTAATTTCAATTAAAAAAAAATTATAGACTCTCTTTGATACATAGATCTCATTTAAGAATTTTTCATGTCTCCACTCCACCATGAAGATTCATTTTTTTTTCCTGAGTAAATTTTGTCTAAATCTGAACTTACTAGTTCATTCATTTGGATAATTATTGGGGAAAAAGATAGAAGAAGAAAAAAGGAAGAACATTTTATTATTATTATTCTTATTATTATTATTTTCTGTATTCAAAATAGAGCCGTTGGATTTCAATGCCTCCTTCATGTGCCCATGACACTTGTCACACGGAAAGGAGGGGAGTGGTTGACCTCAGGTTGTAGCACATGGCTAGCTTTTGTTTCCTTTCACGTGGGCTGCACAGCTGGCTATTGGGCTTCACAAAATTACCAATCCATACAATATTCGAACTGGTATTCCGCCCAATATTCTGCCTGAACTCAAATTCCACCTGCCCAAATACATAGGGTTGAGATGAATTTTGGGCTCAAAACTCAAATTTTGACATTTCACCTCTTGGGTTAGAGATAGAGGTGGGCATCAATCCGGCAGAACTGATGAAACTGGCTCAACCAAACTATAATTATCTGTTTGGTATGGTTTTGATCAAGAAATAGTCAAACGAATTAAAAACCAAACCGGACCGTATATAGTTTGGTTTGGTTTGGTTTTGAGCTTTTGTAAACCGGTTTAAACCAAACCGGACCATTTATGTGTATATTTATTTATTTATATTTTATTTTACATGTGTAATACTCTAATTAGTTAATAAATATATATATGAATATTTGAATTGAGCTATATTAGTTAGTGAAATATAAAGTTTTATGACATTTTGATCTTTAGGATGGTTTCGTACTCCAGAAAATGATTCGTGCATCTTTTTGTTTGTTTTGTTTTTGTTTTTATTTTATTATTATTTTTTAAAATTTGTACTTCTTTTGTGAAATTGAGTTTGGTTGCTCTCATAATTGAGAAAGAATGTAAGCATTTCGTTTTGATTGTTTTTGTTTTGGCGTAGGTAGATATAATTGCGATTGATTTCTCGAACAAGTTACCTTTTCGTTTGAAGATGCTTATGGTTAAAGCTGCAATTGAGGTTTGATCTCAGAGATTTTGTTTGCTTCCTTATTTCAATTTATTTCATTGGATGGTACTAATTTAATTTTATTGGCTATGCAGCGTGGAGTGTATATCATTGCTGATGATCAAGCGAGAAAGCAAATAATAACCAATGCTAAGGTTAATTGGATGTTAATCAGATGGGTCCCAAATAGCTGAAGCAGTAGGCAATGATGGTTTGTAATTTCTTTCCCAAAAACATTATGACATGAGTTAAAGTTAAATTTTACAAGAACATTGTGATATAGTGAATTTTACACTGCACAAAGTTGTAGGGTCAGAACAGCCAGTACTTCACAAAATTTACTACTGGACTTGTATGTCGGTTGCATTGCATATCTTGTAGAAGTATGCCAATGCTCAACCAGAATAATAATAAGCTACAATTCTCTATGAAGTCTGTTATTATCATTTAGCGTCTTCGAGAGCATTCATAACTCTAGCTGGGTGACAACTTTTCAGTTATTTTTAGAATTTAAAATGATCCTTGTAATGAAGTTTTGCAATTTTTTTGTATTTTATATTGTAAGTTATCAATACAGTAACATAAATAAGTCTCTTATATTAGAAGCGATCAGTCTAAGGCCGCACGAAAGGAGGACTCTGAAATAGGCATCCCATGACACTTTGGTGTAGGGGTGGGCATAAAAACCGATAAACCGATCAAACCGAGTGAACCGAACCGAACCGAACCGAAAAAGGGTGTTTTTTGACCAAACAGCAAAAGTCAACGCCAGAACCGAACCGAACCGAAGGTCAACGGTTCGGCCTTCGGTTCCAATTTTCTCAGAACCGGTGGACCCGAACCGAACCGCATATTATTTAATTATATATAAATTTAACACATGGCATGATATTATTGGCCAAAAGCAACTTGTACCGCGCTCCTGCCTGCACTGGATTACTCTATCCTAATATAAGCATGCTCCGTCTTTTCTGTTGACCTAACTCGCAGCCTCCATCTCAATTAATTTTTTTCGCCGCTCTCCATCTCTCCATCGCTCACTCTCTCTCAAGCTCTCCCCCTCTCTTCTCTCTGATTGTTAGGTTTGGTTCATATACTTCAATCTGATTGTTAAATTATTTAGAAATTTAATTCAATGGTGCTGGATTTTGGATATTAGAATTGGATAAGCATAGTAATGTTGTTTGGTGCCTGTAATTTAGGGTTCATGTTTGGAAGAAAAACTAAAGTATAACACTTTGGTTCTTGCTGTGTTTGGTTTGGTCCTACAGAAGGATAGAAAAAATGTGGTCTGAGCCATTTGGAGCTTTCTTAGCGTGGCACAAGGAGGTTGAAGATGACAAAGAATATGGTTTTGAAGAAAAGCAATGATCACTGGGCTTTTCTGGTAAAGATTTCATCTTTCTTGAACTTGTTCTCTTCTTCTCTGTCGGTGTTAAGGGTTTTCTGGTTTAGGAATTTGGGTTTAGGAATTTTGTTTAATAGAAAGACATTAACTTTATTTAGTTCTGTGAAATTGGCTTTGTGGGTTGTGATTTTGGGTTGATGATGAAGTTTTCAGAGGCTTTTGTTTCGGCACAAGCTCTACCAGCTTCGTGAAGACAGGGACATAAAGCCTGAGACTTTTGCGTCTCTGCTATTCTTTATGAGAAAAGGTTTGAAATTTTCTTGAGCAATTTGATAATGAGGAGCTATTGAATATGTTATCTTAATCTGAATGTAGTATTCAATGGGCAGTCAAGATTTGTTATTTGATCTGCTTACATTTTTTCGTATTTGAGATTTTCATTTTAATACACTTTGGATGTAGTATTCAAGTAACAGAGCATTACAAGCTTGTCCATGGAGGTGCTCAAAGCAAGGGAGAATTTTTAAGGTCTTTTTTTTGCTTCTATTTTGTTCATTTCGTGCTGTGCTAGTGGGGAGCTTAATTTTAATTCTTTCTTATTCCTTCTGCAGGCTTGATTTCAACATCTAACTTTGTCTATTGATACCAGGGAAGTATTAAAAGCATGAATTGGAGTCAGATTATGTTAAAAGAATTATTCTTCCTGTATTTTTGATTTGGTGACTGTAAACTGCAGGTTGTTCTGCCTGAGGGTTCTAGAGATATATCTGTATCTGCTCCATTTCCTTTAAAACAATGGCAAGAGGTATTAGAGACCAAGTTTTAATATCATCCCATATTCATGCTTGTACAATTTTTTTTAATATCTCTCTTTTGCCTCTTCTCATTGTCTATTTTGAAAAGGCTATGTTTTTCGTTTTCTTATTTATTGATTAAAGAGTTTTTCTAATTAAATATGTCTACGATTCTTACAGAAAAATTTTTCTCACTTGGATCTTGTTGGTAGGCCAGTGGTTGCACTGGAAAAGACTAATGCTGTGCCTGAGCATAATCAGAAATTCCAGGTATTACTGGTGCCCATTTTCAAATAACAGGAAATGACTATGGGATAAGTTTTTTTTATTTTTTTATTCTGCTAATAATATCACATTTACTTTAGTTTCTAATATTGATTAAAGTTTTGACCCCTTCTAGTGGTCTATAAAAGCTTTGGGAAGAATGGATGTAGAAGGTTTTTTGCAAGGATGTTATCTTCATTTGTATTTTTGTGATGGGTTGTAATATTTAATTTCATAAGTTTAATTTGGTTTGTGTATTATTTTTTGTAATGGTTTGTAAGAGATTATATTTTATTTCTTTTCCTTGGTTACTTGGTTGAATGTGTGTATGTGAGATTTATTTAGTTTAGAAACTTATATTGGAATGATGAATTTTTATAGGTTGAATTTACATAATTCAAGTTTTGAAAGTGAAGTAAAAAGTGTTTTGGGCTTGTTCATAAGAATTGAATAGGTTTTGCCAATTTGACAACAAAAAAAGGGTTTTGGGGTTGAAAATGAATCTGATTTGGGCTTTATTTTGCTAAAAAAATTTGATTTTGGTTTTTTTTTTGCTGGAAAAAAAATACTATTTGGGCTTTTTAAAATGTAAAAATGGGCTCAGGCCCAAACCGAAAAAAACCTGAACCGACCCGAGACCCGACCAAGAACCGAGACTCGACCCATTTTCGGGTTTCTTCTTGGACCCGATCCGAACCGCGACCCGACCTCTCTTTCGGTTCAGGCTCTCGGGTCGCCCAAAATTGGACCCGACCCGAACCGTGCCCAGGGCTACTTTGGTGGGTTTAAAAAAGTAACCAAATAGAGGGCAGGTTTAGATTTGCCAACCAAATGAAGCACCTCCTCTACTGGACTGTCAGTGGTCTTTATAGAATACTATTTCTAGGCCCACTTGCCAATTGCCCCCCAAAAAGACTTTCTTTCCCTTCTTTTTTAATAAATAAACAGTCTTTATTTCTTTTGTAAGAATTGACATTGAAAGCAGTGGTTAATGTAAAATGATGTCTTGTAAGTTTTGCATGTATCAACGGTCAGAAATTATTTACGCATTTATAAATGATGACGGATTGTACATACCACACATCTTAAGATGAAAGAACCAAGAATCCACAAACTCAGAATTGTTAAGCTTATGCTCCTAGATACGAACAAATCACAGTTTTTCTTGTCAAGAGCATAGAACACTTAAATTTATCTAATACATGTGATTTATGTGATAGTGATAACTTTTCTTATTGTTTTAACTTGGATTTTGTTCAACATCAACATGTCCCACATCAGAGGGTTAATGGTGGCAAATGAAACTGTCGATGCTGAAGACTTCTACAGGTTATTTTGATTTTTTGCTATGGCTACAGATTATTTGATATTTTTGCTAATTTGTTTATGTTATTAATAATTGAAGAAACATGCATAAATGAAGAACCCAGATCATTTTGGTCCAAATAAGCTCAACCAAACCTAATCTCTTGGTTCCT
The DNA here is from genome assembly GCA_020226455.1 of Prunus salicina. NCBI lineage: Eukaryota > Viridiplantae > Streptophyta > Magnoliopsida > Rosales > Rosaceae > Prunus > Prunus salicina. The sequence goes on along the minus strand of CM035342.1, from coordinate 30,372,702 downwards.
CAGTAAATTTCCCACCTCTTTGATGATGGGTTATAGGAAATTTGATCTGTTCATCTGGGTTTTATCAGTCTTGTGTTTGGGATGGTTGTGTAGTGGATTTAATCCTGCTGACAATTACCTTATAGACTGTGGATCGCCTGCCAATACTTCAGTGGGTGACCGTGTCTATGTAGCAGATAATTTGGCTTCAAAATTTCTTTCAACCCCAAAAGATGCTGTTGCCAATATTTCTTTGAAATCAATCACTTCCTTTGATGATTTGCCGCTGTATCAAACGGCAAGAATCTTTACTGAATCCTCAAAGTACACCTTTTCCATAACCCAGAGTGGGAGACACTGGATCCGCCTTTACTTCTATCCATTTGTTTTTGGTGGTTACGATTTGAGCAAAGCGAAGTTCTCTGTTTCCACCCAAAACCATGTTCTCCTTGGTGATTTCAGTGTTCAAAACGCTTCTCTTGTCAAAGAATTTTCAGTAAATGTAACTTCAGATACCCTTGTTACTTCCAAGAATTCATTTGAATTCTTAAATGCCATAGAAGTTGTTTCAGTCCCCGACCAACTGATTACTGATGATGCCAACAATGGGCCCCACGGTTTGACGACTCAGGCTTTGGAGACATCTTGGAGGGTGAAAATGGGTGGACCAACAGTGTCCTTTGAGAAGGATACCCTGTGGAGAACTTGGGTTCCTGATCAAAGTTTTCTAGTAAATGCGAACCTTGCCAAAAATGTCTCAAATATTGCAGCTGTTAACTATGATGTGGGTTCGGCATTGGCAACCAAGGATATTGCTCCACAAACTGTCTATGGAACCCTCACTGAGATGAAATCCGCGGATTATGCCAGCAGCAATTTCAATGTGAGCTGGGAGTTCACAGTGGATCCAGGATTTCAGTACCTTGTTCGGTTTCACTTTTGTGATGTAGTAAGTAAATTTCTCAATCAGCTGTACTTCAATGTATATCTTGACTCGTTGATTGTTGCTCGAGATCTTGATCTGAGTACTTTAGCAACTAATAAGTTGGCTGTGCCATATTATATGGATTATGTCACAACATCTGCTGCTGTCAGCAATAAGCTTCGTGTTAGCATTGGCCCTTCCCCTTTAAATAATGCTTATCCCAATGCCATTCTAAATGGGCTTGAGATTATGAAATTGAACAATTCAGCAGGTAGCCTCAGTGAAGCAAACTCTCTGGCTCCTTCTTCAAATTCAAGTTCAAAAAGTAACGTCGGAGTAATAGTGGGTGCCTTTATTGCAGTGGTATTGGCTGCGATTCTCTTTGTTCTTTGCAGAAGAAGGAAAAGACTGGCAGACCAGGGCCATTCTAAGACATGGCTTCCCTTTTCCATTAATGGAACCAATTCTCACACCATGGGAAGTAAATACTCATATGGAACAACTGCTAGTGCTGCTTCTAACTATAGCTATCGTTTTCCTTTTGGGGTCGTACAAGAGGCTACAAATAACTTTGATGAGAGTTGGGTTATTGGAATCGGTGGTTTTGGGAAGGTATACAAAGGAGTCTTAAATGATGGAACTAAAGTGGCTGTCAAGAGGGGGAATCCACGGTCTCAACAGGGACTTGCAGAGTTCAGGACTGAAATTGAGATGCTATCTCAATTCCGTCACCGCCATCTTGTCTCATTGATTGGGTATTGTGATGACAAGAGTGAGATGATTCTGATATATGAATATATGGAGAACGGAACCCTGAAGAGTCATCTCTATGGCTCAGGTTACCCCAGCTTAAGTTGGAAGCAAAGGCTTGAAGTATGCATTGGATCGGCTAGAGGACTTCACTACCTTCACACTGGCTATGCAAAAGCAGTTATTCATCGTGACGTGAAATCTGCAAATCGATCAAACCCATGTCAGTACAGCAGTGAAAGGGAGTTTTGGATACCTTGATCCTGAATATTTTAGAAGGCAACAACTGACAGAGAAATCAGATGTTTATTCATTTGGGGTGGTTTTGTTCGAGGTCCTTTGTGCAAGACCTGTTCTAGATCCGTCCCTTCCAAAGGAAATGAACTTGGCTCTATGGGCAATGAAATGGCAGAAGAAGGGGCAGTTGGAGCAAATAATAGATTCTACCCTTGCAGGAAAAATCAGACCAGATTCTCTCAGGAAATTTGGAGAAACCGCCGAGAAATGCTTGGCTGACTATGGTGTTGACAGGCCCTCCATGGGAGATGTGTTGTGGAATCTAGAGTATGCCCTTCAACTTCAAGAGGCAGAAATTCCAGGTGATGCTGAAGAAAATAGTACCAATATGATTGGTGAGCTATCCCCGCAAGTCAACAACTTCAATAATGTTGAGGTGATTGTGGGAACAAGGCGTATATGTGTCCCACCACACAGGACTTTATCCAAATGAAAGCTAGTAAAAGGTTTATTAAATTTTTGCTGTCTGTTGGTATTTTAGTGTCATGAGTGATTTGCACAGGTGTGTTTGGTGGATAAGTGGAGAAAGGAGGGCCGGGATTGGCCCGGGGCCCAATTTTATTTTTATATGTATATATAAAAATATAGAATCTAGATGTAATTTAAAAAAAAAAAAATTGTAATACATATCTTTATTAACTTTATTATTATTATTTGATTCAACAGAAAACTTGGTTGGGATTCATGTTCTTTATAATTATTCTTTGTTAATTAGTTTTTATTTATTATTTTTTATTGTGTTGTGTTTATTATAGAAATTAAAAAATGTTTCATAAGAAACAACTTTCTGCAAATCTCAAAGAAAGAACAAAGAAGAAGAAATTGCTCAAAGTTTAAGAGGATCTTTGAATAAATATTTTGTTAAACAAACCAAAGCTTCACTTGAAAATTTAGATGAAGATTTACCAAATGAATATGAACAACCAATTCAATGGGAAGAATTAACAGAAAATGAGAATAATGTGAATGAAGAAGTTGATGATCTAGATGAAAATGAAAATATTGATGAACCTTGTCATGAAAATGAATGTCCTGTAACAAGATATAATTTGAACATTTATGCTCCACGAGTTTGGGATAGTCTTGATCCATTATGGATCATGAAAAGAAGATTGATCAAATAAAGAAATGCTTATGGAGATTGGGTAGGAAGCATTTAGACTCAAATATGTGGTTTTTATTGAATGTAATGTTTACAATGCGGGGTAATCTTTTTCTTTCGTTTGGAGTTTTGTCCCATTGGGTTTTCCCCAAACAAGGTTTTAATGAGGCACCAAAGTGTTCTTCTGTATCTTCTATAAATTCTTATAATTTTAATAAAATTAATTAGTTAATAAATATATATTTTTTAATTTTAGTGTTTAATTTTTATAAAAGGGCACACTTGAGAAAATTTGCCCTAGGCCTTAGAAAACCCAGGACCAGCACCAAAACCAATGAAAAAATGGAAACTAAAATAAAGTAAGAGAGAGTAGCTTTAGTTTTTCTTGCCGAAATGATTAAACCTGTCCATTTGTTTGGATGAAGGAATTGAAAATTTCTTTGAATTATTAAATGGTGGAATTTAGATATTTATCGTTTAAATTTTTGGTAATTAATAATTTCAATGTATTGAATTTCTGCATGTCAAATTTTTGTAAATGACAGAAATTATAGTGAAAAACAAATTCCTGTTCAATAAAAATTGTGAAATGACATCTTTTTATTTATTTATGGAAATTAAGCTTAGACATGCACAGTTCACATCAAACAATCTATAGATGGGACGCTTATTGCAATTCCAAAAATATTCACACTTTCAGTATCTCAAATGTGCCTTTTTAGTAGTTTGTTCTTAAAATATTGGGCCTTTTGTAAACTTTATTTTTTGTGATTACCAATCCTTAAACTTTGTTTAGTTGGTTTTATTTTTATTTTTAAAAAAATTGTTGAAAAATTTCCAAATACAAACAACATTCAACAACTTTTTTTATTTTTTTTATAATAAAATAGAAACTTCATTAGATAGACTTCAACGGTAAAATCAAAGACATTAACAAGACATGTAAAATACCAATCCTCAAGAGGCAACAAACTAACATGTTGAAAGCAAAACTAATGCGGACAAAAGCTGCACTAAAACTACTAGCCCACATCACCACAATTAGTCATAAGTCCAAACAAAGCCCACAACCCAACATAAGCAAAACCATTAAAAAAAAAAAAAAACCCCATGAGCATAAACGAACCCTACCACCATCACTAAAGAAGCGCCATCACAGCCACATCCATCATTGCATCTGTAACAGATCTGAGGAACATATGATTTCCAACGATCTACTTGCGCATAAGAGCGAACTAATAAACGAAAACAACTTTGCCAAAGAACAATTGGGTGATTTGTAGCAACCTCCGTCAAAGACGATGTAGAATCAAATTTAGAGAACATGAGAGCGTCGTTAAGGAGCTTTGGGACTAGGATTTGATAACATAGACTAAAATGGGTGATGGGGAACTTTAATCTAACCATGGTTTAAAAGAAACCCCCACAAGGGGCTTTTTATTCAAAACACCACAGTGGACTTATTCACTAATCTAAAAGGAAAAGACGAGAAGAGAGGAGGGGGAGTGACGCTTCTTCCTCCTCCCTCCACTATGGAATTTTTCTTTAGGACTCAAAGAGGGAAAGAGCGACTAGGATTTGAGGGGTGATTTTATGATAGTCCACAACATTCAACTTGATCAATGTATCAAGCTCTTCATGTCATAAAAATTTGTATACCAAGGGTTCGAATTCCTCACATTTGTACTCATCAACTAATTCACTAGTGTTAAAGTTTAATTCTTTGTGTTTTTTTATGTGTTCATAGAATTCCACTTACAATATACATGTATATCCAGTTCCTTTTAAATAAAAAATAAATAAATTCAGTCTTACTCCTAACTGAATTGATGATAAATTTTTGAAATAGAATCCAAACTTTTAAAAATAAAAGGAAAACCAGTCATTAACAAATTGTTGAAGCAAGTTTAGAAAGTTTTAAGAAATTTAAACCAACAAACATGCTATTAGTGGCCCATGCAGGTCTCAAACTCGCGAGCTTCGCGTTCTTAGCATGACGCCCTAACCAACTAAGCTAATAGGCCAATTGATTTTTCCTAAATTCAATTTTTTAAATATATATATATATATAGACTCTCTTTGATACATAGATCTCATTTAAGAATTTCTCATGTCTTCACTCCACCATGAAGAATCAGTTTTTTTTTTTTTAGTAAATTTTGTCTAAATCTGAACTTACTAGTTCATTCATTTGGGTAATTATTGGGAAAAAAGAAAGAAGAAGAAAAAGGGAGAACATTTTAGGCGGTTTGACTCCTCAGTTGACTGTGAGTCTTCCAAGGTAGTTATATCATTTTAGAAGTGTTAAAATGACCATGTAAACGAGTCTTGACCAAGAATGAGTTATCTAAGTCATGTTACGGATTGAGTACAGATAGTTATTTATAGATTGCTAAATTGTGCATATATATTTTAAGTATAGTTGAGAATCAATTTATGAGAAAGTTGATATAAAGGTCGGGAAATGAATTGTAAAATAAAAGGAAAGTATTGATATAAGTTTGGGATATGGTTTTTCAAACCCATCTCAAGGGTACCCCTTAGTTGCTTTAAAACAGTATCAGTTATAAATAATACCCCACATGTTTTGGGGACACCTGAACCGTGTGGTACGAGGAATGCGGCTCAGGCTGACCAATGGTCTCCCGAGGCCTGAGAGGATTGCGGCTCGGGTAGACTTGGTATTGCCGAGGCCTGCGAGGATTGCAGCTCGAGTAGCCTTGGTGTCTTCGAGGCCTGCGAGGATGAAATTGACGGTATTAATGGAATTGACGAATTAGGAATGGGGGTATGCCTAGGTGGAGAGAATTTCAGTTTTGAGATGTTCTTAAACTAAAATAGAGGGAGTCCAATGTATGGCTTATCTATAATTAGTATATGACTGTTACAAGTATTGGGAAGTTGCAAAGTATTGTTTTAGAGTTGTGAATATGATTGTGTACATCATGCATATGAGAATTCAGTTTGATTTGCAAAACACATGGTAATATGATGAATGAATGAGATATTCAATTACATTATTATAGGGGAAGAACTACGTGTGGCTTGATCCCTTATTAAGGGTACGTAGGCAACCTAGAATTCTAAGTGCAGCCGCGAGGTCAAGTGATTGAAAAGCAATTCAGTTAAGTTATTTTGAAACCTAACATTGTTCTGGGGATGTTCTAAGATTTAGAATCAAATTTTATTAGCAGAATGATTGATTTGATTTGTTGAGGCCTGAGGCCAAAATGATATGATGCTTGATTGCTTGGATATAATGTAATGCATGCTGAATGATTGGGATATATAAATGTTTGTTGACAGGTGGAAACTTTTGGGAAACGAGCAAATTACAAGGGAGACTCTGCCAAATTTTCGGCAGAAGTCTAATTGATAGTAAAATTGGTTTCTAGTTAGAAGGGCAATTTGGTCATTTGTGCTCAGCATTCGCCAGGTGTCTGACACGCACAAGGTTCGGCTTAGATTCCAAAGTGGAATTTGGGTCGGGTTATGTCAATCAATCCAACTGAACAAATGAAACCGGCTGAACCAAATTATAATTATCGTTTTGGTTTGGTTTTGATCAAGAAAAAGTCAAACGGTTTAAAAGCCGAACTGTATTGTATATAGTTTGGTTTGGTTTGATTTTGAGCTTTGTAAACTGGCTTAAACCAAACCGAACCATTTATATGTATATTTATTTATTTATATTTTATTTTACATATGTAATACTCTAATTAGTTAGTGAAATATGAAGTTTTATGACATTTTGAGCTTCAGGATGGTTTTGTACTCTAGAAAATCATTCATGTAAGAAGCAAGTTGTGAATTTATTGATTAAAATTGGCTAACAATGTTGAAAAAAATGCAAAAAGAAAGAGAATTGGGCTTAGGCCAAAACCGGCTGAACCAAACTGTCTTAAATTGGTTTGGTTTAGTTCGATTTCCTTTATAACTTATATCCAAATCGAATCAAACCAAACCGTTATATTATAATGAGTTCAGCTGTGATTTTGAGGTGAAATCGATCCAATCCGGACCGTGCCCACCCCTGGTTGGAGATGGTTAAAGAAGAAAAAATGAAAAGAGAAAAGACTTCCAACACCTTCTAATTCATCCCTTAAACCCCAAAACGATGAAGAAAATTGAGGTTCCACAAAAACCAATTACTCAACGGAATTTAGATATTTATCGTTTAAATTTTTGGCAATTAATAATTTCAGTGTTTTGAATTTATGTATGTCAAATTTTGTAAATGACATAAATTACAATGAAAAACGAATTCCTGTTCAATATAAATCATGAAAGGAAGTCTCTTTTGGTGGAAATTAAATTCGAAAATCTCTTTTGGCATGCATAGTTCACATCAAGCAATCTATAGATGGGACACTTACCATAATTCCAAAAATATTCACACTTTCAGTATCTCAAATGTGCCTTTGTTTTTGTTTGTTTTTGTTGTTGTTAAACAATAGAAATTCATTTGAAGAACAGGGAACAAACCAAGGATACAATAGTAAGAACATAGCCCCGGAATGAGGTTCTTGCAATACAGAGACTGTAACAACAACACCAACTAAGCACAAGTATTACAAAATAGTTAGAAAACAAATATAAAACTTGAAACCCAGCTAACAAGGAGTTATAGATGAGGAGATTTGTAGATCTAGAGCTAGTTTTGGGTTGGGGGGAGAAGAAGAGTCCCTCAAATGTGCCTTTTTAGTAGCTTGTTCTTAAAAGAATGGGCCTTTCGTAAACTTTAATTCTTGTAATTAATTCTTGTGATTACCAATCCTAAAAGGATGATGTTTTAGGAGTTGCTAGGCCTCGCCTGGTCTGTACTAGTTAGTTGTTGGTTCTTTTGGGGTTTGTCCCCCCTATTTTATCAAAAAAAAAAAAAATTTCCAAATACACACAACATTCAACAACTTGATCAGTGTATCACTCTCTTCATTTCATAAAAATTTGTATACCGAGGGTTCGAATTCCTCACTTTCCGTACTCATCAACTAATTCATCAGTGTTAAAGTTTAATTATTTGTTCATAGAATTCGACTTAAAATATATATGCATATCCAGTTCCTTTATATATAAAAAATTCAAATTCAGTCTTATTCCTAAGTGGATTGATGATAAATTTTTGAAATAGAATCCAAACATTTAAAAAGAAAAAGAAAACCAATCATAGAAAAATTGTTGAAGCAAGTTTAGAAAGTTATAAGAAATTTAAACCAACGAAACATGTTATTAGTGGCCCATGCAGGTCTCGAACCTCTCCACAACATAACGAGGGGGAGAGAGGCCCGGATTATTAACCGAAGGGGGTGGTTCCAGGGGAAATCCCCAGGAACCAAGGAGATTTGCAGATATGGAGCTGGTTTTGGGTTAGAGGGAGAAGAAGAGTTCCTCAAATGTACCTTTTTAGTAGCTTGTTCTTAAAAGAATTGGCCTTTCGTAAACTTTAATTCTTGTGATTACCAATCCTTAAACTTTGTTTAGTGGGTTTTAATTAATTTATTTGTTGTTGAAAAATTTCCAATACACACAACATTCAACAACTTGATCAATGTATCAAGCTCTTCATTTCATAAAAACTTGTATATCGAGGGTTCGAATTCCTCACTTTCTGTACTTATCAACTAATTCACTAGTCTTAAAGTTTAATTATTTGTTCATAGAATTCGACTTAAAATATATATGCATATCCAGTTCCTTTATCTATAAAAATTTCAAATTCAGTCTTACTCCTAAGTGGATTGATGATAAATTTTTGAAATAGAATCCAAACATTTAAAAATAAAAAGAAAACCAGTTATAGAAAAATTGTTGAAGCAAGTTTAGAAAGTTTTAAGAAATTTAAACCAACGAAACATGTTATTAGTGGCCCATGCAGGTCTCGAACCTGTGACCTTCGCGTTATTAGCACGATGCTCTAACCAACTGAGCTAATAGGCCAATTGATCTTTCCTAATTCCAATATTTTTTTGAAAAATTATAGACTCTCTTTGATACATAGATCTCATTTAAGAATTGTTCATGTCTCCACTCCACCATGAAGAATCAGGATTTTTTTTTTTTTTTTTCTGAGTAAATTTTGTCTAAATCTGAACTTAATAGTTCATTCATTTGGGTAATTATTGGGAAAAAAGAAAGAAGAAGAAAAAAGGGAGAACATTTTGTTATTATTATTTTCTGTATTCCTTTCCTCCGGTAAGAAGAAAAAATGAAAAGAGAAAAGTCCAACCCCTCCATCCCTTAAACCCTAAACCTCCGAAAAACCATCTTCAATCTCTCTCCTTGTTTCTCCAGCCATGGCCTTCTTCGACCTCAGCATACCCTACACAGATCCGTCGCCACCCGACCGGTCGTCAATAACGCGTGCAAAGCTCGTGGCTAAGGCCTTGGAGCTAGGCTACTCCGGCGTCGCCTACAACCGTACGATCAAGGGCGTGATGTCCGATCGCGACCGTTGCTCGATCCCCCTCCTCACCATCGCATCCTTCCTCAAACACTCTCCTCTCCTCCTCTCCAACGTTAACTTCCACCGCGACCTCCTCGGCCTCCCACGCGCCTCCCCTTTCCGCCAGTACACGCGCCTCACTGTCTGCACCGAGACCCCGGCCCAGTCCCAGGCCCTCAATTCCGGTAATCCCATTTTGAAAACCTACGATTTGGTCGCTGTCAAGCCCTTGAATCAGTCCGCCTTCGAACTCGCCTGTGAAAAATTGGAGGTTCGTGCATCTTTTTGTTTGTTTTGTTTTTGTTTTTATTTTATTTATTTTAATTTGTACTTCTTTTGTGAATTGTGTTTGGTTACGCGCATAATTGAGAAAGAATGTAAGCATTTCGTTTTGATTGTTCTCTTGTTTGTTTTTGTTTTGGCGTAGGTAGATATAATTGCGATTGATTTCTCGGACAAGTTACCTTTTCGTTTGAAGATGCCTATGGTTAAAGCTGCAATTGAGGTTTGATCTCAGAGATTTTGCTTGCTTCCTTATTTCAGTTTATTTAATTAGATGGTAAGAATTTAATTTTATTGGCTATGCAGCGTGGAGTGTATTTCGAGATCACATACGCTAATATCATTGCCGATGATCAAGCGAGAAAGCAAATAATAACCAATGCTAAGGTGAGGATTTGTAAAGTTAATTGGATATTAATCAGATGGGTCCCAAATAGCTGAAGCAGTAGGCAATGATGGTTTGTAATTTATTTTCCAAAGATATTATGACATGGGTTAAAATTAAATTTTACAAGAACATTGTGATATAGTGAATTTTACTTTCCACTACACAATGTTGTAGGGTCAGAACATGGCATTACACGCGCCTCCCCGTTCAGCCAGTACTTTACAGAATTTCTACTGGACTTGTATGTTGGTTGCATATCTTGTAGAAGTATGCCAATGCTCAACCAGAATAATAATAAGCTACAATTCTCTATGAAGTCTGTTATTATCATTTAGCGTCCTTCGAGAGCATTCATAACTCTAGCTGGGTGACAACTTTTCAGTTATTTTCTGAATTTAAAATGATCCTTGTAATGAAGTTTTGCATTTTTTTTAATCTGTGCTAAGGAATGCATGGATAATGTCCTTGTTTGTTTGAATTCTGAAAGGTATTTTTTTTTCTTGGAAATGAATGAGGATTGAGTATGCTTTGATTCTAAGATAAGAGAAATGGTTTGAATATAGTGCAAGGTGTAGTTCCTAGGTCTGTAATACATATGTACACAAGTGCACGTGCGTGTGCATGTGTACAGCTCAGGAAGACTCTTCATTGTAACATAGTTGTTGTGTAATTGTTTGTGTTTTGATTAACTTCTAAGAGATATAGTGACTCATCATCTCCCGCATTGTTCTTCAGTTACTGGTAGATTGGTCTCGAGGAAGGAATCTAATAGTTTCAAGTGCTGCCCCAACTGCAAATGAATTTAGGGGGCCAAATGATGTTGCCAACTTAATGTCATTGCTTGGTCTCTCAATGGAGCGAGCTAAAATGGCTATTTCAAGAAATTGTAGGTATGATAGTTTTCATAAATGTCAGTCTTGAAGATTTGATGTTTAATTCATCCCAAATTTTTTTCATTAATTTCGTGCAGGACTATAATATCTAATGCTATGAGAAAGAAACACTTTTTCAAGGAAGCCATAAGAGTTGAAGTGGTATCATCAGGTGAAGAAATTGACACGAACAAACCTTGGTCTATTGACTCGTTTAAATGGGATCCGATCTCTAGTGGGGATGGTGACATTCTATTAGACGATTTGGCTAAGGCTTTCACTACCTCCATTAATAAAGTATCCAAGACTACAAAAGCCATTGATTTTGCTTCAGTCATTGACAGCATGCCATCACTTGGATTTCAAGTCAAGGATCTGATATCTGGATCTGGTGTGGTTGCGTCCCAATCAATGGGTACTTGTAAAAGCATTGTTTCTGCTTCTGAGGCAATTGAGCAATCAGTTGTGACTGCTGCAGTGCCAGAACAGCCTGACAGGCTATGTTTTCTTCAATCAGGTCAAACTTCTCTGGGTGATAGTCTGTTGGAGCAACAAATGTTTGACTGTCAAAATCCTCAGAAATCATATTCACCTTCTGATACTACCAAAGCTTTTATTGATGCTATGGAAATTGAAGCTCCTACAATAACCACTGAAGCAAAACCAAAGAATCCAGATGGCACTGATGGTAATTTTGACTTGATTACAACAGAAATTCATGATTTTCAACCACAGAAGTGTGTGACTAATCGTGAATTGAATGTTGTGCCAGCTAATGATAATTTAACATTTCACACATTAGAGATTGGGTTAGATGCTGCTAGTAATGCTAATTCTGAAGTTGAAATTTCCACTAATTATCAGGATACAGATATTCCTGCTCCTCATAATGAAGAGGCTAAGTGTGTTAAAAGTTCTGATACCCAAAGTGATCTGGACGAAATTTTAACAGTGGTAGATGTGGAAAGTAAAGAAGAAAAGTCTTTGTCGTTGAATTCATCATCATTGCCTACTTCAGAGAATGAACAATTTAGGGAATCTGGGGATGATGCAGTTATACTTGCAAATCAAGTTCCTGTTCTGGAGTCTAATGATGATATGACGATTATTGGTGATTATTCAGTTGCAACTCACCTCTCAGCAGAGGTGACAATGGAAGGGGAAGAACTTGGGAAAGTTGATACTGAAATGAACGATCCAGCCTTAATTCAATCCATACCAGGTATTCTTTCAGTATGCACGTCTTCAGCTCGACTTTTTCTTTTCATTTGTATTTTCATTTACATTATGTATTGGTATTTAGTGTTCCAATCTGCCTGGTTATCGGTTTCTTTGCTGTGAAGTCGGACTTATGAGAATTACTAATTCTGTTTCAAAGTAGGAATTTAAACATAAACTTTGGAAACATATAACTATTGCCTGTCCTCCTGGTCCTTCATGTTTGGGTTGGTTGGCCTTAAGGACTTGTGTGATTATGTACTGTGTATGATTCCATTATGTCACTGCCACCATATAGAGAATGTGTTCCTGAGAAGCTGACTAAAACCATAAATTGTGCATTACAAGATTCAAACTCAATGCTTGACTGTAGCAGAAGAGGGTTCACTGTTAGAGGTTTCTTTGCTCAATGAATCTTCAGGGTGATTTTATCTTTTTAGCTATCTATCAAATGACTTTTGCCAAAATTCTTAATCAATATGCATCAGTTTCACCTACTATATCTTCCACCCCAACTTTTTGTTATATCTTTGTACTACTTCTGAAATGTTCTTATCCATCCATGGCTTATACATGCCTGTTAGATGATGCAGGGAAATCTAGGCCGAAAAGGAAGACACCTTATCAAGCGAAGAACTTTCCTCTCAAGCGATTGTTGCATGCTATACCTTTCAAGAAGACTCGGAAAAGTAAAAGAAAAATCAAGATGGCATGACTGTGTGCAATGATCGGCATAATGAGTTATCCCAAAAAAAAAGAGGAAAGTTTTGATCGGCACATGTGAAGGTGAGGAAAGTTGCATATTCATTTTTTGTTTTTAGGCATGCATTCATATTTCTATTCTAAATTTTGATGTTAATATCAATTTGTTTATGTTTGTATGGAATCTTCTATGAAGAAAATTCTTTTTGTCAATGATCGTATAGGAAATGTCAAATTTACTCCTATATAGTATATCCTTATTATTTATCTATATATATATAGCAAAAGGCAGAGAATGGTGAAACATTCAAAATACCAGAAAATGCCCTTGGTTAATTCAAACATTTAGAACTGAAATTATTAATTAAATGAGGATAATATGGTAAATTCACACTTTTTCATATTAAAAAATTAAAATTAAAAACTAAATCATATAATATGTCATATTTTTATGGAACATAACTACCCATGTTATCTTTTTCTAAATTCTAAAAATAAAATAAAAAAGAAAAAAGAAAACCAATTGACAATAAAATTAAAAGTTGTAGACAGTGCAGTATTTACACATTTTTTCTAATTGCATACACAACGTGAGTGCTTTATTCTTCCAGCATTAAACTTAAAACTTTTTTTTAACAAAAAAGATCATTACTGTTTAAAATATATTTAATTTTAAAATAGGAAGAAAACAAGGTTGGTCCAAATTACGTTATGCTGGAATATTTGTAAGGGATAGACTGATAGTTTCAGGTAAATGAACAGCTCCGTGGTGTGCAGTGTGTCCTTTATCGATTTCAGTTTTCTGTTCAATTTAGTATTTTGTTTTATCAGCACTACCTTATTCTAACTTTTTATGACCAACTAGTTTGACATGTAACATGATCGTTATTTACTGGTTATAAATAAAGTTCATAATAGGCCTAAATATAAACAAATAAAATGTTGTCACACCTGTCCCATATTGGATTTTCTCTGCCATGATTTGCTTGACTTCTTTCCTGCGTATGACATCTTATTAAAATATCATCCAAAGGACTTTAAGTTGACACATCGTCTTCAAATCATAGGATCCGGATCTTTTGCCTGAATTTTCTGTCATGATCTGCTTAGGATGTTTAATTTTGTGATTCTTTTTTCTTCATTTGTGTCCTTTAATTAAGTCAAAAAGAGAATGTGAGGTGCTGCCTCATTTTTTCACTCGTTTCACATAAGGAAAAAATTAAAACAACTTTAGAGAATTCTTTTGTATTTTCTTACATTTTAGTTTTTTTATGTATTGCTTTTGCTTTCTTTTTAACTTCTCTCATCTTCGTCGTTCATTTTTCCCATATCTTTCTCTTTACACCTTTAACTAAAGAAAATTGAAAACCAATAGTAACAATGTGCTTCCACATAAGCTTGGTAGCTAAATGACTTGTGCTTATGCTATTTCTTGTGGCCCAACTCTGGCCAATTGTTAGACAAAAAAAAAAACCTCTGCCCAATTGGGCCTTTACCATCAACTTGGGGCTTAGACTGTGAACCCATAATTTTTTTGGGTTACAATTAAGCTGAAATTTAGTATCTTTTTCTGTTTGTATTTTATGTATTAGTGAAATAGAGTACCGATTGGTCTTTACAAGGGTGTCCCTCAAATAAGGGATCCCTTAACTATATATATATTTTTTCTGAAACTATTTTATGTACAGTACAGTATTGTACATAAATTGTAGCTATAGTTTATAAATCCTGAAGAGAGGTTGAGTAAATAAATTAATCTAATTAAAAAAAAGGAATCGTAAGTTCCTAAATCCGAAAAACAAAAATACCACATCAAAATAAGTGTGAAATAATTTCATTGTTCATACTTTATTGGGCCTAGGTTTCCTTTTCCAGTCAAACTCTACGCCTTATTGATACTCTTCTTCATAGAATGTTCATTGTTTTCGTAGGTGCTCAATTCAATTATATGTAATTGAAAAGAGAAGAAAAACTTAAACATTTAAAGGAAAGTAAATGACTAACACTAAGTACTAAATTACAACTTTACGATGCATATGGTTAAAACATACACATTGAGTGGATATTATCATGACCAAATATCATTTTAGTATCAACATGTAGAATGGTATATAAATATTAATAGTATGTGGAAAGAAAAGGTCACGTGTTCAAATCTGATTGATGAGACAATGGTTGTTTGTGTTCGAATTCCCCTGTCAATATGGCTTGGATAAATTTTTTTTTATAAAATTGTCGTCCTAGTTGGGAGAGTTCATTTGTTTAAATTTGATTGAAGCTAAAATCAAAACATCTACACAAGAATAGAGTGGGGGTGAAGGAAACTCACTCTAACAAAACAATGGATTTTTCATGCTCCACATAGGGTGGTGCAAAAGGGAACGTTTTGCTGGCATCTGGAACCTATGTTAAAAGTCTCATAATCATAGACTTGGTAGTCTTACCAAATTTTGTTACTGCTCTTCATGTGCCATTGCGCTTGTTTCTGGTGTCTTTATTGTCAGTTGAATAGTGTTGTTATTTTATCACAAAGTAATAGCCTTACGGTGGTGACATGACCCCTCTTGTCCATCCTGCTGAATCATTCCACCATGATCGCCATCATTAAGCTTTGCCTTTCCCCTTTTCCAAACCAGTCGGGGGCAGCACTTCAATTCAAACCCATTCTTCTATTGTTTAATCACTGAGCACAGAAGTTTAAGAGTAATGAATTTATCGGGCCCTTTTGCAAAGCAATTTACCACACATTGCTCGTTGTCGATCAAATATGAACCGCACACATTCTGATAAGAATCAATCTAACAAGTAATTTCAACTTACTATATAGCAACATAATTACAGTTCTGCAAGAAAACAATTTTCTAAAATTATATATGCACAGTTATCTATTTGGGCATACATGATTCTCTTAAAATAAAAAATAAACCTCCAAAAGTAATTTCAATCTTCAAATATCCACTTAAAGCATTCAGTGTTGAGTGAACTTTTTGGCTATAAGTGCAGCATTGTTTTTTACCAAAGTAATGATTGGCAATTCCTATATTGGAGCTAATGAGATATTATTTAAAATTAATGTGCTTTTTTAATCCTTGTTAACATAATGGTTTAGCCACGGCCGGCCGACAAAAAATCAAGAGCGCCGTCCTAGAGTTTTCCTCAAGAACCATAGCCTTTGGTTAAAGAAAAAAGAGGGACCATTGAGTTTATAATAATTCTAACTTTGAAACTTAATTTTGAAACTTAATAGTAATTAAGTATCTCTCATCATTCAGTAACATGAACGACCAAATGATTAGCACAAAGATTGATTAAAAAATTTGTACTTTTATAGACAAATTAAGTGGTGTATGGCTTGTAAAGAGGATGGAAGTGGGTTTAGGAGCTGCTTGAGCCTTTTGGCCATACGCGGTCTATATGCCCCCTATAAGATGCATGATGGAGCTTTTCGTGCTAGTTGGGTTAGTGCCCTAAAGTTTAATTTAGCTCATAAGGATTAATTCCACTGTTAAATTGGTCACATACCGTGTTTACAGTGGAAACAAATTCATATGCAACAACATATATAAAGAACACAATGACGTGATTCATGGCTTATTCGTAGTCAATTCATTTTGACTACGACGAGACGAACATATTACGGTTATTTTTATGATTTTCTAGAAGACACGTCTTATTAAAAGTCACATTCGTAAATGATAGAGTTCATGTACTTTGTCCTCGTCCACACACCCAAGAAATTAGGTGGCATATTTACATCAGTAAATAGGGGTTTAACTTACACATTTTGGCAATATGAGGTTGATTGAGAGCTGACATTTTGATAAGTATAAATCATGCCCATTTTCCCTTCTTAGTCGATCTTGTGACAAAACTGATGATCACATTCCAATTGCCAATTAGGAAGCTTGCATGTGGTGAAGTAACTGATTCATTCATCGCCTCAAATGAAACAGAAAATGATTGATTGATTGATTTGCTAGGCATATTTATTGGTCTTGTGCCTCTCAACATCTCCAACTACTCTAATGATCCAAGAGTGCAACTTCAATAGTTTAACCATAAAAAAATACGTAATTTTCATTAGAGCTCAGTTGAATTTCTCACGGAAATAATAAAGCTTGTTGATCCTTCAACTGAATTCCAAGAAAACAAAGAAAAAAACAATCTTATTTTAGTTAATGAACCAAATTTGTCTTCAAGAGGCTACAAAACAACACCTGAATTCAGAGTCTTATATACACAATTTATTGATCGAAGAGTCACAAGGGGGAAAAAAACATTATAGAATTTTCTGGTCTTTATTTTACACGTGCTACATGTTCTACACTGGAGTGTTAATAATCATCGAAATTACAAAAAATGTAATATTACACGTATCATCATATTTATTAATTATATTGCTAATCACTTATGTGAAAATTTTAAGTAAATTTGATAAGAATTGTATCATTGCAGACAACACAAGAAAACTTAGACAATTTAAGGTAGGGTACAAGATCCAATTCAATCCGCCCAAATTGACTTATCCAATCCAATTTCAATCTATTTTGATGATTTGGCAGATTGGATTGGATATGTAATTTTGAAAACCGACATGATTGGATCAGATGATGAATTTGCTCATGAGAATCCAATCCAATCTAGTTAGTTTTATGCTTATTTTGCTCCCCGTTTGGTTCATGGAAAGGAGACTTGGGAATGAGAAATCAATTGTTTTCCTATGTTTGGTGAGTCCAGGCATGAGAAATCGTTGCCTAGCCCATAGGAAAGTTGGGGGGAAAGTGAAGCCATCTTCCCAACTTGGGTTTTGTTTTCCCTCCTCATAGGAAAGTTTGGGAAAATGAGCCAATATTAAATAAACATTTTTTATGACCATTTTGTCCCCATTAACAATTTAGAATTACAATATATCATTAAATGCATTCTTTTTTTATTTGATTTAATATGGGTATAATTGAAAATTTATACAAACTTTGTTTTCCATTCCTACTCAAAACAAACATGGAAAATGAAATAAAATGATATTTCCCGGTTACTTTCCTAGCATTACCAAAAGTGGGAAAAGAATATTATATTTCCCATCTCTTGGGAAATGACATGGGAAATTATTTCCCTCAAATTCGCTCCATGAACCAAACGAGGCCTTTAGGTATTTGTAGTTGAAAAGTTATGAATAGTTAAAGTCATTTAATGGAGTTATGTTTAATGTATTATATAATCAAAATAATTTTGTCTAGTTTTTCATTTATATTTTACATTTATGTCTATTAATATGTTTGGTTAGATTAAACCTAAGGATAAATGTTTAATATTTCATTACTCTTTTTCCATTATCAAACCCGATCATCCAATCTAATCCAATCTAATATCAATTGGATCAGATCAGATTGGATTTAAACATCTAACATGATTAGATCGGATTGAAAAAATCACGATCCAATCTATATTGGATCGAATACGGATAGACTAAATTATATTGGTTTCGAACCAATATACACCTGGCATGCCCCTACATGTCAATATGAAAACTTGGCAATGGCCAATAGGTAACTTGCGCTCCACTTTACTTTGCAGCACCATATAGTTAAGAACTGAGGTCCTAGCATTTAGGCTTTACATAACATCCTATAAATATATGAGCTCAAGGAAAGAAAATATAGAAAAGCTAGCACAAAAATTTGTGCTACTTTGATGTTTGAATCTATAGGTTGCATATAACTCGATGGGCTCTGTCCCATATTGACACTTAAGATGGTGACTGTTATCACATTTGAAATTATATAATGAGGGTGCCATATATGGACCTCTCATGTGGACCTTCATAGTAGCCATAAGATCATTTTATTAAACTTAAGTGAAGTTACTATTTGGATGAATCATGTGGCTAATATAAAGGTCCACATCTATGATCCATATATGACACCCTCACCATAGAACGACTCTTCACCATATGCCTATTTAATCAGTTCCTTTTCCCTCTTCTTTTTCAATAAAATGACTTTGTTTTCATCTTTTTCCAATCAGTAGTCACTAAAGTAAAGCTTGAACATAACCTCATGTAAAGCCAAATTTGGCAAATCTAAAACTTAACCCTTGATTAATTAAAGTCTTAATTAAAAAAATCCACATTGTCATTCCAAATCACCTATATTTACATCACCTACTTCAAGCTAAATAGTAATATGATTGGATTTTAAAATTTTAATATGATTAGATCATATTGAAAAAATCACGATCCAATCTATATGGAATCGGATGCAAATTGACTAAATTATTTTGGTTTTGAACCGATGTACACCCGGCATGCCCCTACATGTCAATATCAAAACTTGGCAATGGCCAACAGGTAACGTGCGACCCACTTTACTCTGTAGCACCATATAATTAAGAACTGAGGTCCTAGCATTTAGGCTTTACAGAACATCCTATAAATATATGAGCTCAAGGAAAGAAAATATAGAAAAGCACAAAAATTTGTGCGACTTTGAAGTTTGAATATATAGGTTGCATATAACTCGATGGGCTTTATCACATATTGACACTTAAGATGGTGACTGTTATCACATTTGAAGTTCTATAATGAGGGTGACATATGTGGACCTCTCATGTGGACCTTTATATTAGCCATAAGATCATTTGATTAAACTTAAGTGAAGTTACTATTTAGATGAATTATGTGGCTAATATAAAGGTCCACATCTATGATCTATATATGACATCTTCACCATAGAACGATTCGTCACCATATGCCTATGTAATCAACTCTTTTTCCTCTTTTTTTTTTTCAATGAAATGTCTTTGTTTTTCCAATCAATAGTCACTAAAGTAAAGCTTGAACATGACCTCATATAAGCCAAATTAGGCAAATCTAAAACTTAACCCTTGATTAATTAAAGTCTTAATTAAAAAAAATCCACATTGTCATTCCAAATCACCTATATTTACATCACCTACTTCAAGCTAAATAGTAATATGATTGGATTGGATTCAAACATCTAATATGAATAGACCAGATTGAAAAAATCACGATCTAATCTATATTGAATTTGATGCGGATTGACTAAATTGTATTGGTTTCGAACCGATGTACACCCGGCATGCCCTTACAAGTCAATATCAAAACTTGGCAATCGCCAACAGGTAACTTGCGACCCACTTTACTTTGCAGCACCATATAGTTTAGAACTGGGGTCATAGCATTTAGGCTTTATAGAACATCCTGTAAATATATGAGCTCAAGGAAAGAAAATATAGAAAAGCACAAAAATTTGTGCTACTTTGAAGTTTGAATATATACGTTGCATATAACTCGGTGGGCTCTATTGCATATTGACACTTAAGGTGGTGACAGTTATCACATTTGAATTTCTATAATGAGGGTGCCATATCCTCTCATGTGAACCTTCATATTAGCCATAAGATCATTTTATTAAACTTAAGTGAAGTTACTATTTAGATGAATCATGTGGTTAATATAAAGGTCCACATCTATGATCCATATATGACATCCTCATGTCACTATATGCCTATTTAATCAACTCTATTTTTCCTCTTCTTTTTCAATGAAATGACTTTTGTTTCATCTTTTTCCAATCAGTAGTCACTAAAGTAAAGCTTGAACATGACCTCATATAAGCCAAATTAGGCAAATCTAAAACTTAACCCTTGATTAATTTAAGTCTTAATTAAAAATTGCACATTGTCATTCCAAATCACCTATATTTACATCACCTACTTCAAGCTAAATAGCGCTTAAAGTGCGGCGTTCTGCATAATAATAGTAATAACAATAATAATTAAAGTTCAAACCAAGCAGCCTAAAATTTTCCTAGCTACTTGCTAAAACATGACACATAGAGTGGTCCTATATGTTACTAGATCATGGAATTAGATTCAATAGAAGAGAATGCATCCAGAAGGTTGATCCAACTATCGCCGTCCTCCTCATCTTCCTCCCCACTTATGTGGCTCCACTGAACAGGAGAGTTCTTCTCAATTTCGTCATTCCTTGCAAATCGTCCTCTGATGCGTGGCCGGCTGTCCGCCAACGTCTTCCGGCAAGCATACTGAATTCAGGAATGCTATATTAGTGCTTGTAATAGAAAGGGCAAAAGAGAAAGTTCAGGATGAAATGCACTGACATAAATACAAAAGTAACATGGTTCTATATTACTACTATCATTTGACATATATTATTCTTTGTGACAACCAATACCCTTTTCTTAAGGAAACAAGGACTTGTCATGATCATGAGAAGTGGTTGAGACACATTACAAGTTATCAGAACATTTTGTGTGACTGTTTGGTCAATTTATTATTCAATCAAAAGGGGGTTCATGCTTGTGCAATTCAGAGTTGGTTTCCAAGTAGAAGAAGTTAATTGATCTAGCACTAGTGCAAAAAACCAAAATTGATGTACCACTCTCTCTTGGGAAAGTTTACAATTTCAAACAGACATCCAAAGGGTAAGACAATAGAAGGTTGAACGTCTGTTATTACGACCTGCATAGACATAAAGATGGAATGAAAGTTGATCTGCAAACAGGATTAGTTAAGCATTATATAATTAAAAAGATATTGACCAGCAGAAAGGTAAAAAAATTTGGATTGTCGATATAATTAAAATTTTATGTGATAATTAAAGAAAATCGATTACAGTATTTCATACTAAATTGGAATTAACTTACTCAATTGCATCACATACCATAGATGGTGACAACCCCCGTGAAAAATCACAACATACAGTAGGTGTTAGTAATATCATTAGCACTCTTCATGTAACTTTATGTACTTCAAAATAAGTATTCTATATTTCTTTCGCACGCTACACGTTGAAATAAAAGAAGTCATTTCATCCAAGTTTTTCAAACAATTGTTGAGCTAGGTATGGCTATTCTATTGCATCCAAAAGACCACTAAAACTATCAACAGCGTATATGTCAAACGTGCACTATCATTTCTTTTACACTAGTTGAAAATGAAATAAAAGCAATGTAGGATGTGACACACACCAAAGCGTGGAATGATATATATATATAGTAAGCAAAAATTTTACATGAAAATATAATTGATGTGAGCAATTGTGGGCCAAAAAGCAATAAGATAACTATATACACACTCATGCCATAAAGCTAATTAAAGTAGAGCTAGCTAGTGGGTCATTGGGTCAAGCAGCAACTAGTCAAAAAAATTCGAATGATCTATTATATTTTGAAGCAAATTATAAATAAATAAATAAATATATATATATATTATTGAAGCAAATAAATAAATAAATAAATAAATAATTGAAGTAACCTTAATGGTCTTGTTGAAGTTCCTGAGGTTGCGCTTGTTTCTATACCTCTCAATTCTCTCTTTCTTCTCCTCAGGATTATATCGACAGGCTTTGCTCATCCCTTCTATGATCATACTGCTCTCACTCGACAAGGGGCTAGTTTCTGATGATGATCTATTGTAACCACAATATTGCAATTGCTGTGGCATTCCATTGTTCATATTATTTATCAGCTGCATGCGTCCACAATATATATATTATGGCACAAAACACAAATAATTCCACTCAAACTCAACAACCCCACAAGTAATATTTACGAAGCAAAATCGCATAAATGTTATCTTGTCAGACTGTTTTAAGAATATTTTAACCTACTAATTACGCTAACTTTTGTCGGCAATATTTGGGAAGTAAAATCGCACAAATGTTATCTCGTCGCCTTGTTTCAAGAATTTTCTAAAGTATTAATCATGTTAATTTTTGTCTGATTGTAGGATCATACACAGTAAATTTGAACTATTCACATCATGTCAAATTTTGTATGTATGTGTCGAAGTCTGTTAACATATATACAAACTATTGATTATGTTAATTATTGCTCCGACTAATATAATTATTTATCGTACAACATATTGTTAAATCACTCTCATGCACCTAAAAACTTGATTATGCATTGTGATTAGTTTTTATGCGTATCTGTGAGGGTGTGAAATGGTAGAGAAAGAAATTAATTAATGTGGGCATTTGAGTCACTTTAGTTGAAGTAACTAAATTAACTAACTCTCTGTACATATCGAACCTGCAAATCCAAGTCTCCGGTGCTGTAAACCCTGCGAACGGGGCCGGTCTCAGACTCGAGCAAGTCGGAGACCAGCCTGTGGGTCCCGCAAGAGGTCTTCTGGAGCGAATGGCTGCTGACGCTGCGCTGAATCAGCGTAGCGCCACCACCAGTCCCGCTGCTGATCGGGGAGGCACCATAGCTGCTGGAGCCGCTGCTGCAGCTGTTGCTGAACTCAGCGGAGACGAGCAGCTGCTCATGATAATTAAGCAACGGATGAGCCGGTGGCGAGCCCTGGAACTGGAAGTCGGCGGCGCGTGGGAATGCGGTGCTGTTGTGTCCGTACATTGGCGCGTGGGTTTAGGGTTTTAGGAAGGGTTTGGGAGATTTTTGATGAGTGGAGTGCAGGAGTGAAGATGAATTTATGAACATGGGCTGGAAGGCTGGGACTTTGCAGGGGTACTTAAAGAGCGAAGAGGGAGGAGGGAGGATGGGGAGGTGGGGCCCAGAAAGCAGAGAAGAGATGGGACAGGTCTGCAGGATGACGTGGACGATGACGTCACGCTATTGGGGAAAAGCGTTGACCTGCTTCCTTCTTTTACCTACGTGTGTTGTGTAACTGTGTTCTGCTGCTACTGGAGGTTGGGGGTAGGGGTGGGGTGAGACTGGGACGAGACGTTAGCCTACCAGTAGAGTGCCCTTTCAAGAAATTCTTTAAAACCTCTATTACACTTTAGCTACTATATGTTGCTAAATTGTGAATTTGGATGACAAGTTTAGATACCATGAAGAAAATTTTCAAGATGAGTGATTTTTGGCTCAAGGAAAGCAAATATCAAATGAGCCCATAATTCTATCTTATAAATCGAGAATTTAATTCAAAATCTGACAACGTATACATCGAGAATTTCATTCATAGTCCGACAATATATACAAAGAGATTTTGCCTATGTTCTATAATATTAAGAGTCAGCAATGCTGGAAGGCGCTCCACCTAAAGACTTTACTGCAATGTTCTCTCTATATCTAGCCACTCAACTTCTGAATTTTTGGGTCTGAAAGTTTTGATGAAGTTTATCCTTCTAAATTGAAAAAACAGGACAAAAATGAAAAAGAAGAAAGGAAACCTAACACAACGCACACCGGGAACCTCATCTGCTAAATCCGGTACATAGAAGTTTTCCTTTGGCTCACCAAAATCAAAATTCACCACTATGAGATTCCAATAAAGTAATTAATTATTTCCCCTATATATTGATGAAGCAATAATGTTGTATGGCATAAGTGGTAAGTTTCTTGTAACTAAGTGAAGTATGGGAAGCCTATGGAGGCCCCGCGTTGTGTATCATATGAATGAATCTGGGGAAGCTGAAATGCAGAAGCTCCAAGCCTAATACAAAAGATACCAATATACCACAACACAAAATAAAATAGTAAATAGGAAATATCAAAACCAATAGAGGATATCCTTTGCATGATGTGCTTACTCAATTGTTTCTTAGGTTTCTGCATATATAATATGAACTAATGTGTACGCCTAGATATTTATTTGTGGCTATAAATTGTTTTGCCTAACTACTCGTCCACACTTCTAAACATGAGTATTAAAAGGACATGCACTACTTATCATGCAATGAACTTAATTAGGTTTTAAATGTCAACTCTCAGCCTGTGAGTATTAATTAGGACATGCACTACTTAGCATGCAATGAACTTAATTAGAGGTTTTCTGAGCCTTACAAGGATGTCTCTCAAATAAGCATATTTGAGGGATCTCTCCACTGAAGCTCTATATATATATATATTAGTCTCCTTCTCTCAAATAATTTTATTTGAGAGACACTATTTAGGGTCCCTACAATTTTTTTTAAACGATCTAAATCATCTATTTTTTAAGTCTACATTCATAGATCATCCTTGCAAAAAATTAGACAAATCGGAAACCGTTTCGACATCCAATTGTGTCATACAAAATCAGTAAACACGGTGTTTCAAGAAAGTACTAAAATTTCAATATTTAAATTGGGTGGTCAAATGATATTGGATTCAAGTGATTTTTTGTAGAGATGATCTTTGAATGCATATTTACAAAATAGACAGTTTTGATTAGTGAAATATAATCCAGAGGGCTCTACAAGCTTTATATAAATATATATATCCAGTTTAGGTTTCAGGGGGATTTTTTAGCCCAATTTTAATTTTGTCTGTCGTTTTTATTTTGTATATTTATAATTTAATTTTTTTTGGGCTAAAGATAATATTCACTTGGATGGAGGTCGGTCCCTTTAATTAGATTTCGTGGACCTGAGCTTTGGAGACTAGGTTTACTGTGGAAAATATTTTGTAATATTATTAGTTTTTTCTCATGATTTTGTGAAGTGTGAACCAATTGGGGAAGTTCCACTAACCCAACACATTCGGTCAAACAATGAAGTTGCTAGCAAAGTAGCAAGAATTGGGCGGTACTTTTTCAAAAGTGGTCCTATTTATGCATATATATTTCTTTCCTGCCTCTCCCAGTTTGTGAAATTATGATAACCACATTGCCAGCGAGAGATCTAAAAAATCTTACCCAACTTGTTGCATTTTGACAACAAATAAAAAGATTGGCCCCACCACCACTTAGATCCACATGAGAGCTACAGAGAAATAGTTATTTAACACATCTAGCTCCATGTGAGGAGCATACAGTCCTCCCAATCATATGAATCAAGTGTAGGAAATATATACCTATTATATACAGATTTTCTTTTATGCAGATACCTTCTTTATTTTCTTTCCTGTTGATAGCGTCCGCAGGTATGTAATATACCCTTTTTAATTTCCTTCCTGTTTATAGCGTCCGCAGATACGTTCGGATGTGAGAAGAACTACTATTATATATATTCTGTAGACAAACGTACCAACCCTCTTGTTAGCTAGGAAGGATATTATAGTTACGGTCTTCATACAATTATGATCATCAAAGTGTCATTGTCTTGCTTCTAATAACATTAGAACCTTATTTCAACTGGGTGTGTCTCATGCTCAACTTAAAATAGGAATCTATTTCAATGTTTTACACTGAACCCATTTCTCAAAATGGGAATAAGAAGAAAATATTTGAAAGCAATAAGCACCATGGAGATGGCGTGCTGATTTTCTTAAGGCAAAGCTCTTGAGAAGCTGTTGCACAAACTAGGGTGGTTTTGGAGTAGTGCAAGTGGCGCTACCGCACACAACCTCTGATTTTTTAGGGCCCCGAATTTTTTTTTCCGTGTGTATATTATTATTTTACATGTAGTATATATCAAACATTCAGGACATTTACACAAGCGCTTGTCTGGTTGTATTGATTTGCAAAGCTACTTGTTTTATTTGTGACGAAGGTTTGAAGCTAGTGAATGCGCATCAATGGTTTTATTTTTAAGTTAGTTTTTTATTCAGTAACCCCAAAAAAAACAAAAAAACAAAAAAACAAAACCAAAAAACAAAAAAACAAAACCAAAAAAAAAAAAGGCTGTGTGGACTCTCATGTGGGCCTATAGATAGTAAGTTATTTCTTTTTTTCCTTTTCCTTCTCTTGGGATTTCTTTTTCTTTCTAGTAAGAGGTTTCATATTTGACACTTTTCCTGTTATTACCAAAAAAAAGACAAGAAAAGGAAACACATACAAAAATAGAAGAATTATGTGGTATTTAACTTTCTCAACTTAAAACGTTAAATCCTTTCATAAATTTTTCTAATTGATGATGATTTTTAGTTTAAAAAAATTTTGTTCTCTTGCATTAAGTAATAGTTCATTCTTTGTATTTTTGTGTTAGATTATATGAAGGCTCTAATGTAAGTTCGCACAGGGTCCTCAAAATTTGAAGACCGGCTTCTTTCGTTACATGAACATACTGACACTATGATGAAGAGTTTTTATTAATAGGTAAAATAAAAATAAAAACAAGGAAAAACAAACATCACTAAAGGTCTATGGTTTATTTGAAAATGGGATGATAAATTTACTTATATGTTTATTTTTGTGTATAATAGCGTTCTTATGACCAAATTGACTTGGTTGAAAAGTTTGGAGTTTGGTAAATGGAAAAAACAATTACTTAAATGTTAGCCTAAAGAACACAGGAAAAGTAGCCGGGTAAACTTTAGTTTGGAAGGGTTCAAAAAAGGTTCGGCTTTTGACATCAAAGAATAGAACTTTACAAAATCATGCGTTTGGTTTCACAACTGCACCCCTTTGAAGCCCTCTAAAAGGACATCCGCTAAACCTAAATATATAGATTTTTTTTTTTTCGTAAACTAATTAATACCAAACTTATTGTCATTAATCACCTTAGGCATAAAGGTTGGAGCCACCCTTAGGCTACTGAATTGAGCTCGAGCCCAGTGCAAATGGTAAAAAATGATGAGTTTAGCTCTCACGTTTACTCCATTTGATCTGATTCCTAGTTTTGAATGTATTTGATTAGGGATTTCAACATGGAACTCTAATAATTTTTCATTCCTTAGGTGTAAGCCAATGCATGGGAAGTAAGGGAATGAGGAATTAGAATGATTCTAATACCCATTATTGATATGTGAACATATTAGGCTATCTCACAAGAGCACTTTTTAAATTTTTTTATAAAAAATATAGCATATTCCTATGAAATTTCCTTACTCTACCCTTGCTTAGGCAGGATTTAAATTTGGTTAATTGATCAATGTTGTTGAAATCTAGGGCATAGAGATATTACTTGCTTAAACCCCAAAATCTCTTATATATGATGATGCAAACTTTGAAAACTTTGACAAGGTAATCAATGAAGATGTACATTGACCATGCGATGGAGAGGGGACCTCTTTAGCATCTTCTACTTAATTGTAGGTCCATGAGAATCATCTATATCACTTCAAAAAGGGGTATCTGTCCTTGAGAAAACTCAGTCACACCAAAATTCAAATCGATTGCCTTGAAGACTCTTATATATATATATATATATATTGATTCAAGCAAACAACAACAACAAAGTAACTAACTGGGCAGGGCATATACAAAAAAACGTTTCGTTACTCGGTTGGTCAACAACTAGGTTGAAGCCATTGGCAGCCAATTGGGTCGAACTACTGTAATTCTGTGCACTGTTGCATTCAGAAAACAACATATTATTGCAATGCCATTGCGTAACGTAAACAACGTATGCAACAGTGCTTTTCTACCAACTTGATGTACCTTGTCCCCATATGTCGCTTCTTGTTTTTCCCTTCTCCCATCATTACTTGTATATATGCATATAGTACTTCAGCCCTCAAATATTGTTATCTAAGCGATTCAGCAAAAACTTTATATTATTTTTCGATAGAAGGGAATTATATATACATAATGGAGTTTGAAGGTACTAATTCGCATGATTTGGGTTTAATAAATGAAATGAAAGAGCTAGCTCTTGACTTTTATTTATTTATTATAATCGTGTGAGACTCATCATAGGACAGTGTTTTCTTGTTGTTAAAAGAGCAAAACAGCCCCAATCTAATAAGTTTAGATGAAAGTATACCGTTGTTACTAAGCAATTTTTTCTTATTAATAATAATAGTATAGATGAAAAAAAAATCAGTTTTCCAAGCAATTTTGCAATACAACCGCGTAAGACTCAAATACATTCAAGTGATAACAATATTATAGGCCAGACGTAGGAAAAAAAATTCTGTTTTCTTCTAGCTTCTTTTTATTTATTTATTTTTCTTTTCAAATTTATATGGTTATTGCAAGGAGAGGAAAAGAAAAGAAAAGCATCTTTAATTAGTATCCAAGTAGTTCTTGTCACAAAAAGGTAAAAGAAAAAGAAAAAGTAGTTCTGCTAGGCTATGAGATGGAAATAATGCATGCCTATAACCTAGTAGGCAAATTGTGCTCTTATTCATGTGGTGGACCTCAGGAAAATGCAGGTGGGGTTTCTTCTAGATAATGAAATTGGGTAGCTTGTGGGTTTGTGATCAAATGGGGTCAACAACAAGAAATTAGAACAGTTTCCCCACTAGCATATGGGTGATTTTGTGACCATATGGTTAACGTTATATCAGCCTCAAGTCAAGCCCACATGTGATATGCCAGTACCTAAATTATTCACAACAAAATAATATATATATATATATATATAACGAAGGCTCTAATGATTTGCTTACCTCAATTTCGTATTAGTAAACATGTTCTTAATGAGTTCATTTCATCAAGAACTGTGATACAATTTGGGTGGCATGTTGCTTACTTATTAACTTCATAAAAAACGTTTGTCACTACGGTAATAGAGAATGCAAAAGAATTCTAGTATACCTATTATTTAGCAGTATTGGTGGGCTCTACCTCTATTAGAGAGGTAGTACATAATGCGCTATATAAATGTGGTAAGCCTAGTATTACCCTAATGAAAATATCAAATCAATATAATACTATAGCTGCCTCTAGTTTTTCTTTATCTTTTTTTAGTCATTAACTAATGATGTGGTAAATCCCTTTTAAAAAAAAATAATTTTGTTAATAGGCTTTATTGAAATGGTGTGGTTAATGACATGTATTTGGGATTCATAATTTTGATGTCTAAATAAGACCCAGCCTAACTCAAAAAAATTGTTTCTCCTAGTGTGTTCTAAACTCTATAAACCGACGACCAATTTCATCCCACGTTGAAGGCCCAATCCTTAGCCCAAAACCTCAGCTTCCTTTCTATAGCATAAAAGAAAAATAACTCTAAATGAGCTTTCAGCTGATCCCATTTATACAAGGGAAATTGGGGAAATGGGGAGTTGAACACATGCCCCTTGAGTCAGATAATTCTTGATTCATTGCGGGATAATGCAAAACCTAAACTCTTGTCATCTGTGACATAACAATTTTCTTCTTCTTGCTCGAATTCCTCCCAATAAGAAAAGAAAAAAAAAACATAATAAAACTGTCTTCATTCATCATATGTGTGACTTCAAAGGATAAGGAAACCTCAAAGTTAAATAAATGGCTAAATTGAGCCCATATTTAAAAAATGAAGGCTGATATTGTTGGGGTCATTAATTTGTCTTTTGACCTAGTTGGCAAAAATCAGTCACACTTCTAAACCAGAAGCAATTTTAACTGCTTACCGCGTCGAGTTTCCACATCAATGTCATTTCCAATTATTAACACTCACTTCTTTTTCACTCCCAAAGTCTTCAAAGGTTGAGTGGCAAGTTGACCATTATGATAAGAGAGAGAGAGAAAGTTAAGATAAGGGACGGAGGCAATGGTAGTAAGTAAGCATTATGGTCCTTTTCATGTAGAAGATAGAGAGATGAGCATTGAGAGAGAGAGAGAGAGCAACGAGAGGCCGATCGATGTGTATAAGTTATAATCAGCTTTGTTGGATTAGTGTTTGAGGGCTCTCTCTCTTTGTCCTTGAAAATAAAAAGACAAAGGGTCAACTCACATATTACCTTTTCTCATAGTTGGTTAGGTCTTTAATCATGGGGTGCCATCAAGAATATGGACGAACATGAACCGCATTAATCTTCGATCGCCAAGTACCACCTAGCTTGGCACTTGGCAAGACTAGTGCCAAGCTAAAAGGGTTTCGATTTGATCGATATACATATGGGTAGTAAATTCGTGATTTGACATATTTGTTTTACAATAAAAAACCCTTCAAAACCCCAAAAAGAAAAAAAGAAAAAAAGACAATGAAAACTTCCTGTTGGCTTTAGGGTTTATCATCAATTGCCAATAGTTTGCAACCACTTTATGGGTTGGGATCCTTGGTTGGGGATGTGTAATGCGCTAAGTCCATTCGAAGAAAGAAAAGCCCTCATGCCCGGGACTCGAAGATTTAGATTTTAGATCTCTTGTCAAGTCCAAATAGTTGGGCTGTCTTTTTGCTTGCACTTTGTTTTGATTGTTTTTCTCTCCAAAATTTGCAACCATATTAACCTAACACTTCATTACTCACAGGCTTCGAAATCCAGTTTCAAAACTCAACATCACCAACTTCATTTGGTATATATAGCGGCACATAATTTCCATTTTATTGAAGAGAGTCTTGAGTTCAAACCTAAGAGCATTTTCAAAGGATATGTCAAATTACCATGTGGATATGAATAGTGGGCTAATTATGAGACTTTTGGGGTTTTGGAATGCGGTGGTGTACTCCTTCAATCTTCCCTTCATTTTTCTTGTTTTTTAATTGTGTTTTCTTTCTCCTGCTTTTTTGGCTCTTTGCAAGCTGGTTATTTCCTTCGTTGTGCAAAGAACTATGGTTGCTATCATAGGAGGTTTTCTTTGACAGGTTCTGGGAGGAGTTGGAGTGCTCTTATGGGGTTGTTCTGTGTTGCCTCCTCTGTGTTTTTCTTGGTGTGTTTCTTGTGGCTCTGACCCTTTGTGTGCCGAAAGGACTATGACTGTTCTGATCACTACAAGAAAACATGCTTTAGTTGACACTTCATAGTTGACGCTTTTTGCAAAACCGTCATCTATTCTATGAATCTTTGACGCTTTTTAAAAAGCGTCAACTATATAGTAGGTTTTCATGACGTTTTACTAGAAACGTCAACTATATATCACTTTCCTTGACATTTAATAAAGAACGTCAACTCTATATCACTTTTCCTTGACATTTTATAAAAAACGTCAACTAAAACTCTTGTATACTTGACACTTTCTAAAAACACCCTTAGGAAAAGAGAAAAAGAGAAAAAACAGAGAAGTTGACACTTTCTAAAAATCAGATTTTTCACTCTTACCCTCAGCTTCTCTCTCTCTCTCCCGCGTACGCTCCCTCTCTCTCCTCACTCTCGACCCCGACCCTTTCTCTCTCTTCGATTTCGCAGCACCGGTCACGGCTGAGCGTGAGAGCGGTCCCGTTCGACTCGTGGTGAAGTCCCGATCCTAACCCACCCGAAATCGTGGCCGGAAACCTCGAATCGCGCCGCTAGTTTCGACTGGTTTGAACCGGAGTTTTCCGATCGTTGCGCCGTCACCTCCGCCGTCAGGTCCAGGTAAAATTGGTGAGTTTTCTTCTCCTTTCTACGTGTTCTAGCTGATTGTTGCATAGGTTTGGATCGATTTTTAGTTTGGAAACCGAATTGAAAACCTAGGTTTTGGCCGGTTTTCAATTTGAAATTCCGGCCAGTTCCGGCATGAATTGAACCTCGTGGTAGAAGAATAAAGTGATCCTGACCTTGAGAAGAAGCTAGGGTAGGAAGGGTGAGCGCTGGTTTGGAGTTTTTTTTCTGTTAGTTTAATTCCCTCATTGTTTACGCAGTTTTGTTATTTTTGTTTGGTTCTGTTTTCGTGAACTAGAAGGTTATTGTTTTTGGAAATTATCAGGGTTTTGAGGCTTCAAGCAGGACACAAGTACTGTTTGTTGGGCAAGCTTTCATCTGAGGTTGGGTGGAATCATTATGAGACCATCAAGGTGAGAATCACATGCTTTTCTTGTTTGCTCTTACTGAGTTTTTTGTGTCCTTGTTTGCTCTTACTGAGTTTTTTGTGTCCGTGTGTTTGAATAAAGCATATTATTTTCTCTTTTTAGTTCAGAGTAATACACCCATTTTGTAGTTGTATTCAATTGGATCAAGTTGCATCGGATTTTAGTATCCACTATGTGGTTGTTTACATGTTAAAGGGGTGTTCTCACACTTAAATGCATAGTGAATTTAGTGGTTATGATGGCATGTTTTGAACAATGCTTTGTCCAGCGTGTTATAGTGGTGGAGTTGATTATTTTTATTTGCTAAAGCCGGTTGGATCCTTTATCAAGACTTTATTTTTGTGTGTACCTACCTGGCTTTAAACGGTGTCTTACTCTGTATGTTAGCACAAATGCACGAGAAAATGGGAATCTAAAGGCCGAAGGTATGCAGTTCATTATACCGCTATTTAATTTATTCTCTGTTTCTTATCCTCCCATATGTTTGCATAGTAAATTTGGTTTCATGTAAACAGCTGAAGGTCACTCTATCTACATTAAAGGTTTGCCAATGAATTCTACAAATGCTGTTATTGAGAATGAGTTTAAGAAATTTGGACTGATCAAACAGAATGGTGTGCAAGTTAGAAGCCAAAAGGTTTGTTTTGAGTTTCTCTATCCTTGATGTTCGCAATTCTTCTGTGAAAGTACTTATTGTTCCTCCATCATTACACAGGGCTTTTGTTTTGGCTTTGTGGAATATGAGGCTGCAAGTTCTGTACACAGTGCAATGGAGGTATTTAATAGACACTGTTGCACAACCTTTATTTTTCATGATCCATTATATTGGATGTTTGAATAGATTTATGTATGTCTATTTGTTTGAGCATTACTTGGAGCTGTTATGGGGAAAGTAAAGCTTCTAAGGGCCAAATTCCTTATAATTGACTTTTACTAGATACCTTGTTTCTTTTTAGTGTGTTTAATTTTAATTTTAATTCATATTGTAGTTTTACTAATTCTCTTCCCACATATATAATGCTCTCTAGGTGACACTTTGCTTGAGAAATTTCGTACTTCATAATTTATTGAAAAATTATTAGCAATGTGATAGTACTAATGTGTGAAATGGCTATATAGACATATAAGACGATATTTGTCTATTTATATATTCTTCTTTATGGATGATTCTAGGATTTATAAGTTTTGTGAAGTACTCATACTATGTGTTTTAACCTGAGTAGGAATTTATTTCCATGTCACAAGAATTGTCCATCAAATACTTATATTAGGATTTGTGTGAGTCTTCAATAGGTTGTATGATGATGAATACTGACCTACAATAAAGTCATCACTTTTTAGCAGTAAAGTGAACATTAGCACGCTTAGTTTTGATTTAATCCGTGTGATATAATCTTACACATGTACAACTCTTGTTTCTTCAGGTATGCTGAAGAACAGGAGATCCAAACAAGCTTATGTTCTGCAAGAGGTGTGATGGCGCTTACCATTGTTACTGCCAGCATCCTTCACATAAGGTGGGGTGTTCACTGCTTATTCCCGAGTTTATATATTGGCTAGTAAAGCTTCCAAGTGACAAGTTATTTCTAAATTGAGAACTTCTTACTCATTGCTAGAGATCTTAGTTCACTTTAGTACGTTTATTTTAAATGTATTAATATTGTAATTTCAATACTATTTAAGTATATAGTTGTGTTATTTTAAATTATTGTATATAATTGTATTATGCTAGTGGATGTACAATTTCTTATTTGTTTTATATGTATTTCTTTTAATGTTGAAGTCATTCTTTATAAGTTTTGTTGTCGAGGAGCTGTATTTTTGTTTTAATTTTTTTTACATTAGTGGCTCGTTTCTTGACGGCTAAAAAGCGTCAATAAAGACGTAAGTTGACGGACAAAAAGCGTCAAGTATGTCCAAAAGTTGACGGACAAAAAGCGTCAAGTATGTCCAAAAGTTGACGGACAAAAAGCGTCAAGTATGTCCAAAAGTTGACGGACAAAAAGCGTCAAGTATGTGGGTACCCCTTTCCTGACACTGGCATTCTTGACGCTTTTTTAGACGTCAACTAAATAGATTCTTGACACTTTTTAACCGTCACTGAAGGCAGTTTTTCTTGTAGTGGATAGAAGGCTTTCTTTGATAGTTTAGGATGGTTTTGGTGTGCTTTCCTGCATGGTCCTTTGTGTTGGTCTTCTAGTAGTTTGGTAGTCTGTTTTTCTTTATTTATAATGGTTTAGTGATTTTGGGTTGGACTCTTCTGTTAATCCATGATATTTTTGGTACTCTCTATTCGTTTGGATGAGGGAAAATAACTCAGAATTTGGTTAAAAGTCGGTAATTTAAGAGGAGAAATTGACAATTCCCTTATTTGGCAACTTAAGCGTGGAATTTATTAAATGATGCGAGGAAAAAACCGTGGAAATTAGGGCATCAAATTCCCAAGTTTAATTTCCACCAATATAGGCGTCATTTCACAATTTCCATGGTTTTATTTACAAAATTCCGTCATTTAAAAAATTCGACATGCATAAATCCAAACACTGAGATCTTCAATTGCCAGAAATTGAAATGATGGAAATCTAAATTCCGTCATTTTAAAATTCTATGTAATTTTCAATTACTTCATCTAAACGGAGGGTAAGGTTTTCCCATGCGGTTTTCGTAGGAAGGATTTAACGGGTTTTGGGAATAGGATTTGATTGAGAATATAGACTAAAAGGAGTGATGGGGAACTTCAATCTAACCATGGCTTAGAAGAAACCACCACAAGAGGCTTTTTATTCAAACCGCCCCAATGGACTTATTCACTAACCTAAAAGGAAAAGACGAGAAGAGAAGAGGGGGAGGAGGGGCAGTGACGCTTCTTCCTCCTCCCCCCTCTATGGACTTTTCCTTTAGGACTCACAGAGGGAGAGAGCGGCTAGGGTTTTTGTGAAGGGGTTTAATTTCATTGTATTTTACACAATATGTATGTGAAACATTGATGATGAAATTAATTAAGGCTAAAAAATTATTACCATTCTCGGTAATGTAAATGATTGGATCATTGTACTTTTCCTCTGTGTAGAGTAACAAATCTTGAATTCCTATTGGGTAAACATTTAGCCAATCTGAAGCACTCTGCAGTTCCATTTGAAGATAATTGAGATTTTTATGAGTTACATTTATAAGTGAAAATGATCAATCATGCAATTTCTAATAGCTTAAGTTAAAACTTCGCTATTTATTACTTTTACACCAATGGGGACTCCATTACACTCAGCTGTCACAATATATATTAATGTTAAAAAATGATTATTCTAAAAACTTAGATTGCTTGAGATAAGTTTTCAATTTGTACTCGCATGTAAGATTCACGCGAGTATCTGTTATGTAGCTTGCATGTATAGAAATATTATGAGATGCATCACTTGCATAGAAACCATTATAGTAATTTAGTCCAAGAAAATCAAATGACCCAATTAGTAACTTGGATTGTTCTTCTGTAAATTTTGGTAATCGCCCTTGAACAAGAGACTGCATGATATGCGGATAGTTACCACTAGTTAATGGCTCCATAAACCTACAAAAACAATGGAATTCCCAAGCATGAACTTAGTATTCTATAATGCACTTTTTGCTAGTAAATGTTATATTTGTATATAAACATTTAACTGAGTTGATATATAGATGACAAAAAGTCACTTTTGATCCATGTGTTTGTTTGATTTTCCAGTTCGTCTATGTGGTTTCAATTATGACGATTTGATCCATGTAGTTTGATATCCATCGCAATTAAAGGACACATCCAAATTTCCATCCAATTATTTGAGTAAGCATGTATCCCTTACATAGATAGGTATTTTGGATAGAAATTTTGATGTGTTCTTAAATAACAATCGATATCAAACTACAGATGTCAAGTTCCCTGAATTAAAACCACATGAATCAAAGTGAAAAATCTGGCAATCTACAGGGATCGAAGTGACCCTTGCCCTATACACTTGCCATCCAAAAGTAAAGTCCAAAGCTCGTAATGCAGCCTTTTGATCTTCATTTGCCTCAGAAAGAGGCACAAACCAGGGTGACACTAGCGTAAGTCCTATCACACCTTTTTGAGATGCCTGCAAAAGAGCACCAATCTTTGTTTATTTAGAGCTAGAAAAATGGACAACCTTTGTTTATCTCACTATACAAAATTTTCCCTCTTATATTTCAATTTAATACCACTCGTATAGAATTCTCAATTAGGAACCAACATTCTGGGAAAATAAAATAAAATAAAATAAAGAACTAACGGATTGGACCTGAAATTTATTCTTATACAAATTTGCAGCAGCCGCATGAGTAAGGAGGAGGTGGTGTGTCACCAGATATGGTTCAATAGCTGAATTTCCGCCAGTGCAATTTAATTTTTGCCAAGTAGAGAATCGTCCTGGTGCCATAGAGCCAGATGCATAATGATCGGTGCATAATTACATATCTTTTTATACCCTTCTAATTTATGATTTGGTTATGTTTTTGAGTTAAACTTGTGCTTTTAATAAAGTTTGTGTATGTTTCAGTGTAATAAGGTTGAGACTCATTACATGCATTTTGAAGACAATTTAGCTTAAAACAGTGTCTGCAGATCATTCAATTTCACGGATTAACCTGTACTTGCTCAAGAAGAACCAGATAATGAGTCATACATCATTGGAAAGATACGGAAGTCTAGTTTCCGTAGCATTTTACGGTTCATGATTCGGAGTATTCTAGAGGAAGTTATACATGATTTAGTAGATCAAGGTCAAAATTCGGCAGCATCTGCGTTACTGGGCCATAAATGACATTTGAAGGTCTTTCCGATTTTTCCTTGAGTTGGGCTGCATATGCTTGGAAAGATAAGACAAAGGGCTTGAAGATCCATAATTTTCCAGAATTTTATGAATGTATTAACAAGCCCAAAACGAACCCAAAAGAAGAGTGCAATGCATTGTCATGCATGACATATGCATGATGAAATGCACTATCTAGTGGGAATTGTTGGTGAAGTGCACTATCTTGTGGGAAGGTTAGATGAAGCATATTCAAGTCTTATAATTGAAGTGGGAGTTGCAACACTAAGTTTAAAGAAAGAAAAATTGTTTTCAAATGTAATGGTGTGTTAGGTGAAGTTGATGAAGTGAGTGGAAAGCAATATTTAATTTAGATTTTCAACTTCCTTAAGCCTATAAATAGTGAGGTTTCCCAAGCTTGTAAACACACCCCAAGGGGGGGAGCTCTCAAACATTTCTCTAGAGCTCCCCTCCCTTCTCTCCCTCAAATTCTCTTAGTTTTCCTTTCTAGTTCTCAATTGTTGTAATGAAATCCTTTCTTGAAATGTTTCTAAGTTCTTCTTAACTTTTCGTTGTAATGTAAATTCTTTTCTTTAGCAATTCAAGTTTGAGTAGTTTCCAAGTTTCAATTATGGTTTTTGTTCTTATTCATTATGCTTATAAGTTAATATGCTAGTTTGAATGATTGATCACCATTAAGGCTTGCATGTTAGCTATCTTGGTTTGAATTAAGAGTAGACACCATGCTTTAATTCGAATTGAACTATGAATAAGAAGAGTATGTATGGACATTCG
Organism: Prunus salicina; assembly: GCA_020226455.1. NCBI lineage: Eukaryota > Viridiplantae > Streptophyta > Magnoliopsida > Rosales > Rosaceae > Prunus > Prunus salicina. The sequence goes on along the minus strand of CM035342.1, from coordinate 30,334,680 downwards.
ACAATAGGGATTAGATACATGCTTGGTTGTTTAAAATGTTCTTCTATGCTTAATGGGTTCCTAATGCTTAATTTAGGTTAGACAACAAATGATCAAGTTAGGGAATTAGAAACACAAGGTTAGGACCATACACCATGGCTTAATCATACTTTAGCTAGAATCAATCCGTTAATCTAAATTGAACTTGGAAACTTATTCGCTTGAGTTAATTTCTTTTCTTTCTTTCTTGTTTGATTTATTTTCTCCTTTCTTTTTCATTTCTGTTTTGTACAGGGAATTGAATTAAATCAATCTATCATCAATCCTCGTGGGATCGACCTCGCACTTACATATGCTAAACTACCAACGGCTCGTGCACTTGCGAGTATCACAAGTTGAGGATGCAGCTGAATCTATTTTAGTGCAGCTGAATCTACGCAACAAGTTTTTGGCGTCGTTGCCGGGGATTGGCAACATAGTTTGGTTATATTTCTTTTCCCTACTTGTTTTACTCTTTTTTTTTTCTCTCATTTTCATGTCTCACCAGGCACTTTCATGTTTTAAAATTAATGATGTTAATTGACAAGTTGTGTTTGTAGTCCAACGGAACAGGACAATTGCCTAACAAGCAAGAGAACTGGGTTTAAGTCCCGGCTTACACAACACCAAAAAAAAAAAAATACTTTGAAGCATGGAATTAGATGTGTGTTTTTTTTTTCCTTTTCATTTTAGTTTTTATGTCCTAATCCTTTTAATTCTCTTTCAAGTTTTTGTTTGTGTTTGTTTGAGCAATTTAGATAGCTAAATGAAAAAGGAGAGAGGATGCAACTCCAATCATGATGAGAAGTGTGGAGTAGTAGGAGAAGTCACGACCTCCAAATACATCTACACTCGACCTAATTGCTTCAAGGGGGAGCATTCTAATCCTTTCTCTTAATTTATTTTCTTATTATTTTAAAGTTTATGTTTCTTTTTATACAAAATTTATAAATTTAAAAAAAAAAATTCATATGAGTTGATTTATGGTAATTCCAATGAGCATCTCTGTTAATACAGTGTCTAGGAGTTCTTTAGGCGACACCTTCGGTGTCTAAGAAGTTTGGTTTTTAAGAAGGACCATTGTGACCTCTCCAAACTTCCCGGATCCCCTGGCTGTGTTTTCTGAGGTTCTTAATTGGTAACCCGTGAGTCACTTGTATATTCGTATGCTTTTAAAATAAATTTTTCTCTTTCATTTTTCTTTTTGAATTAAAAAAAATTAAATAAATTAAATTAAAAAATTAAAAAAAAATTTATTTTATTTTATTTTATATTAGTGTTTCTTTTTTATTTTTATTATTTTTTTTAAAATACTGATATTTGTAAATGTTTATTAGTGGCTAGATATTAAGTTATTGTGGACTGCCAAACACTGAAACACTACCCACATTAACCCTAAAATTAACTCTCTATCTTTCATCTAGCCGCCCGCTAACCCCTGAACATCTCAACTTCCTCTTCCTCCCGAATCAAACCTTCTCCAAATTGTTGCTTATTGTAGATCTTGTCAATGGAGAAACTCCAGGAGGCCGTCAGTGGAAAGCTCAAGGAGAAGGAGTCCGAATTGAGCATGGTGAAGGTGCCTAGCCCAATGGTTTTGTTGAGCTCACTGCCAGCTATCCCACCAGAAGATCCTAAGGGAAAGGATACCATTGTGCAACGGGTGTTTGAGGTGATTGAGGTGCTCGTGGTTGTGTTTGCCATGGATCCCTCAGAAGTTGCCATAGATGCCTTTCTGTTTCATAGAGGTAGGGTGACAGAGGAAATTAAAGACATGATTCCAAATTGGGATATGGATTGTGGATTAGAAGAGATGCAACTTGCGGCGCTGGCACATTGTCTAGATGCTTGGAGGGTATATCTGCTAGATAGGAGGTTTGTGGCAAGAACTGTTGTGTTGAGCAGTCATATGTATTGTACAGGTAACATCCGAGTTGAGTTTGATATTTACTTAAGTGTGCTTAACGAGTTTGACTTCCAGTTAGGGTATATGACCACAAGGCTCCGAGACTTCGTGGAGCAGATGGATGAGTTGATAATAGATGGAGCCCTATATGATTCGTCTGTTTCAGACCCTTCGGAAAGTGAGTCAGAAGAAGAGCCATGGGTGAGCTCAGCCATGGATAGCATTTTGAGAAATGCTATGTTTGAAGGATGAACCATGCAGTACCAGGTTACCCTTAACCCCTGTTTTCTGTTTTCTTATATGCTTTCACATTGTGGATAATGTCCAATTCAGGTCTGGGGGTATTAATGGAGGTTTTCAATTTTTTTTTTCTTTTTCATTTGTGTTTTCAATTTTCAATTTTTGTTATTTGATTTGTGTTTTCAATTTTTGTTCACTTGTATTTCAATTTTTGTTCATTTGATTTGTGTTTTCAATTTTTGTTCACTTGTATTTCAATTTTTAGAATGTCATACAACCAATGCTATGGAGCTGCCATTGATATTTTCATATCAAACATTTTACACTTCACAAAGCTTTTTCTCTTAGAATTCTGGTGGCTAAAGTACCATGCTCAGATTCTTGAAGGAGAATAGTGGAGACTACCCTAGTGAGCTATTTCGAGCCTAATTGCCTTCTTGAGAGGGTTTAAAGTGTTTCTATTCCTCATCTCTACTTATTTTCTTCAATTCACTCTAAAATGATCTCATTGTTCCATTTTGATTGAATACTAAGGATGATTCTATTTGCAGATATCAGGTGCATGCTCTCACTCATGAATGAACTCATTGAAGTGATGCTAGGCTATGTGTGTATAACCATTCTCTGTGCTTTCTTTTCACCATACCCATTCATGTGTTCCATCAGCTCTGTTGCAGCCAAACACTTCAAGCTATTTTCTTCTATCACCCTTTTAATCCCCCTAACTTTGTATCTCAATCTGAGATATTTAAACCTATTATAGCCATACCCTATAGCTTAGAAATATACCAAGGTATGCCAAGATAAAGTTTGAGCAAGGAAGGTGCTGCCCCATGCCTAAATGTAAATTGTTATGAATCTGTGCAATAAAGTTAAAGAAGAAGTAGATCAAGTCAAAAAAAAAAAAAGATAAAGAGAAAGTGTTTCGATTTGATCTAACTGTGAAATATAAGGTCTATGCCAGATGATGATATGAAGTTGCAGTCATACCATTCTAAATCAATGATACCTTGCAGATCAACGAAGAATGCAACCTTGGTATGTTCTTAAGTTAATCGTGTTCCTTCCAATTCTTCCATTTCCCCTAACCTTAGCCTTTCATTACAACCTTGTGAAAGACCTAGCTGATCTTTGAGGATGTATTCATGGGTGCTGGTATGTATGAGTGTATCTGTATTCTTAGTATTTGATTCCCTTCTTGAGATCTAACCAAATATTGTGCTTCTATTTCACATACTCATTATGCTTGTTTGAGAGAATAAAGCCATAGGTTCTGAGTGATTGAGTGCTATATGTGAGAATTAGAGTTGAAGCATGTTCTTTCTTCAAGATTTGAGTATATTTACTTTGAAGCCGTGTGCCTTTGAGCTATAGCTTCCACTTTACACAATTATTGATCATCTATCTTGGCAACTCTATGGTGTTGGAGGTATGACTAAAGTTTTCTTTCATTTTCATTAGTTGTTTTCAAAGTTAGTTTTCTAACCTTTTGTTTTGTAAAGTCCGTAAAGCGTTTGTGGGTATCGTTTCTGTTAAACCCTCAGGAGACACAACTCCTCCTACTAGGGATGCCTAGAGGTTTAAAGGCTTGTTGCATGCGCTCAATGCAATCGAGTTACCTACGAAAGTGGTCTAATAAATTTCTCGTTTTGTTTTTTTCTTTGTTTTCCTTTTGTTTTACTCGAGGACTAGTAAAATCTAGGTTTGGGGGTATTTGATCAGTGCATAATTACATATCTTTTTATACCCTTCTAATTTATGATTTGGTTATGTTTTTGAGTTAAACTTGTGCTTTTAATAAAGTTTGTGTATGTTTCAGTGTAATAAGGTTGAGACTCATTACATGCATTTTGAAGACAATTTAGCTTAAAACAGTGTCTGCAGATCATTCAATTTCACGGATTAACCTGTACTTGCTCAAGAAGAACCAGATAATGAGCCATACATCATTGGAAAGATACGGAAGTCTAGTTTCCGTAGCATTTTACGGTTCATGATTCGGAGTATTCTAGAGGAAGTTATACATGATTTAGTAGATCAAGGTCAAAATTCGGCAGCATCTGCGTTACTAGGCCATAAATGACATTTGAAGGTCTTTCCGATTTTTCCTTGAGTTGGGCTGCATATGCTTGGAAAGATAAGACAAAGGGCTTGAAGATCCATAATTTTCCAGAATTTTATGAATGTATTAACAAGCCCAAAACGAACCCAAAAGAAGAGTGCAATGCATTGTCATGCATGACATATGCATGATGAAATGCACTATCTAGTGGGAATTGTTGGTGAAGTGCACTATCTTGTGGGAAGGTTAGATGAAGCATATTCAAGTCTTATAATTGAAGTGGGAGTTGCAACACTAAGTTTAAAGAAAGAAAAATTGTTTTCAAATGTAATGGTGTGTTAGGTGAAGTTGATGAAGTGAGTGGAAAGCAATATTTAATTTAGATTTTCAACTTCCTTAGGCCTATAAATAGTGAGGTTTCCCAAGCTTGTAAACACACCCCAAGGGGGGGAGCTCTCAAACATTTCTCTAGAGCTCCCCTCCCTTCTCTCCCTCAAATTCTCTTAGTTTTCCTTTCTAGTTCTCAATTGTTGTAATGAAATCCTTTCTTGAAATGTTTCTAAGTTCTTCTTAACTTTTCGTTGTAATGTAAATTCTTTTCTTTAGCAATTCAAGTTTGAGTAGTTTCCAAGTTTCAATTATGGTTTTTGTTCTTATTCATTATGCTTATAAGTTAATATGCTAGTTTGAATGATTGATCACCATTAAGACTTGCATGTTAGCTATCTTGGTTTGAATTAAGAGTAGACACCATGCTTTAATTCGAATTGAACTATGAATAGGAAGAGTATGTATGGACATTCGACAATAGGGATTAGATACATGCTTGGTTGTTTAAAATGTTCTTCTATGCTTAATGGGTTCCTAATGCTTAATTTAGGTTAGACAACAAATGATCAAGTTAGGGAATTAGGAACACAAGGTTAGGACCATACACCATGGCTTAATCATACTTTAGCTAGAATCAATCCATTAATCTAAATTGAACTTGGAAACTTATTTGCTTGAGTTAATTTCTTTTCTTTCTTTCTTGTTTGATTTATTTTCTCCTTTCTTTTTCATTTCTGTTTTGTACAGGGAATTGAATTAAATCAATCTATCATCAATCCTCGTGGGATCGACCTCGCACTTACATATGCTAAACTACTAACTGCTCGTGCACTTGCGAGTATCACAAGTTGAGGATGCAGCTGAATCTACGCAACACATAACCATTGCTACTATAGGTATACGGCTCATTCAACGTGGTCCAATACTTTACTCGATCACCAAATTTCTTATAACATAGTTTTGCATAGTCTTGAAAATGATTGCTGTATATACACATTTCAGAATATATGCTATAGTAGTATGTATTTAATGATCTGTATTTTATAGAGGATAAAAATTTTCACTTACACAACACGAGGGCTTAAAAAACCAATATATTCGTCTTCTAAAGTTTGAGGAAGATCCCAATGAAAGAGTGTGACAAATGGCTTTAGACCTACATGTACGTGATCAGTAGTAAAAGCAAATTAAAATTTGATTGAATAATAATTTTTATGAGTGCAGGTAATGTGGGATGATTCACCAATTCGAAGGAGTTCATTGATTAGATTGTTGTATATGTGATTCCATCCTCATTCACACCATCACTTAACTTTCCACCTAATAATAATTATAACAAAAGGCAAGCAAATAAGGAAGTAACTCAATCTACAAATAGAAATTAAACTAATATTCGTGGCCTTTTTGAAGTTCGACTCTAATTCAATTTGGTTCAATTCTTTCAATGAACCCCTTTTAATTGAGAACAAAATCTTGGTTATAGTCTACGTGCTGTGGACAATAGGACACATTACTTGAGCTAAAAACACAAAGGGAGAGTAATTGTACGCAGGAGAAAAAAAACAAGAAGAAAAAAGTACAGGGAATTGTTATGGATAATAGTGACGATTGGTCCAAGCCAAATATGTCAATGCAAATGATGAACTTACTTGGTAACAATCTGGACCACGAGATAGAGAATCTATAAGCGTCTAACCCCATATCTTTCATAATGCCCACATCTTCCTGCAGTACATTACACAAAAGATAGCATAAGAAATAAGGTAAAAACTAAGGATCTCACATCTTTAGGCTTCAAAGCTCAATTAGCATGTGCACAATGCGACCTTCAAGTACAAAAGGGGAAGAGAACATTTGAACCTTATACTTGTGATATTGATCAAGAGCGATGTCTCCGTTACTGCGATCAGCAATTCTTTCTGCAATTAATCGTAATTTTTTTAATTATTTGCGAAAATTCACAAAAAGGAAAAAAAGTAGCTTAACTAATTGATTATTTGATTAGATAGACCTGTGTTTGATCCAAGAATATCAGAACATGGATAACACAGTTTATTCTTTTTAGGTGGGAGAGACTCTCTTCTTACACATGCAAACATCTCCTATTTATAGGGAATGTTTGCCTTCACAAACAATTACAAGTGGGGGTCCTCGGCTGGGAGCCGAGCTGCGCGCGTCCCATCCATCCTATCGACAGATGGTCTGGATGGGACATGTGAGGTGCCAAGTATGGGTGCTCAGTTCCTGACACGGAGAGGGGCGGGGTGCTGCGGACAGAGTGGGGCACAGTCTGCAGGTATGGTCATGGTCTTGTCTTGATGGGACGGGGTTTGGTAGCAGACGGCATGGCTGACTCCGTAGAACACGGATCTTGTCAGGGGGTGGGGGCCTAGGGGCCGACGCCGAGCCATCCCGTCAGCATGAACCCCACGTGGTAGTCAGGCTCGGCAAGTACCGAGCGTCAACAAGTCCCCCAAGTCCCCGAGCGAGTCCCCTTGCTTGGGGATTTGTCCTCTCGTTCCTAGTTGCTCGGTGGGCATTGCCTGCCCCATGTTTGCCGAGCGCAGCTTTTGGTGGGTCATTGGTCTCGCCGTGCTGCGACCTCGGTCGGGGTGCCGTGGCCTCGGGGAGTGCAGGGCGACAATGCTTTGGGAAGTGAGAACGTCTTGGACGCGTGTCAGGAGCTCGAGATCCGCGGCATTGAATGCAGTGGTCATGATGCACCCGGGGAATCGGAAAAGACGTGATGTGAGCCTGACTATATAGGCGCGTCGTCCACGTGGCGCGATCCTGCGGCTGGGACAGAGCGGATCCGACGGTGCGCCCAGGTGTATATATAGGCGGGTTTTCCTCTTTGAGTTGTTCGTTCATTTTTCGATTCTGCGGAGAACTGCTGAACCTGTGTTGTTCGTTTTCTCTGTGGTGGAGCTACGAGACTGCAAAGCGGAGGCTGGTCAGAGGGGAAACACGGCGATTTCTAGCCAGGTGAGAGCTTTTTTTTCGTCTTGATCTCCTGTTATTTCTGCTGGGGTGAGGATGTCTCGGGAGACGAGTGAGAGTGGGTCAGATGGGGGTAGTGTAAATTTCGGGGCGTTGGACGAGGCCTGGCATCAGTTAGGCGATAGGCCAGTGGTAGGGATAGGGGCCGAGGAGGAACCGTCGGTGGTTGAGGTGACGAGTTCTGACGAGGGGTCCGAGGAGGAGCAGACCGTGGGGGGTGAACAAAGTGTCGAGATGCCTCGGCCTGAGGTTGAGGTGGGTGTGGAGGAAGAGGCCGAGGACCCGGACTTGGCGCGGATAGACCTGGACGGGGTGCCCGTGAGGGTGAGCGTTGCTCGGAGTGTGGGGGAGGCGTCGTGCTCATACCACCGAGGGCTACCTATGCATCCGTACTTTTACGAAGAGGGAGAGTGGTCGGCGGATACGGTGCCGACGCGCATGACGCACGAGCTGCTGGAGAGGATCAGGCGAGAGTACAACGTGCCCAAAGATGTGGTGTTTGCGTTGCCGCAGGCGGATGATCGACCGAGCCGACCGCCACGGGGGTGGGTCACCCTGTACTGGGAGATGTTCAAGAATGGCCTGCGCCTACCGTTGCATCCGTTTGTGCAGAGGTGGATGGCATTTCTCGGTGTCGCCCCGCATCAAATGAACCCTAACTTGCTGAGGACGATCCTGTGTATGTTCGTGCTCTGGAAGAGGCATCACGGGATCGAGCCGAGCACGAATATTCTGCGGTGCTGCTTCGGTTTGAGGAAGAGCCCGAAGCAGACGGGGTTCTTCTATCTCCAGGCTTTGCAGGGAAAGATCCTGGAGAACAATCCCAGTTCTCAGAAGTCGTGGAAAGACCATTGGTTCTTTGCGACTGGGTGCTGGGAAGTGGCGGCGGGGGTGGAGAAGCCGAGGGCATTGGTGGCGAGGCGATTTAGGGAGAAAGGTGGGGTTTTGAATAGGGGTCGGCATGCGGGACCAGCTTGCTGAGCGGTCTCTTGTTTTACTTTATCACTTGTTTCTGGTCAGTGTGGGCTAACCATTTTGTGTGACTTGGCAGTGGACTGGGAGAGCAGGGAGCTATCCGAGGACGAGGAGGGGCAGTTGGAGGTGATTCGGGCGTTGGAGGCGAGTGCTCGCGACGCGGCCGAGCTGTTGTCACATAACTCTCTGAGTGCGTCTGGTCTGCTTTATCCCCTTACTGAAGGTAAGTCCCTCGGTCTTGGGCCGATAGGTACCTTTTTTTTTTTTTTTTTTCGTGAGCTGACGGGTGGGGTCCATGCGTGGCAGCGATGGGCATCGATAGGAATGATCCGAGGGTCAGGCAGTTGATGGAGAAATTATTGAAGAAGGGGCCGGGGGCCTCGGGGGTCGGGGCCTAAGGGGCCAACGCCGTCTCGGCAGACGAGGGAGGGAGTTCCCGTGGTGCCGGCCCCGAACGCGGAAGGCGGGGTCGTGGTCAGGACCGGGGGAAGAGGCTGGCGGGGGAGGAGAGGGAGGTGCCTGGGACGAAGAGGCCGAGAGTTGAGGAAGCGGAGGAGGCTGCGGTGGCGCCGATGCCGACCATACATCCTGAGAGGCTGGCGGACTTCGTGGACACGGTGAGGATGGTGCTTTCGGGCGAGATGTCCTGGGAAGGGCTGACGTTGGGCGAGAGCACCTACGCCACCTCAACTGCCATGGCGTTCGAGCAGAGCGTTCGGGTAAGGATCGTATACTTTGTCTGAACTTTTGGGCTTGGTTTCGCTTGTGTGGTTGGTGACTGAGGCAGGTTTGGTGCAGGCGCTCTTCTCTCACTATGGGGCGGTCCGGCGGGTGATGATCCATCGGGAGAAGGATGCGGCTCGGGTGGCGGAGCTAAGGCGCACCAGGGAGGAGGCCGGGAAGCGCGACGCCGAGGTAAAGGCGGTGGTGGACCGTGCCAAGAAGATGGCGGAGGAGAGCAAAAGCAAGGAGGTCGAGGCCGTGCGAGCGCTCGGGGCGGCTCAGGTGGAGAAGGCCGATCTGGCGAAAGAGAGGGACAGGCTGAGGGAGAAAGCGTCGCGCCTGAAGGAGGAGAACGTTCGGCTGCAGAAAGCTTTGGAGAACGCGTGCCAGCCTCAGGCTGAGGACGTGAAGAGCTTGCTGGTGAGATACGCCTCTCGGGTGGCATGGATTTTCTGGAAAAAATCCAGAAGCGCTACCCCACGTTCGAGTTTAGCTTGGAGGACTTGCTGGGCGAGGACGAGGACATGGGCCCAAGCGAAATGGTGCCGCTCCCGATCGTGGATGGGCAAGAGGTCGGGGGCACGGCGGTTCCTGAGGCCGAGGTGGTCCTGCTCCAAAAGCCAGCTGGTGGTGCCGAGGCGGGGGATGTCTGAGGTCTCTTTTATGTAACACCTGTGATTTTTGTAACATTTTGTAAGAGTCCGACCGGCCTGTCGGTCTGTAGTGAACAGGTGTAAGACAGCGTTTGGAAATTTTAAACAAGTTTTAGATATTTTGTGGAAGTCTTGTGTTTTTTAGATAATGAGGAGTTTAATTTGTTTGTGTTTAATTGGTTGTTTAGCTCTGTGAATGTTGGTTTGTTGATGGTTGACTTGCACTACTAGCATTAGTGTGTGAAGTTGAGTGTGAGCGAGGCCGACCGGACAATTTCCCGAGAGTAAAAAAGACACTTAGATAACAAGATAACTAAAGTACAAGGGACGATTTAAAAAACAAAAGAACCCGCTCGGCGAAAAGGCGAGCTACCGACCGAACACGGAGAGAGTTCAGGGGTAGTACTGGCGAAGGTGTTCGGCATTCCAAGGGTGGGGGAGAGGTTGGCCGCCGAGCGTGGTGAGGGTGTAGGTCCCTGGTCGGACGATGGCGACCACTCTATACGGTCCCTCCCAGTTGGCTCCCAATGTACCGGCCGAGCGATCCCGGGTGGCGAGTAATACGGCGCGGAGGACAAGGTCCCCCGGGCGAAAGGTCCGAGGGCGGACGTTTTTATCATAGTGTTGTGCCGCGCGTTGCTGGTATGTGGCGAGAGTCACCTCGGCTCGAGCCCGTCGGTTTTCAACTAGGTCGAGGTCCAGGGCGAGCTGCTCGTCGTTTTGTTTGGGGTCGAAGTGAACCACACGATGAGTCAGCATGCCGATCTCGACTGGTACCACGGCTTCGGACCCGAAGGTTAGGGAGAAGGGGGTCTCGCCCGTGGACGAGCGCTGGGTGGTGCGATACGCCCAAAGGACCTCGGGGAGGACCTCGGCCCAATCTCCTTTTTTGTCACCGAGCTTCTTCTTGAGGGTGCGCTTGATGATTTTGTTAACGGCCTCTACCTGGCCATTAGCCCGCGGGTGCGCCGGGGAGGAGAAACGGAGGGCGATGCTGAAGTTGGAACAGAACTCGCGAAAACGTGCGTTGTCAAACTGGCGACCGTTGTCCGTGATTAGGATTCGGGGTATCCCGAACCGGCAGACGATGTTCTTCCATACGAAGCTCTGGACGCGGGCTTCGGTGATGGTGGCGAGCGGTTCGGCCTCAGCCCACTTGGTGAAGTAGTCGACCGCTACGATGGCGAACTTGGTTTGGCCTTTTCCTTCGGGCATGGGCCCAATTAGGTCGAGGCCCCACTGGGCGAAGGGCCAAGGGCTGGTCATACTTGAGAGCGGCTCCGGGGGTTGGCGGATGATATTGGAAAAGAGCTGGCAGGGCCGGCATTTACGAGCGAGCTGGAGGCTGTCTGTCTTTAGAGTGGGCCAATAGTATCCGCGTCGGAGGACCTTCGAGGCCATGGCTCGGGATACGGAGGGGTCGCCGCAGACACCCTCATGTACTTCTCGGAGGATCTCGTGGCCGTCCTCAGGAGTTACACAACAGAGATAGGGTAAGGAAAACCCGCGCTTGTAGAGTTGCGCGTTGATGATGGTGTAACGGCCAGATTGGAGTTGTAGGCGGCGCGCGGCGTCGGAATCGGCAGGCAGGGTCCCGCTGGCGAGGTACGCGTAGATGGGCACCATCCACGTATCGTTGGTCTCGACGATCATGGCTTCTGTCGGCGCGTCGCTGACAGTAGGGCTGGCGAGATACTCGATGGGGATGGATCGTCTGATGCCTCCATCAAGGGCCGAGGCTAATTTCGCGAGGGCGTCGGCTCGGGAGTTCTGGCTGCGGGGGACCTGGGATATGGCGAAGCGCGAAAACTACGAGGCTAGGCGTTGTGCTTCCTTGACGTACTGGGCCATGCGCCTACCCTTGGTCTGGTAGGTATCGTTAATCTGGTTGACAATAAGTAGCGAGTCGCTATGCGCCCTGAGGGCCTGGGCGCCGAGATCATGGGCGAGCCTGAGCCCGGCGAGGAGGGCCTCATACTCTGCCTCGTTGTTGGTTGCGTTGAATTGGAAGCGGAGAGCATATTCCACCTCGGTCCCGTTTGGGGCCGAGAGGACAATTCCGGCTCCACCGCCGTGCCTGTTGGAAGCGTCGTCGACGTGGAGCGACCAGCTCGGATCTTCAGGGAGGGTCGGGGTCGGTTCATAGAGAGGATGCTGGGAGTGAATTCGGAGATAAAATCGGCTACCGCTTGTCCCTTCATGGCGGTTCGGGGTCGGTATTCGATATGGAATTCGTTGAGTTCGATGGACCACTTGATGAGTCGTCCCGATACTTCGGGGCGATGGAGAACCTGCCTGAGGGGCTGAGTGGTGAGAACCGAGATGGGATGGGCTTGGAAATAGGGTCGGAGACGCCGGGCGGTTACGATCAGGGCTAACGCGAGCTTCTCAATGAGGGGATAACGATTCTCAGCCTGCGTGAGTGCTCGGCTAACGTAATATACCGCACGTTGGGAGCCCTCGACTTCCCTGGTGAGGACAGAGCTGACGGCGCATTCGGAGACGGAAAGGTAGAGGCCGAGGGCCTCTCCTGTCTCGGGTTTGGACAGGACGGGAGCTGCGCCCATATGTGCTTTTAACTTACGGAATGCCTCGTCGCATTCCTCGGTCCAGTGGATGTGGCGATGCGCCCCTCGGATGGCTTTGAAGAAGGGCAGGCATCGGTCGGTAGATTGCGAGATGAAGCGGTTAAGGGCGGCCACTCGTCCTGTCAAACTCTGGACCTCCTTCTTGTTCGCTGGGGGGACCATCTCAACTAGGGCCCTTATCTTCTCGGGGTTAGCCTCGATCCCTCGCTGGCTGACCATGAAGCCAAGGAATTTCCCTGATTCGACGCCAAAGACGCATTTGGCAGGATTTAGTCGCATTCGGTATTGTCATAGGATAGCGAACACCTCGGTAAGGCGATCGACATGTTGGTCGGTCGTGCGACTTTGACGAGCATGTCGTCCACGTACGCCTCGATAGACTGCCCCAGGAGTTGGGCAAACATTCGATTCACCAGTCGTTGGTACGTGGCGCCTGCATTTTTTAGCCCAAAGGGCATGACCCGATAACAGTAAAGCCCTCGGTCTGTGATGAAGGCGGTGTCCTCGACGTCGGCCTGGTCCATGCTGATTTGGTTATATCCGGAGTAGGCGTCGAGGAAACTTAAGAGGGCGAAACCGGCGGTGGCGTCGACGAGCTGGTCGATCCGGGGGAGCGGGAAACTATCTTTCGGGCAAGCTTTATTCAGGTTTGTGAAATCGACGCACATCCTCCACTTCTCGGGGGTCTTTTTTACCATAACGACATTGGACACCCACCTCGGATAGGTCACCTCGCGGATGAAGCCGACCGTTTTGAGTCGGTGTACTTCATCCTTCATGGCGGAGTACCGGGCGTTGTCGTAAGGCCGACGCTTCTGTCGGATCGGACGAGCGTCCGAGGTGATACCCAAACGGTGAGTGATGACTTGAGGATCGATCCCGGGTACATCAGCGTGCGACCATGCGAAGCAGTCGGAGTTGGCCCATAGGAAGTCGAGGAGCCTGGTGCGGTCGGAGGGGGCGAGATGGGTCCCTATCCGGACCGGTTGGTCTGGGTGGTCGTCGGATATGACGATGGTCTCCAAGTCCTCAGAAGGCTGGGGCCTCTCGTGTTCTTCCCTCGGGTCGTCCATTGGTTCGGGCAAGGAGTCCTCAGCGGATGAGGCGAACACGGGGTCGACGTCTCCCGGGCGATCGGCGAATATCGTTGTCGTCCCTCGGAACGTGGGGAGGCGCAGTGTCCGGGTGTAATAGCACAGGGTGACGCGTAGGGCCCATAAGAGAGGGTGTCCGAAGATTGCCGGGTAAGGGCTCGGGTGGTCGGCTACCAAAAAACGCGCCACCGTACCGGCCTGTCCCGGGAAGAGGCCTACCAAGGCTGGGAGTTTGAGGTGGCCGAGAACGCGCACGCGTGTCCCATCGAAAGCATACAATTGGCCGGTAGCTGGGAAGAGTTCTCGGGATTCCAGTCCGAGTCCTTGCCACGCGGAAGAGAAAAGGATGTTTACAGGGCTCTGTTTCTCCAGCAGGACGTTGGGGACGTCCCTTTGGGCTATGCCGGCCGTGATGGTCATGGGTCTCTCGTAGGGTCGCGGTCGGTAGCCACTGGTTGCGCCGTGCCCGGGAGGGCAGCAACCAGTGCCCATGGCGAGGGTCTCGCCCGGCACGTTAGCGTCCTTGAGGGCGGAGACGTAGCAATTTCGTCCTGAAGACTGGTCGCCTTGGATCGCGCCGACCCCATGGGGAGTCCTGAACTTCAATGTGAGGGTGCGATAGCTGATGGTGAGGCCGAGGTCATTGAGGGCGGGCCGACCCAGAATCACGTTGTACGTGCTAGGGCAATCGACCACCACAAAATGGGCCACGGTCGTTGCTTGCCGTGGGTACTCTCCGATCGTTAGGGGGAGGTGAATGTTGCCCAGGGGCTGCACGCGTGTGCCGCCGAAGGCGAAGAGCGGTGGTGTCGTTTTGTCCAGAAGCGCTCGGCCTATGCCGAGTTCGTCGAACACAGTGGCGAAGATGATGTTTACCAAGCTCCCCCCGTCGATGAGGACTCGGTTGATATCGCAGTTTGCGATTCCTACTGTAATTACCACGGGGTCGCTATGTGGTTGGGAGGTGTAGCCGTCGTCCGAGGTGAAGATGATTGGCTCCAATTGATCTTGCTTAGCCCGTTTGGGGGGTTGGGGGGAGCCACCGATGGAGAAGGCGTGGCTCGTCTCCTGGCTGAGTGAACGGGCGTAACGCTTCCTTGCCCGGTTGCTGTCTCCTCCAGGCGATGGGCCTCCTCCGATCGTGGATATCAACCTCCTGGGCCCGGGCGCTGGCGGTGCTTCCTCAGAGGGCCCGGGGTCGGTCCCTGGTCTTGCTACATGCTCTCGCAGCCTCCCCTGCTGGACTAGGGCCTCGATCCCTTCCTTCAGTTGGTAACAATCGTCGGTCGAGTGGCCATACGCTCGATGGTATTTGCAATATCGAGCCTCGTCTCGCTTCCCCAGGTATTCATGCCGACCCTGCCGCGGGGTCGGCAGCTCCTTCCCTGCGATGGCCAAGATGGCCTCTTTATTGGTTTTGAGGGGGGTGTAGTAGCGCTCGGGGGCACGATCACGCCGGCCGGGCGGTCGGTTCTGGTCTTTCTTCTGGGGGTTCCCTTTTTGCGGTTCCGGGGGGCGGGAGTGTCCGACTTCTCTGTCTCGGTCCCTCGCGGTGCCCGTGCGGGCCGAATTGAGCTGCTCGTCCCTGCTGTAGCACGTCGCTTCCCGTAGGAGGTCCTTGTACGTCTCCGGCGGATTGCGGGTGAGGTGGAAGAAGAAATCTCCTCCCTGGAGGCCCCCCATGAGGGCGTTATGGGCGGTGGCCTCGTCGCACCCCTCGCACCGAGCGTACTCGTTATTGAATCGGGTGATGTAGTCCCGGAGGGATTCATTCGTCTTCTGGCGAAGCCGAGAGGTCATTGGCCGTGTATAACCGACTCGATATAATCATGTACCTGTCCCGGAAAGCCCGCCGTAGTTCGGAAAACGAGCCGATATACTCAGGGCTCAGTCGTTTGAACCAGTTTAACGCTGCGCCCTTCAAGGTAGTCGGGAAAAGCCTACACTTGGTGGCCTCATTCGCCCCTCTGCCCTCCATGGCATAGCGGAAGTTGTCGAGGTGGTCGTAGGGGTCGGTAAGTCCCTCGTAAAGGGCAATCTTGGGAGCCTTCGTGTCGCCGATCACCACCTAGCTGAGGAGCTCTTTCGTGTAAGGGAGAGGGATTTCATCTTCGGAGAAAGGGGGAACGTGAGGGTGGTGTATTTTTTCGACTTTACCGAGTCGGTCCCAGACGCTTCCCATTTCTCCTTTGATCATAGCTCTCATGGCTTCCCGTAAGTCGGGCTCGGTGTCGGCAACCATCGAGGGTGCGGTGTCCCTGTTGGCTTCTTTTCCTCCTCCCGGGGCAGGTTCCTCGCGGGAGTGGCTCCTCTCGTGGCTGGATTCTACCGGAGCGTCGCCGGGGGCACCATCGCCTCGGGGCGACCCGGTGGACGCCATCCCTTCGTCGAACAGACGACCTTCCACCCGTCTGGTGCGGTAGGAATCCCTGACGGCCTTCTTCTGGGCCCTCCGTAGATTTGCCTGGAGGCCGATCTGCTGTTTCTTGAGGCGCTCGTTCTGGTCTCGCAGGGTCTTGTTTTGGTCCTGGATGACGTCGGTTTCCTCCAAGAGCAATTCTACCTTCTTCTCAAGGGCGCTCAGTCGTGACCTTCCTGCTCTTCGGCGCTTCATATTCTTCTGAGCGGGGGTTCCAGGGGTGGAAACTCCCTTCATTTTCCGGCTCAACATCATGGTAGTGGGGTTGTCATCGTGTAACCTTTGAGTGTGTCTTCCCACAGCCGGCGCCAAATGTTTGATCCAAGAATATCAGAACATGGATAACACAGTTTATTCTTTTTAGGTGGGAGAGACTCTCTTCTTACACATGCAAACATCTCCTATTTATAGGGAATGTTTGCCTTCACAAACAATTACAAGTGGGGGTCCTCGACTGGGAGCCGAGCTGTGCGCGTCCCATCCATCCTATCGACAGATGGTCTGGATGGGACATGTGAGGTGCCAAGTATGGGTGCTCAGTTCCTGACACGGAGAGGGGCGGGGTGCTGCGGACAGAGTGGGGCACAGTCTGCAGGTATGGTCATGGTCTTGTCTTGATGGGACGGGGTTTGGTAGCAGACGGCATGGCTGACTCCGTAGAACACGGATCTTGTCAGGGGGTGGGGGCCTAGGGGCCGACGCCGAGCCATCCCGTCAGCATGAACCCCACGTGGTAGTCAGGCTCGGCAAGTACCGAGCGTCAACAACCTGAATGATTGTGGGTGTAAGTATCCCATGCTTGGTCCTCTACCACCTTCACTTGCAGCACCTTCATACTGAAATGTTACACACACTGAACATGTCAATATATATGTTACACACACTGAAGCTGAGCCAAATATGAAACCTGGTGGAAAACTGCTCCTGTTGAAGGGAGTGTCAATATGAATGGGTGGAACTGTAAGAGAAGCTTCGCTATTTGTCAATGCAAAGCCAATTAGTAGCACCACACCTAAAATCAAAGACCTGCGTTGCATTTCCATAACTGGGTGTTTGTGTTGATCCAGATTGATGGCCTTTACCTGGCATATAGCATGGCATTTATATAGAGGGAGTATGTGTTGAGATGGCGTCTCGAATTAGTGATCAAAAGCAAGTTAAGTTTTTTATTTTATTTTTAGTTTGAGTCATATTTGCGTATGTGTTTGGGATTACTTGTTGTTTTGGTCTTGGGTATTGCGAGTAGTGGAATTACTGAAGTGCGTGATTGAAGATGCTATTTCCTCTTCCTTGTAATTTTGCTACTTTCTTGGTGGAACGTTGCCATTAAAGCTTTGTTAAGAAGTGATGAATTTCAAAAAAAGGTAAGGAGAGTGCCAGGGATTGGGGGGGGGGGGGCGGGGCGGTGAAGCGTTTTTTAGAAGTGATCATTTTTATATTAAAAAAAAGTAAGGAGAGTGCCAAAGAGGAAGGGGTAGTTAGTTATGTACACGGTCCCTTCGTGTTTCATTGAAGCTTGTTTTAGTGGTGATTAGTTCGGGGAAAAGGGGGAGGGATTACTTTTAGAGGACTGAAACTCTCATACAACGAAGATATCACTTTTTGCTATTCCTGATTAATAATACAATGACATAAGCTATGGCGGACCAATTAAGGTGCAAGGAGGTGCTGCACCTCCTCTTGCCGAAAAAACCATTGTAGGTGCTTCAAATTGCTCATGTGCTCAACTCGTGTACAGATTACCTCATTTCCATTTTCAACATTTAAGTAAATTGAGTAATATAAAAATAAATGAAACCCCCATTTGGATTCAAATAAAAATACTTGAAAATCAAATTCCTGCCAAATCAAAATATGACAAATCAGTTTTAGTGCAAAACACGATTATTTATGCTAAAAATGATGGCTCATTAAGTCAATATATACTTCATACTAAAATCCCATAAAATCAAATTTTCTTATTTGATGTGTAAAGAATAAAAGCCGTGAAAAATTATCTTGAGAAAATGATTATTCCGAAAAACCATTTTTTATACTTAGTCAATATTGGACCTCTGCTAAAAAATTTATGGGTCCGCCAGTGGACATAAGGGATAATTTTTCCACGTATCATTATGCTATTGATCGGAAATAAGAAAAAATGTTATCCCTATTACAAGAAAGTTTTTTTCTACCTTAGACTTGGAGGCCAAGTGTGGCCCCGGCCATGCACCTAAACAAATGGGTTGCATGAGGGAGAAAACTTTGTTATTGTAAGTAGGTGTGCATTTAAAATTTGGCTACCTAAAAAGTTTAGGGAAGTACGTAGAATTTAGGTATCTAAAATGGGCCTGCTTTCAATTTAGGTTTATTAGAATTCTACTTAGGTACTTTCAGTTTAGAGGTGCTTAATAATACGGTTAAGTTCAATAAAAAAAATAAGAAAAATCATAAATTAGAGGTTAATTAGGTACTTTGTGCTTGTATAGTTTCATTTGTCTCGATTAGTTTATTAATTGTTGCAATTTAAGGACAATATATATAGCTTATTTCTGTTTTATTTTTCGACGGAATCACCATGCCTCTCAATATATGCGAGGGACATATTTGAGGGTAAAGTATTATTTTTTCCATGGTGTCAAAACACCAACACACACATGCCTATGTAAGGGACGTATTTGAGGGTAAAGTGGTCTCTTTCCCATGGTGTCAAAACACCAACACACACAAGCCTCTCAATTGCTAGTCATCGTTTGGCCGGGGCTTGAGTGTTTGTCATGATTTTTCGGGTGAAATTCAATGTTCTGATAGATTAGGTTGTGAGAATCTTTGCATCTCCTAGGTTATGGAAGCTAGGAGATTGACAGATTCTGGATTAAGGACAATGAATATCTTTGATATTTGTTCGAAGTTTCTAATTTTTTTATATATAAATTTAATGTTCCGTCCAGTCTTGCACCAAACAATGGACATGATTCTAGTCTGGTCCCAACCAATCCAATCTAAAAATTGAAGTGCAGTCCTATCTTGTCTAATCTTGTTCACCAAACAGGGCCTATATTTTATCTCGGAATAATTTAAAACTCTATGGACCAAATTAGAACTTCATTCAAACTATAAGGACCAAAAAATTAACTTCGATTGAGCCCCCTCAAAGTTTTTATTTTTGGTAATTAAATAAATATAGAACCGTAATCAACTTCTCTCGCATATACGACTGTACACAATCTGTTTTCAACATTTCATTCTCGAACTGCTAATGGTTTTGCTAATGCTACTGCCAAGCCAATACTAAAATTGTATCCAGTGCTCCGCACTCATGCCACTTGACTAGAGTGCTTGTCCTGCTAGAGTTGCATTTTCAAAACTCAATCACTCCAACCTTTTCATCATCAAGCCCCAAATCCTTGTATCACGTTAGAGTGCCTTGAGCTAGGCTTGATTAGTTGATTTTATCACGATATATATAGTATGTTTGCAAATAACAAAAGCATTAAGTACTGCTAAATATGGTTACATGAAGATACTAATTTATCATGAACTGGAGCTAAGTCCGGGATCAACCATCTTAAGTATAGGCAATTAACCAACTATCTGTTAGTTTAGTGGTACTTCTCTTCTCAATATTGAAAGAGGTCCTAAGTTTGAATTTCCCATTTTACTTAAGAAGAAAAAAGATATATATTGGCAAATTATGGGGTCTAAGACCAATGAAAATACATTTGCACCAATAGCTAGGATTAGCAAACCTGCAAGGCTATTTTGATATGGTATGTGGTCAAAGAGCTAGAATCAATTTTTTTTATATTACAGAAGCAATTAATCTAACCTACATCTTATTCAGGGATTCAGATCTAGTTTTTTTGTTTTTTTTGGTAAAAAAGAGGTCAAAGTGAGCCTCGTCCATTTGATTTAGCGGCATTTAGTTTCCACTTTGTTTGAGAATGTCTGATTTCAAATCTCATGTACCATAGTTGTGTTGTGCAATCCTCTTCAAACACTAGTCTGCTTGGCACCGCTCGTTAAGACAAATGAGCCCCTGGGTACCACTCGGTGAGTGGCAAAACATTCCAAGACCTCTTGGATTGCTGAAACTCCCCAAGAACTTTTCTTCAATGGACTTTGCGACTGGCACATACACTAACATTCACAGATGAATGGAATGCAAACACCTCCGGAACAAGCATACAACCATGGACACAAAGATTTATAGAGGTTTGGCCAATCTTGTCTACATCCTCTTGGTGATCCCCTTGATAAAATTCACTTATGAAAGAGTATGTTACAACTTTGGTTTACACAAAAACGCCCTCTCTCCCTCAAGCTCACTTTTATCTCTTACCTTGCTCAACCCCTTGATGCCCTTGCTTTGCCCCTCTTGCAAAGCTTGCTTCCATGTGTTTACCCTTGCCCCATAGCCTAAGCCCCCTTGCTCTGGCTCTCTTGGACACCTTGCATTCCTAGCTCTCTCTCTCAAAGCACCTTGGACTTCCAGCTCCCACAGGCTGGTACTCAAGTTGTATTCTCTGCCCTTCCTCCTTAAATAGACAAGTAGGGAGGTTCCCTTCAGCTGCTACCTCACCTTGCCAACCACCCTCATCAATGTCTTGTGTTGAGAAGTTTTCATATCATATCAGCCATTCTTGTCTTGTTCTGAGAAGTCTTCACACCAGCCATCTTCATTAATGTTTGGGATAGGAAGTCATGCACCTAGAACTACAACACATGCTGGAAGTCACACCAAGTGCTAATATAAATCAGTTCCCCTCTTGCCAAACTAATTCCTAACACGCAAAACAGCTCACAAGCTTCGTAACAAACTCATAGACTTTGGAGTTACAAAACCATTTGGAATGGGAATTGAAAACACATGGAAAACCAAGCCAAAAGGCGTGGAAGAAATTCCCAGCAGCCAAAACCGATTGATTACTTCTCCCAAGCCATCGATCGCTTGCAAGTCTGTGAGCCACGGAGCTCTCTTGGGAGAAGCGATCGATCGCTTCTGCACGGCAAGCGATTTTCTGCCCTCTGCTGCACCACTCTTGTTCCAGCTGCTTCGCACCGAAATCACCTTCTTGACATCACTTTGGCAAGCCAAATTCCAACAAGTTGTTGAATAAATAAAAAAGGAGGTAGAAGGAAAGTGAGCATTCAGAACTCTGTTCTTGGTGCAAGTATATATCAAAGAAGAAAGTTGAATTATGTATAGAGGCCAGTGCAAGAGTAGCTAGCATGTAAAACAAGAAAACCATTTGTGAAAATCAGCAAATTTTATAGAATATAGCGATTTACATACTCAAACAACACAATCTGAAATATGTATATAACTCCAGGTAAATAGAAGTACAAGAAGCATTACAATACCCAGGAATCCAATTCCAGAGCTTAATTCTTAATCATATTCATATATAAGATAATATAGTACTAGTGGGTTGCTAAGAGAGCTTGTGATTGCTTTTCATAGCGGAAACCGATTTTCTTGGAATCATCTGCAGACCAAACAAAGATACCATGAAGTTGTTGCTCACTCTTGAGCCTGTGACAGGCAGTGAAAAAACCATTCTCAGGGGACAGTCCACCACTCCCATCACTGATAAAGCTTGCCAAGACCTTCCCACCATTGTAATTGGAGCTTTGTGTCTTGAAGTAATTGATGAACTGAGACACTGTGGTGCCCTGATCGTATGCGTAAAACTGGAAATTCACATAGTCTATCAAGTGGCCATAGCTCTTCCACAAGGCCAAGTAGTGGCTCTGAACTTGGTCATCGTCAAAGGGAGCAATGGAAGCAAATGATATCACTCCATTGTTCTTGAGGGTTGTTATAAGCTTCCCAATGCACTCGGAGAAGGTATCGGGGTCTGCACTGAAGTGCTCATAATCAATGTCAATTCCATCCAAATTGTACTGCTGGATGATGCTTGTGAGAGAAGAAACAGCATTGGAAACCCATGAGTCAATTGAGGAAGGCTTGAAGTAAGCAGAACCACTATTCACACTGTCTCCTCCTAGGCTCAAGGCCACTTTGACATTTGAATGCTGATTTTTGATGGAGGAAACTTGGGAAGGGCTAAGATTATCAGAGTCCCAGAAGACATTGAATTTTCCATTGGTGGGAGAGGAGCCTGAGGGGTCATAATCTATGGCAAATGAGAGAAGGAAGTGGAATTCAACATTTGGGTTTATGGGGACATCAGAAAACTTGACATCGTTGAATTCAGCTCCTATGTATTCTCTGAAGAGATCCGAGTTTGTTGGGGCTGCTTGGATTGATGTGGGGGATGTGAGGAACGCTTGAAGGAAGAAAAGGGTGAAGATGAGCTTAAGCTTTGAGAGTGCCATATTGCTCATATAGTATTGAAGACTGCTAGATGTTTTCGTATTTATGTATGTTTATGAGTGAAATTGAAACTTGTTAGCTGCCAGTTATATAGTGTAGCACTCAGTGTGAATATGCAGATAAGGGATATGTGGAAACAAGCTAATTGATCTGGTTGTGTGTGCAGTGCCGTTACAGTAAGTTTGTGTAGAGCTTTGTCTTGGCAGGATTGCAATAGACAAAATTGAGGTACGTAGTCATCTAGATTGTGTATAATTTTTATATTATCTCTGGCTGGTATAGCCTGTCGATTGTCAAAGTCAGTTGAATTATGCAGTTTAGAAATTTAATATAGGAAATTATCCCCGATAATGTCACGAGAGGGCCGAAATTCGATCCCTCTTGCCCATAATACTTAAAGAGTTCACTGTGACTGATAATTCATACATGCTAAACTTGCATGATGTATTTTTGTAATCCCATTGCTGAAAGCCGCCAAAAATTATCTTAAGAAAATGATTATTCCAAAAAACCATTTTTCATACTTAGTCAATATTGCACTTCCGCTAAAAAATTTCTGGGTCCACTAGTGGTAGGAGGTATAACTTATTCCTAAGCTAATAAAATAACTCTTATCAGTCTAAAAATCCTCTATATATATATATATATAGTAGGAGGTATAACTTATTCCTAAGCTAATAAAATAGCTCTTATCAGGACTTCAGTCTAAATATATATATATATATATATTGTTGAAACAGTTCTACACTTTATATGTGCGCAAATTTTTATTTTTATTTTTTTTAAAAGGAAATGTTATAAAATATGCAGAGTGTGAAAGTGCCATTGAATATTGAGGTGAAATTGTATTTGCTCGTGGTTTTTACATTGATAGAGTTTTCTCTCTCAGATAAAGCTCTCTCTCTCTCTCTCTCTCCCTCTCTCTCTCTCTCTTTGTCGGATTGGTGTTTCTCAAAGCTTAAAGATTGCCTCTATTTATAGGCAGATGATATATGCTTGACAACCAAAGCATTCACTCTACAACATTAACTCATAATTGCTTCTTACTATTTGTACATAGTGACTAAGCTTATAAGTCTTCAACTTTTCATAAAACATGGTATTTCATTCAATGTTGCTCCTCATTTTCAACATGTGGGTCATTCATCATTTACAACAGAAAAGATGAATTTTGGGCCTTCAGATTCACCAAGCCCAAAATATATAAATCAAACTGAAACAGGGACCAACAGAATTTGATAAGTGCCCAAGATACAAGCATGTACATACAAATAGTTCACAAATGATATCAACTATCATGCTATCTTATGTGAGGAATATGACTGACTGAATTAAGAAGGTCAAGTATATAGGATCTCTCATTCTCCCTTCCTCCTTTTTGTCCAAATATTAACAATAGTGGGAATGTAGAATTCGAACACCCGATCTCGAATGCGTAGGTATATAAGAGACCTTTCATTTTTCGATTTTAAAGTTGTATCAAAAGTCTTTTGAATTGAAATCTCACATTTATAAATTAAACCCACTTGATAGTTAAGTTCATATGAAAACAGACTCAATAGTTAATAAACCGAGGTGCTCAAATCATTGAATTGTTGTGAGAGGTACAGTTATTAGAAACTCAAATCCATTTCCATGCCTTATCCAACTATGTTTCAGAGAAAGAACTTACGCTAGTAGGAAAAGCAAGTGCAGAAAAAAAATCCCATCTGTAAGCAGTAAGCCTTGTATATTGGCATGTGGAGAAGAGAATAAAGAGGATGTATGCACATGCATTGCAGTGTTTCATAACTAAGCACTTTAATTAGTCACAAACTAAATTCAAATCAGCATTGATATTATCCTCAACTTAGTTACCCAAGTTCAATGCACTAGATGAGATGGAGGTCCGACTAATGCACCCATTCATGTGCATGGTAAGATTTTAATTCAAAAAATCTCGATACAATTAGTAGTGAATTACTCACCTTTAACTTGTAGCTCAATATGATACTTCTTAGAATGTTGAATTATGTATATCAACGTCTATAGCTTGTATCGATTCAAACTACTCCAGCCCTATATTTCAAAAAGGTAAGTCCTATTGTGTGTATTGTCAGATTTAAATTCCAAAAAAGAAAACATCATTAATGATAAAAACATGGCTGAAAACATAGATGGTACCAAACTTTACTATTTCTTTTTGCATGGATAGAAACATCATTAATGATGAGCTTACCACTTTCGTGGCATTTGTATATATCATTAGCAAACTTTAATTAATGTATTTTAATATACTTTAATTTCTAATTTTGTTCAACATCAATGGCCATGTATAATTATATATGCTTATAAATTTATATATGTTTCCTTTTTAGTAATTAAATCAAATTCGTGGGGTCTCATTTGTGCGAATGAGAGATCCTATAACGAAGTAACATGGATGCAATGATGTGTGCTGACCAAAAGCTAAGGCTCCCATGCTTTCTTTTTATATCATAAATCATGGGACCTCATCTCTATCTTTTACCTTCCAAGCAATTACAAACCATGTTTCTCGGTACACTTTCTTTTTCTCTGCCCTTTTTCTGTTTGTGTTGATCATCAATAGCCTTGAGCTTGAGGTATAATTAAGTTTTATATCATATGTTTTTTCCTTTTAACACATGGTACGTCCATATTTAAGTGCATTTTGCTCAAATAGGATTTCTCAATCATTATTTTGAAAACTTTGAAATCGTTGAGAATATAGGAACCAAAGTCTTTGCATTACAAGATCTCGGGCCACTTTACTTATTATCAATTGAATTTGAATTGAATGTTTTAGCTCTATCATAATATTAGGAGGAAATAGTGCAATCTGTGTGTGAAGTGACACTGATATAAGATCTTGTGTGTCTCATCACTGAAACCGTCAGTCTAAATTATAAATTGAAATAAAATCGCGGTATATACACCGCATTAGTAGGCCTAGGCTACGTTGAGAAATCTTTAATTATGCCAGAATCGATATGTGTGAATTCAATATCCGTCACAACCTTGCTAGTCTTTTTTTATTGGAAGTGCAACACTTTCCAAACACTTATTGAAGAAGGAACTATTTGGGGCTGGAGTGATTATGGAGTGTGTGAGAGGCGTGGTTTCATAGTGGAAAGAATCCATGGAAACCTCCTTTTCAGTGTAAAATGTCAGTGGAAAGAATCGAAACCTCTTTCAAAGTAAAATGTGTAGTCTTCTTCTTCTTGTATACAGAGATGGAAGAGTGAAGTAAATCCCACGCAGAATATAAAGACATGGAGTAAGTTCCAAGTCAACACTTCCACTTCACTGAATGCAAACAAATTAATAAAATATTGAAAAGAGAGAAGGTGGGTATGATCCAATAGCCTTGATCCCCCACATGGGCTAGCGTGCGGGTCCAAGAATATGGGATTTTCCAACTGCTTAAGAATGAACTAGTACATATTTTAGGCGCTTCTTAGTTTTTTTTATTGTCTAAGATTGTTGAGCAATCTTTTCATTCATTAGGTGAACAAATTGTTTATGTATGGAAGTGAAGTAAGCACGTGCTTGGATAAAGTAGCTGGCTTATGAGAGAGTGAATTTGGAATTAGAGTAGACTCAGCTGGTCTAAAGAAAACGAAAGAAAAAAAATTCATAATTTTCGTATCATTCATTGTCATTTTCATAAAAAAAAACAAAGATATTTGTTTAAGATAGTTCATGTATACAGTTGATGATTGTGAATACATATAAAATCACTCTGAGATTCATATGCATTAATCCCGGACGATTGTGATTAGCATTCACATATATAAAACAAATTATATAATATCTTTAATTGGAAAGGGGCATGTATTGTGTATTTATGGCTTGTAGATAGCATATAAAACCTCAATTTTCGTACAGTTAGTGACATCATATGATAAAAATTCAAGTAACAAAGTTCGAAAGCAACTCCTTCCAATGTGGCATTTTTCTCCTAGTCAAATGAGAAATCAATAACCACTATTGCACCAACCAATTCCATATGGAAAAAATGTAGGTCACCCTTGGGGTGACAACCCAATTATTCCTACAAACAATGACAAATATTCGTACACACTACAACTTCTACTTGGAAGCTTTAAACATAAAAGTGGCAAGAGGGGTCAAGTCAGGGAAAATGGGAGCAACTAGAATAATTTTTAGGGTTTGGGCAAGAATTAGGAATTGGAAGGTTTTCATTTGAAGTCACAAGGCATGCATTAGGCACCAACACCATGTGCCTCCTCACATCACTCTTTATCACGTGGGGCAACTTTGCCACCACACACATACCCACACTGTCTTCCTTTTAATCATCTTCGAAGTTGTTTTCCCTTCCTGTCCCAATCTTTTGACGTTTTTACCAGTATGCTAGTGACTCGTTGCACTTCCTACTTCTCTAATCAAAATGGTTTGTTTTTTTAAAATTTTATTTTATACAATGCAATATTGAGGGAGGAGAGGGTTAACCTAGGATTTCGAATGCAAAGATAAATACTCTTAATTACTTGAATTACAAGCCTTTAGTAATTACTGTTTCTTTCTTAAGAGGTCTTAGGTGAGGCTGTTGTATAAGACAACTCACTCACAAGAGTGGGATAAGGTGGAATTCAAATGCAAGGGATCTCACTCCATTGTGAGTGAGTTGCGGCATAAGACAATCTCATCTAAGAATTTCTTATTTGTTAGACCCATACGCAATAGATTTTTAAGTTTTATGGTCTAACATCTGTTTGAAACGCGCTCGTTATTTATCAAAATATCTTTATGAGTTGTATCAATGTTGATTTACAAAATACATTTTGACTCGCCAATGAAGCTTGTTAGGCAAAAACTTAAACACCCTTGATTTTCTTACCACTCTTATTTTCATGTTAGACAAATCGTGACTACTTGTACACCAACCTAACTCTGATGTCCCCTCAAGCTGGAAGCAACTTTCTTTTAGACCAAATCAGACTGGTTGTCTCTAATAAAATTCAAAACTTTCAAATTTAAACGAACTAAAATGAATCCCTTGTCTCTTTTTCTTGTTGATTGGGAAGCAAACCCAAAATTATAGAGCACTTCACTGAAATATTTGAATGGCCCATTAGATTGAATTGAGTGGAGCCCAGCTTTTTGGTCATTAACAAGAAACCCACTCTTAGTTTAAATGCAGATTAACAGTAATTAATAGGTTAGTAGCAAGGGGGGTATTGTTCGTAATATCTGGTAAAGTAAGGGGCAGTAATTTAAACAATGGGTTCCGTTTCAAAATTATTTCAAAAGATCAGTGAGGTGAGGCCTCTTTGTCGATTTATAACGGTCGGAAATTACTCTCTCTGCAAACGGAGCCTTTTTGTTTGACGGCGTTAACTGGACGCGTCGATGCCGTCCTCAGAATTTCAAACGCCCCGTAACGTCTCTTAAAAATTAGTCCAAATATATTATTTTAAATTTATTTTATTTTATTTTATTTTTACGCTCTTATATCCAAATCCAAACTGAAAACAAAACCCACAGACACACACTCCTCGTTAGTCTTTCTTTTCTTGTTTCTCACACCTCACTTTCTCTCAGCTCCCTCTCTCTCATTAAAATACAATACAATTGACACAGAAACAGTCTCACACTCTCTCTCTCTACTCTACGACTTTCTCTCTCTACGAACCTCCATCGCCATTGCTTCAAGAATCTCTCTGTACTTGTAGGCAGGCCGGCAATTCGATTTGACTGTAAGTTTCTTTTTTTGAATATATATATTTTTTGTTGGTTCTGAATTTTGTTTGGTGTTTTGATCTTCTTCGGTATGAATCGCGCACATTCCGATTTTGATCGTTCATTTGCGATCCATTTCCGATTCATCGCCGCACGTCTGTGTGAATTCAGAATTGCATTGCTCAAATTTGTCTCGTTCGTTGACTCACAGATAATTAGTTACTAAATTAATATGTACTAATCTTGATTTTCTATAATTATATAGATATATGTATGTATATAGGCTGTTACTGATGAGTGAAGGTTTTTGAGATTCAGAGAGCAAGAGAGCTATGGATTCATCACAGTCACAACAGAGAAGAGGAGGTTTGGTATCGCTATCCCCGTCACAGACACCGCGGTCGAGCGACAAGTCGGTGCGAGATCTGCGATCCGGGGATTCGAATTCGATAAATAGGCATGAAAAGGACAAGGGTGTCAATGTGCAGGTGCTTGTGCGTTGCAGGTGAGTTGGAATCCGAGTTGGATGTGTGGCCGAGTTCAGTTAAGTGTTGTTGTCTGAGTGAATGATCAGCTCATGAATTGGTTTGCATTTGTAGGCCTTTGAGTGAAGATGAAATGAGGGTACATACACCCGTGGTGATTTCTTGTCATGAGAGTAGAAGGGAAGTGTCTGCAATTCAGAATATAGCTAACAAGCAGATTGATAGAACCTTTGCGTTTGACAAGGTTTGTTAATTAGAATGCTGAAAGTCAAACTCTTGTGTTTCATCTTGTTCTACTTTAAAAGTGGCACTAAGGTCTTATTAGATGAAAGGAATTCATGGGTTTTAATCTGTTTTGGCTCCTGAAGTTCCAAAATTTGAATAATGATTTTTCCTCAATTTTAGTGAAGTAAAATTGAAATATGTTGCTGTTGTTGTGCTACCTGTTGTTACTTTCTTTGCACTGGGAAATGATCAGAAAGCTGGATAATGTTGTTTAGGTCTTTGGTCCCGCATCCCAACAGAAGGAATTGTATGACCAGGCTGTGTCTCCTATTGTAAATGAAGTACTTGAGGGCTATAACTGTACTATATTTGCCTATGGTCAGACAGGGACGGGGAAAACATACACAATGGAAGGAGGAGCAAGAAAGAAGGTTTGGTGTTTTCGACTTTCAAATAGACTTCAGCCTATGTATTATTTTATGATTTTCTCCACATAGCTTGCTGACTGAATTTTGTGACTTTTGTAGAATGGGGAGTTTCCAAGTGATGCTGGTGTTATCCCACGAGCTGTTAAACAAATTTTTGACATATTAGAAGCTCAGGTTGCTGAGTATAGCATGAAAGTCACATTTCTAGAGCTGTACAATGAGGAGATAAGTGATCTTCTGGCTCCAGACGAGAGCACGAAATTTATAGATGACAAATCTAAGAAACCCATTGCTCTCATGGAAGATGGGAAGGGGGGTGTCTTTGTAAGAGGCTTGGAAGAAGAGATAGTGTGCACAGCAAATGAAATTTATAAAATCTTGGAGAAGGGATCTGCAAAAAGACGTACAGCTGAGACTCTTCTCAACAAACAAAGCAGTCGTTCACACTCTATATTTTCCATCACAATCCACATCAAGGAATGCACTCCAGAGGGTGAGGAAATGATTAAGTGTGGGAAGCTAAATCTTGTTGACCTTGCTGGTTCTGAGAACATTTCACGCTCAGGTGCAAGAGAGGTAAGGCACAGAAGTAGTTTATAATCAATATAATGATGGAGTTGTCTTACTACATGATCTTACTGCCATATTTCCAAAAAAATTTGTGTTTTGAGTTTATTTAATCCTTACAATGGATTATGGTAGGACATTTTCTTATCTGCATCTGATTGAAAAGAAATTTTCACTTGCAGGGTAGAGCAAGGGAAGCAGGGGAGATAAATAAAAGCTTGCTTACTCTTGGCCGTGTCATTAATGCTCTAGTTGAACACTCTGGTCATGTTCCATATAGGTATTATTTAATAAATATCCCTTCGTGTTTTTTTTCCTGTATTTGCAAGCCCCAGAAAGTAAATTTAATCACAATGATATTGTTTGGAATACCAGGGATAGTAAACTAACAAGATTGTTGAGGGACTCCTTAGGAGGGAAAACAAAGACATGCATAATTGCCACAGTATCACCTTCCATCCACTGTTTGGAAGAAACACTCAGCACCCTAGACTATGCGCACCGTGCCAAAAACATAAAGAATAAACCAGAGGTCAGAAGTTTGCCCACTCCCTGTTCTCACAAATCATAAAGGGGAATTGTCTTTCATTCTGACCCTTGTTATGGTTTGTTGTTGCTCATTGTTTCAGGTCAATCAAAAAATGATGAAATCTGCTCTGATCAAGGATTTATATTCTGAGATTGATCGGCTTAAGCAAGGTTGTTAACTGATTTCATCGTTGCTCCTCTCTCTCCTCAGAAGCTTTTTCTAGTGGATAATATTATTTAATGATTTTTTGATAGTTAGTTTATTGCAAGCTAAATTGTATGACATGTTTCTTATGTTTATTCAGAGGTATATGCTGCAAGAGAGAAGAATGGAATCTATATACCACGAGATCGTTATCTTAATGAAGAAGCAGAGAAGAAGGTCTGATTGTTGCCATTTAACTGAATGATGCAATTCTTTTCTTACATAAATTCACACAATGCACTGGTTACTGACCTCATTCCTCTCTTTTTAACCTAGGCAATGGCTGAAAAAATAGAGCGGATGGAACTTGATTCTGAATCCAAAGACAAGGTATTTCCATGAAGATTGCATTCCTTTCTTTGTAAGTATTACCAGACTACAGCGTAGGAACTAATATAATTGTTATGTGGTGGTGATCTAAGCGCAGCAACTGATGGAGCTTCAGGAACTTTACAGTTCTCAGCAACTTTTGACTGTAGACTTGAGTGATAAACTTGAAAAAACTGAGGTAATACATTTGGGAAATCAAATTACATAGTCTCCCATTGTTCTTTCTGCTTTCATTCTGATAAAATTCAACACTTTATACTTCAGAGAAAGCTTGAGGAAACTGGAAATGCACTGTTTGATCTCGAGGAAAAACATCGACAGGCAAATGCAACCATTAAAGAGAAGGAATTTCTGATTGCAAACCTCCTCAGATCAGGTGAGCAAAGTATCTGCTACAACGAATTTTGTCGTACATTCTACATATTCAGATCAGATATTGATACTTGCCATTTCATTTTACCTTCAGTTTATATAGTCGACATTTGATGGATCAAATAGCTTTTCCTAAGGACTTCCATTTTTAACTTGTTCGTCTTCTAGTTTGTGCACACGTAAAGTCTCATGCTTTCCAGATGGTACAATTTGATGCCTATGACTCTTCCTTACAATAATATGCACTGTTAACTTTCAGAGAAATCACTGGTTGAGCGTGCATTTGAGCTTCGAGGAGAGCTAGAGAATGCTGCATCAGATGTGTCCAGTTTATTTGCCAAGATTGGTTTGTCTCATTATTTTGGATATTTTTATTGGGTCTTCCTCAAAACTTCTGGTGCTTTATTGCTAACCATGGCTGGTTTTCCAGAGCGCAAGGATAAAATTGAAGATGGAAATCGGATACTAGTTCAGAAATTCCAGTCCGAATTAACTCAACAGCTTGAAATCTTGCATAAGACTGTCGCAGTTGCAGTAACACAACAGGAGCAGCAATTGAAAGGTATGGAGGAGGATATGCAGTCCTTTGTATCAACCAAGGCAGAGGTAAGATCTAGATAAGAAGATGATTGTCTTTGAGCATTCTTGACATTTGTTGTCAGTCTATAACTCCGTACAACCTAATTATTTGCCATGCTTTTGAAGGCTACTGAAGAACTTCGAGGAAGACTAGGAAAGCTTAAAAATATGTATGGTTCTGGTATTAAAGCTCTGGATGGTATAGCTGGGGACCTTGAAGGAAATTCTCAGTCAACTTTTTGTCATCTAAATTCGGAAGTTTCTAGCCATTCTTCTGCTCTGGAAGATGTAAGTATTAGTTCACTGTTTTTCAGTCTTCACTGTTCTTTTACTATTTCTGTACTTAACTTTGTTCATATGATTTAGCTCTTCAAAGGAATTGCTTCAGAAGCTGATGAATTACTCAATGATCTTCAAGGTAATCTTCACAACCAAGCAGAGAAGCTAAGTGCATATGCACAACAACAGCGTGAGGTTCGTAATATATAACACTTTCATGGTTATTTGTTTTATTTTCTTCAAGAGTAAAATTCAAAAATCACTTTTTGGAGTAAAAAATTTGGTCTTCAATTTTGTACAGGCTCATGCCAGAGCAGTTGAAACTGCACGGTCAACTTCTAAAGTTACTGTGGACTTCTTCAAGACTCTAGACTTGCATGCATCAAATCTGACCCAAATCGTGGAAGAAGCACAAACTGTCAACAATAAGAAATTGTCTGAACTTGAAGAGAAGTTTGAGGTGGTTGCAGTGTACTTTCTAAATTAAATGGGCCATTAACAACCTTATTAACAAAATTTAATGCTTGGTTTTTTTAATTTATATGTAGGAGTGTGCTGCTAATGAAGAAAGGCAGTTGCTAGAAAAGGTGGCAGAGTTGCTGGCAAGTTCAAACGCTAGGAAGAAAAAACTGGTATGTCTTGTTCTTAAGCTGCAGCCAATTACTTATTCCTTGTTCCTAAGGTTTTATATCAGTACCAACTTTTTTATTTAGGCTCAATTAGTAACATTCTTTATCTATTAAATAGGTCCAAACAGCAGTAAATGATCTTCGAGAGAGTACAACAAGCAGAACCAGCAAACTACAGCAAGAAATGTCAACCATGCAAGATTCAACATCTTCTATCAAAGCAAAATGGACAGTTCACATGGAAAAAACAGAATCCCATTACCTTGAAGATACATTTGCTGTGGAAAGTGGAAAGAAAGACATGGAAGAGGTTCTACAGAATTGGTACATATTCTGGATATTAGGAATTTAAACTTTGATCTGGCCATGATTCTGCTACCTGAATTTTTCTAGCCCATTACTTACACAAAAACAACTTGTGCAGTTTGAAGCAGGCAACAATGGGTGCAGAACAATGGAAGAATGCTCAGGGTTCCTTGCTCAGTCTAGAAAAGAGTAATGTTGCTTCTGTGGACTCCATTGTTAGGTATGCTCATTCCTTATAAGAAAGAAATATTGCAGGTTTTAATTGAAGATTATTCATTCAATTTTTTTCTCTTCAACTAGGAGGGGAACGGAAGCCAATCAAGCTCTACGTGATAGGTTTTCCTCTGCTGTATCAGCTGCACTAGAAGATGTAGACGCCGCAGACAAGAATCTCCTGTCTTCTATTGATCGTGAGTGTCAAGTTTCACATATTGATTTCACATTTGTCTTGCTATATATTGGATTGCATGTTAACTGAAACAAACACTTGCAGATTCATTACAACTTGACCATGAGGCATGTGGAAATCTTAACTCAATGATCGTTCCATGTTGTGGGGATTTAAGGGAACTGAAGGGAGGTCACTACCACAATATTGTCGAGATCACAGAGAATGCAGGAAAATTTCTTCTGGATGAATATGTGGTAAGACTGCTATAGTGCTTTTGTACAATATATGTGTTTGTTACTCGATGACATTATGTTCTTTAATGAGTTATTCGATTCTGCAACACTCAGGTGGACGAACCATCATGTTCCACACCAAGAAAGAGGTCGTTCAATCTTCCAAGCATTGCATCCATTGAAGAACTCAGAACTCCTGCCTTTGAAGAATTGTTGAGATCATTCTGGGATGGAAGATCTGCAAAGCAGCAGGCAAATGGAGACTTAAAACACATCGCAGCGGCGTACGAGGCTGCCCAGTCCATTAGAGACTCCAGAGTTCCTCTCACTGCTATTAACTGAAGAGGGAATCAAAGATTTAGAGGTCAGAGAAACACGTGTGTACATAACATGTATGGCGTATATATGTACTCTTGTAGTCACTGTGCTACGCTACCTTATTCGTTAATTGTTTCTGGAGACAGTGGATGAAAAATGATTGTGGATGGAGAAATCTATATAGTTAGGCCTCCTGGGGAAACTTCAAAACTTGAGTTCATTGAATTTCCCACTTTGTAACGAACTGCAGTTGGATTATTGATGAGGAGTTACTGAGTGTTTTGGTTTGAGTGCTTTTGAAGCTTCTTCTTTACAGCCATAGTTCTTGTCAATCATGATACCTTCGATTTGCACCCAAAGGGATGCATCCAGCAGATTTATTATTTTTGTGTGGATTAGATTAATTAGAATAATTAGGCTATCAGTTGTATTTAAAAATAAAAATACCTTCTATAAATTATCACAAAGTCAATAACCTTAAACAGATCCAAACAGAAAACCAATCGATTCTGGTGCGAGTGAAAACCAATCTATTCATTAAACCAATATGACTCGCACATCATTCAGACCAAAAGCCACACTTTTTTGGGCGGACGGAACTAAGAACGGCGGTGAGGATACACTTTGGGTTAAAATGGTTAAAGTGGTGAACAAAATATATCCCAAAAAAAAGGCTTATAAAATATCAAGTTTAGGAACTAAATGTTGAAAAATAAAAGAGGCTAAAGAAAATTAACCAGAACGTTGAAAAAACAATAGGAAAGGCTGAGAGACTTCAACTTGATTCTTGTCCTTGATAGACTTGAATGAAAAATTACATCTTAAATAAAAACACCAAAGTTACTGCCGCAAGTAACTCACCCACAACTTTAAGAAAGACAAACGAACCATGACCCCTATAAACTAGGGATTCTCCTATAAACTAGGTAATACCAGTCTTCTATCTACGAGAGGTACGAAACTTTTTATCGAAGTTTTTAAAAAGGAAAGTTTTTGTGGAATTCATGATAACACGGACTTGAGCTTTCTCGAGGAAACCAGTTGGAGGGAGGTTTGAGCGCCCTTTTACTCAGAGATGCTGAAGATGATGATACGGACTACAACTGCTGCTACTTCTTCTTCTTGTTATTGCTGGAGCAGCAGAGGTATGAATTGTCTTCACTCTAACTCCACTTTTCTCGTTTTCGTCAACAATTACTTTGCTTTCTTTCACTCTCACCCTTCGAAACCGATCAAATCTACGAGAACCCAACTAGAGCAGCCAAAAAGAGACTTACCCAAAATCACAAATGTTGAGGATGCCTTCAATGTGTTCGATAGAATGCTTCAAATGCGCCCTCTGCCTTCTGTTGTCCGTTTCAATAAAATATTGGGTCAAGTTGCAAAATTGAAACATTACTCTGCCGTCATCTCATTATATAACCAAATGGGTGTGTCGAGAATTGGACATGATGTTTATACCCTAACCATTCTCATAAATTGTTATTGTCATCTGAATCAAATGGGGTTTAGTTTATCTGTATTGGGAAAATTCTTCAAACTTGGTCTTGAACCAGATGTCTTTACCTTCACCACTCTAATCAACGGCTTTCTTCTTGAGAATCGAGTGGGGGAGGCAGCAGAAATTTTCAACAAAATGATTGCAGGAGGTAATTGTCAGCCTAGTGTGGTTACTTACGGCACACTAGTTAAGGGCTTTTGCATGAAAGGTAACAACAGTGCTGCTATTCAGTTGCTTAGGAAGATGGAGGAAGGAGCTTGCAAGCCCGACCTAGTTGTCTATAACACAATCATCGACAGTCTTTGTAAGGATACACTAGTTGATGATGCATTAAACCTCTTCTCAGAAATGATGTGCAAGGGTATTGCCCCAGATGTCATTACCTATACATCCTTGATTCATGGAGTTTGCAAATTAGGTGAGTGGAAAGAAGCTGCAAGGTTGTTGAATGAAATGGTAAGTAAAAACATCTTTCCAGATGTGTGCACGTTCAGTGTCTTGGTAGACACACTTTGTAAGGAGGGGATGGTTGGGGAAGCAGAAGGCGTGGTTGAAATGATGATTCAGAGAGATATTGAACCTGATACGGTTACATACAATTCACTTATGGATGGTTACTGTTTGCGAGGAGAAATGAGCAAGGCTAGAAAAGTTTTTAAACTAATGCTTAGCAAGGGCTCGATGGTTAATGTTGTTAATTACAGCACATTGATAAATGGATATTGTAAGCATAAGATGATGGATAAGGCCATGATGCTTCTTCGGGAAATGACTTGTAAGGGACTGGTTCCGAATATCGTCACTTATAACACTCTTGTCGACGGTTGTTGCAAAGTGGGGAAATTAGGTGATGCACAACAGTTGTTCTCAGATATGCAAGCTTGTGGCCAACTTCCAAATGTTCAAACTTATGCTATTCTACTGGATGGCCTGTGTAAAAACCGACAACTTTCTACAGCAATCCAAGTGTTTAAAGAGATGGAAGGCAAGAAGTTGGATGTAAATATTGTGATTTACACTATTCTTATTGAAGGTTTGTGCATAGCTGAAAAAATTGAATCTGCAAAGGAACTCTTTTTTGGTTTATCATCAAGAGGGCTTCAACCGAATGTAAGGACATATACTATAATGATTAATGGACTCTGTATTGGGGGCCGAACAAGTGAAGCAGAAAAGCTGCTTATCGAAATGGAAGAGAAAGGTTGTTCTCCAAATGGTTGTACCTACAACGTAATTATTCGAGGGTTTGTCAATAACAATGAGACAGTAAGGGCGACGGAACTTATTCAACAAATGGTGGAGAAGGGTTTCTCTGCAGATGCATGGACTACAGAATTGATAATTGATCGTTTGTGTAAAGATAAAGTAGATCCTGCATTGTTGCCATTGATGCAAAAAGAGAATTATGAATTTAATTTGCCTCAGTTAAAGTTGAACAGATCTTCTGACCATCCCAATAAACATTGAAGCTCTTCCACCTCTGGCAACCATGGATGTGTTATATCTGTTATCTCTTAATCCATCATGTGACAATGTTGAGTAGTAGATATAACTTTACCGATAATCGTAACATGTTTGAAACAATTGGCTTGTGTTTTTGTACGCAGGTCTTTTTTAGTTTCTTTCACACAAACATTGTGCAATTGACTGACTCTGCATGTTTTTGTTATTTTGCGATATACAGACTTGGTTATATAAAGACATCATTGGGGGATATCCTGTGATCATGATAGAGAAATTTCAATGTTACTCTTTTAAGGTTGTTAAATTTATTAGGGAGAAGCAGGGTATTTGGACTGATATAATCTGATTTTTCAGCTGACCAAGACTCTGCAGTTTCGGCAAAAACCAACCAGCCTTTGATTAAGGGGCCTTCTACAACTTCTTTTCAATTTTTTTGATTTGTAATAATTTTGTGAAGGACATGGTGAAATTTGCTAACCCTTGATTGGGTCTGAATGCTTGTTTGGGAGTGATTTAAGATGGGGCAAAATCATTTATGAGTAGAAGCACCTCAAACGTGCTTATTGAAGTGATTATACGGAGAACTGCATATAGATATCCACCTGTATCAACGCCCACCATGATGAGCCTCAAACAAGACTAAATTTCTATTCTACATTTCCTGATAGAATCAATATATATGCAAAAATACTGCACCTTCAATGTATAACACACTCCTTGACTTGGAACGACAAGGCGATCTGATGCCTGCAAAACATATCAATTTTCTACTCTGTCAGAAACCCACAGGACGGATGCCAAAGTACAGCAAATGTATACATGAAACCTCAGAATATATTATATTTTAACATTTCAAGGTTAAAGGGTGCCAGTTTCTTGACTGAAAGGCTTTGAATTTAAACTATCTAATGTAATCCTTCCATCTATTAGAAAGATGTACATTTTCGTTTTTTCCCCCCAATATAGAACATATCACTTGATAACATGGAAAGACAAAAATCAATATCCCTATTTCAGATTACTTCTTACAAAGGAGAAAAGACATCTTTATATGACAATGAACTTTCAACTTTTATTCTTTTTTCTTCATTTGTATTCTTTAATTAAGTCAAAAAGAGAATGTGAGGTGAAGCCCTAATCATGTTTGTTTAAGGATTTCGATATGTCTTTGCTATAAACTACTTTTGTGATGCTTATTGATTAATTTCAGATTATATTTTACTCTTTACATACGTTATGTTATGCTTGATCATCATATGCATGTTGTGTATTGAGTTTGTTACATAGGTAAATTTAGATGACCGAGTCTTGTACCTATGAAAGTAACAAAAGAACTAGTTATAAGTTCTTGAAATTAATCATCATGAATAACTAGAATAGATACCATGTTCTAGAATTTGTGTGTTTGTCGATTTCCATTTTGTTATACATTCTTAAAGTACAACTTAGTAGATACCATGCTAAACACTTTAAGAATGAAAAGAGTTAGAGTAGATACCCATTCCTAACTTGTTGTTTAGGGAAATCAATAACTTAAAGAGTAGATATCATGCCTTTAGGTTGACAAACATAAGCATCCAAAATCTGTTTTGTAGCATTGTGCATGTCGTTTGCTTAAGGAAAAAGATTAGTGGTGAACATCGAATCCCTAACTAGTTTTCTCATTGTTTTAACCACAATCCAATTCTATTTTTAATCAAATGCTGTTTTCAATATTTAGCACAAATTAATCCAATCATCGTGGGAACGATCTCGTGTTTGCTTTCTATACTATTTATCCGATCTTGTGCACTTGCAAGTTAAAACGTGCATATAGTTGCTTAATTTTTAGGTTACTATTTGTTCAACAATTTCGCCTTCGAATTAAAAGAAATCGCCAATTTCACCCATGCCGTTAGTTTTTCCCCAATTCCATCCAAATGCCTGTCAAAAACACCACGTGAAAGGCACGTGAGGCGTCTCATGAGGGTAATATCGCCATTTCCTTCCCTCAGCCCTCAGCTCCCTTTGACTAAATCGTTCGAAGGTCAATTCCGAAATCCATTCCCAAATCAGAGTTAGGGTTTCGAAAAAGGGTGAGAGTGAAAGAGAGAAAGCGACTGAAGATTCGAAAAAGGGACAGAGAAAGCGACTGAAAGATTCGAAAAAGAGTGAGAAAGACACTGGGACTGAGAGATTCGATTTTGGGAGATAGTTTGTGACTTGAAGATTCCAAACGAAGGTGCGACGAAAAGGCAGAATGAAAATCAGAGATGGTGGGGAAGCTCCCATATACAGTAAGTAGCGTACTTTAGTTTATTTGTTTGATGCAATTGTTTGGGTTTTATTGTCGGATTTCATTGGTGGACTTGATGAAAAAGCATAATAAAAGGAAGAAAGTGGTCCCTATGGTTGTTGTTTGTTGACTGAGACTTAGGTTGGGTTGTGAATGTGGTCCCTATGCATGTTGTTTGTTTATTGTTTGTCGGGTTCTTTGTCTGAGTTGTGTTGTATTGTATATAGTAAATAGTAATGTACTGTATATGGTATTGTATAGGGTAGATAGTAAATGTATATTGTACTGTATAAGGTAGATAGTAAATGAATGAGAAAATTGATTGTTGTGCAGCTAATCCTGACATGTTCACACTTGAAGTACGCCATGGGGGCTACTTTGTTGATGGTTTATATATGGGAGGTATTGTACAATGGGTTGATGGGCAAGATGCAGATGAGGTTTCAATGCTTGAGTTATTTGAACTGGTTAAACACCTTGGTTATGATGATCAGAACATTCAATACTATTACAAGCACAGGACAAATGGGTAGGTTGAAATTAGAACAGATAAGGATTATTTTGGAGCATTGAAGTTGGTGAAACCGAGGCAGCTGTTTGTGTTATACATAACTGACAATCCAGCACCTAGGCCTTTAAATGTTCAATCCCCAGCATTCTCTGCACAAGGTGAAAATGCTGAACATTATGAAGACGAACACACTGCTCCTGGATATGACGGTGATGAAGAAAATGGGCAACATGAGTTCGTGGATGTTGAGATAGATGAAGAATTTGGTGAGGCAGAGGAAGAAGTTGAGGTAGAAAGTGATGAAGCTGAGGAAGGTGGGGAGGATGAGGAAGAAGATGGTGATTTCATAGATAGTGAGTTTGGGCAAAGTGATGAAGAGGACAACATGAATTTTCATAGGTATGTTGTGACTGAAGAGCAAGATGATGGGCCTACTAAACCAAGTGAGGGTGACACTGATGGTTATAATACATCAGACTTAGAGAGTTTGCATGAAGATAGTGGAGATGATGGGAAGAAGAGAGGTTTGAGGCAGCCAAAGTTGAAGCAGTACAATAAACAGCATGACCTTTTAGATCCAAAATTCCAGTTGGGTTTGGAATTTCCTAATATGCAGGAATGTAGAGAGGCCATAAAGTACTATGCATGCAGGTGTGCTAGAAGAATAAGGTATGTCAAGAATGACCCTAATAGGGTGAGGCTGGTATGTGATGGTAATAAGGAGGGTGATAAGGCAAAGAGGCCTAGTAAGGGTGAAAAAGCAAAGAGGCCTGCTAAGGGTGATAAGGCAAAGCCTGATAGTAAGAGGGATAAGCTTAGGAGGCATAGTAAGGGTGTAGAAGGTCAAGAGGGTGAAGATGAATCTGAAGATAAACTTGAAGACTGTCCTTGGTTATTATATGCTGCACATGTTGGGAAAGGGCCCACTGTTAGAGTTAAGACATACCATCCAATTCATACATGTGGCAGATCTCAAAGAACTAGGTTTGCCACTTCACAATGGTTGGCTAAAAGGTTTGATGAGGATCTCAGAACCAATCCTAACATGTCAGTTGCTGAGTTCATGACATTGGTGAGGAAACATTACAGTATAGATGTTACTAGGGACCAATGCTACAAGGCAAAGAATTTGGCAAAGGAGAGGATTCAAGGAAGCATTGAAGAACAATATTCAAAGCTGTGGGATTATTGTGAGGAGCTTAAGAGGCAAAACCCAGGAAGCACAGTTTTAGTGAAGACATCATTGAGGGGAGATGATCCAGTTTTTGAGAGGCTTTATATATGTCTTGATCAATTGAGGAAGGGGTTTATTGAAGGATGCAGGACCATGGTTGGTTTTGATGAGGCTTTCATCAAAGGGCAGCATCCAGGACAACTTTTAAGTGCTGTTGGGATTGATGCCAACAATGGCATGTTCCCAATAGCTTTTGCTGTTGTGGAGATAGAGAGCAGAGACACTTGGACATGGTTTTTAGAGATTTTTTTCAATGATGTTGGGGTAAGAGACACTGGACATGGGTGGGTTTTTATCACTGACAAACAAAAGGGACTGGGGCAAGCAATTGAGGCTTTAAAGCCAGATGCTGAACATCGGCATTGTGTAAGGCATCTGCACAATAATTTCAAACTTGTTGGCCATGGTAGTTTGGCACTTAAACAGAGGCTATGGGTTGCTGCTAGAAGTACAATAGTCCCTTGGTCGGAAGCTGAGATGGACAATATTATGGAAATATCTGCCCCAGCTCATGCATGGCTTTAAGATAGGCCTGCAATTCATTGGAGCAGGTCACATTTTACTACTGGGCCCAAGTGTGATATACTGCTGAACAATTTATGTGAATGCTTCAATTCAGCAATTTTGGAGGCAAGAGATAAACCAATAATCACGATGGTGGAAAGGATCAGAACCTATCTGATGTTGAGAGTTGCAAGACAAAAGGAGGTGAAATGGACTCAAAGAGTTGGGCCAAGGATATTTCAGATTATTGAGAAGAATTTGAAAGAAAATGGCTCATGCATTGCACAAAATGCAGGCGGAAACAGGTTTCAAGTCACTCATATGCTTGGTGGGCAATATGCAGTTGATCTAAATACTCACTCATGCTCTTGTAGAAAATGGGATCTCTGTGGCATCCCATGTTGCCATGGCTTGGCTGTTATATCAAGGCAACAAAGGAGCCCAATCACTTATGTGAATGAGGTGTATAAGAGAGAAGCTTATGATAGGGCTTATAGCAATTACATTTCACCAATGACAAGCCAACAATTATGGAGGAAATCAGGGCATAGGCCAATTAAACCCCCTTTGTATCACAAACAGAGTGATAGGCCAAAGAAGGCAAGGACTAGACCTGTTGATGAGATCCCAAAGGGTGCCACTAAGCTTAGGAGATATGGAATTGTAATCTATTGCTCAGTCTGTGGAGGAGAAGGCCATAATGCTACTAATTGTGGAAGGGCAGATGGCAATATGGGAAGAGGCAGAGGGAGAGGAAGAGGCAGAGGAACCAGCTTAGTCCATCCATCTGAAGAGGAACAGGTAAATGATGTCAAATTGTGATTCATTTCAATTATTTTAATTGTTATTCATTTCAATTATTTTAATTGTTATTCATTTCAATTGTTTTAATTGTGATTTGTAGGCAATTAGAGGAGGGTTGACAAGGGCTACAGCCACTGCAAGCGAAATAGCTCCAACCAATGTTGCCACCCAATCAAGTAGAACTAATCCTGCTACAAAATCAGTTCCTTGCAATTTAGCTTCACAAGCAGCTCCTTGCAATTTAGCTTCACAAGCAGCTCCAAGCAATGTCACTCAAAACACTTCCAGGCCACAAGGGAAAATGTTCAAATCCCCTGCAAAAGGGCAAGGCCATGGAGGTAAAATACATTGATGGATGGATGGATTGAATGTATATTTTTAATACATGAGCTGGTAGATGTGTGTATTTTGAACAGATGGTTCTTTTTGGATGGATTTTGGATGATTAAGCAAGGTTGGAATGTATATTTTGTAGTAGAAGTTCCCCCACTGTTTTTTGAACTGATGGCTATTTTGGATGGAATTTGGATGTATTTAAGTTAGGTTGGAATGTATATTTTGAACAGATGGCTCTTTTGAATGAATTCTGTTTCTGTTGTAATTTTGGATTAGTGTATTTCCTTTGCTTTTGTACTACTATGTTCGCAGTTTATGAGTCTTTTGCCTTGGCTTGTGCTATGCATGCAAGTATCCAATTTAAACAAGCTTAAAAGACAATTCTATGAAGTTGTGCTAAATTCATATTTGGTCCAAACTTCAAACTCTAGAAATTGTGCAATCTACATTTAACCTCAAACTGTACACAAAACCAAATCCAAATGCCACTGCATTGGTTAAGCCAAAACAAGGCATAAAAAGGCCACTACATTCAACCAAATGCCACTGCATTGGTTAAGACAAAACAAGGCACAAAAAGGCCACTACATTCAACCAAATCAACTAACCTACATTGAACCAAATCAAAACCTAACCTACTTTAACCAAATGAAAAGCTCAGTACTAAAACAAACAACAACAGAATCACAACCAAACAACTCAGCAGCAGCCTTCGAAATTTTTTCTCTCTGTCTCATAGCTCTTGCACAATCTTCTTGTCTTTAGCTCTTTTCTCTTCTAATGAGTTGATTCATCTCAACAATCGACATATGACATGTTTGGCCTACTCAGACATTTTTGGGTCCTTCCAAGCCTTCCAACCACAGCCACCACCATACTTCTCTCTACAACACACATATAACCTCCTCCCTGCATTTTCATCAGACCAGCAAACAATCGTTTCAGCCTCCAATCCACACCGGCAGATATGCACCATATCATCCTCCGTAAGAAAAGTGGTCGAACTTGATTCGGTAGAAGCTGCACGTCTGTTCCTATGCATCCTATCTTCAATTGCAATTTCTTCTCTTCTTCGTGACATTGATGAACATCAGTGACATGAGAAGGTTGGAACGCTTGCAAATAGGGTTGGGTTCTGTCATCAAGGGTGGGTTATGTGAAGAAGGGATGGTTTCTGTCGAATTTCCATGTCTGAATTCGAATAAAAGGGGGCTGAGGGCTGAGGGAAGGAGGGGTGAGGGAAGGAAATGGCGATATTACCCTCATGTAACGCCTCACGTGCCTTTCACGTGGTGTTTTTTACGGGCATTTGGATGGAATTGGGGAAAAACTAACGGCAGGGGTGAAATTGGTGATTTCTTTTAATTCGAAGGCGAAATCGGCTGAAAAAATAATCCATAGGGGACATTTCAATTTGCCCTATAGTCCATGGGGGGTTTTCGGCTGTTTACCCTAATTTTTTTTTAGTAACAATTAACCCGAAATTTAGTATCTTTTTCTGTTAGTATTTTATGTATTAATGAAATACAATATGGAGTGGGTTCTATAAAGGTGTCCTTTTAAAAGATCCTTTAACTAAAGCTCTCTCTCTCTCTCTCTCTCTCTCTCTATATATTATATATATATATATCTTGAAAGTATTTTATGTACAGTACAGTATTGTACATAAATTATAGCTATAGTTTATAAATCCTGAAGAGAAGTTGAGTAAATAAATTAATCTAATTATATAAAAAGAATCATAAGTTCCTAAATCCGAAAAAAAAAAAATACCACATCAAAATAGGTGTGAAATAATTTCATTGATCATACTTTATTGGGCCTAGGCCTCCTTTTTTGGGTTAAACTCTACGCGCTTAATACTTTATAAAATGTTCATTGTTTTCGTAGTCGCTTCATTCAATTATATGTAATTGAAAAGAAAAGAAAAACTTAAACATTTAAAGGAAAGTAATTGACTAATGCTAAGTAGTAAATTAATAAATCTTGTTGGCCTCTTTTTTCAATAAATAATAAATCATGTTAGTA
The DNA here is from genome assembly GCA_020226455.1 of Prunus salicina. NCBI lineage: Eukaryota > Viridiplantae > Streptophyta > Magnoliopsida > Rosales > Rosaceae > Prunus > Prunus salicina. Next base: position 30,290,115 of record CM035342.1, on the reverse strand, counting down.
TATCTATATATATAAAGCAAAAAACAGAGAATAGTGAAACATTCAAAATACCATAAAATGTCCATGGTTAATCCAAAACATTAAGAATTAAAGTTATTAATTAAATGATGATAATATGGTAAATTCACACTTTTTCCTATTAAAAAAATTAAAATTAAAAGAAAAATCAGATAATGAATCATATTTTTATGGAACACAAATACCCATTTTCTTTTTTAATTCTAAAATAAATTTAAAATTTTAAAATAAAATAAAAAAAAGTCCCTCGCATGCGCGGAAGTGCGTGCAGAGAGGCTAGTATATAATTGTAAAAAATAAATAATAATATTTTTTTTTTTTAAAATGCAATACAAAATTCAAATTTGGCATGGGCCCATATCGGCCCCTTTAGTGGCCTAGCATGAGGACGGTCCGCTCCCATATGTGCTTGGAATGTGGGCTAGGAACATAATTGATTATTTTCATAAATGGACGGATCTGGCATGGCCCGTTTATGAAATAGACCGACTCTAAATGAGTAGAGTTGAACCGACACGATCCGTTTGACAACTCTACAAAAATTGCATTAGTAAACGATACTTTTTTAGTCGTTGATGCTAAGTGCTTAGGTTTTTTCTTTTAATCACCAGATATGCGAGTTTGGCAAAAGTGACATAAAATGCATTAGCAATCATATTTAAGTAGATTTCTGTCGTTCTAGGAGAAAAAAAACATATTGAAGTAGATGAGAGAGTAATTATAGCTGCACGTGTTAAGTGCATCTTAAAGTTTTTTTTTTTTTTTTGCAAATGTATTTGTCATGGAAATTGATTTGCGTCCACGTATACTATAGGTTTTTTTTCTTTTCTTTTAATCACATATTATGCAAGTTCTAATATGTTTTTATTATTTAGACACTTTTTTTTTCTTTTCTTAAAGGCTTATTCAAGGTACAAAATTGTGTATATCAAAAGTATAGGTCTCACAAAATTAATAATCATAAGCACAATAGTTTATGTTAGACACAAAATTAAAAACAAATTGTCATTTGTATCACAATTTCAGCAGAAATTAACCAAGAATGATAAAAAGAAAAAATTATAATGAAATCTCTGGCCTTAGAATGAAAAGGCCGAGTGAATTTCAATATGCTAAGCTAGCAGCTAAAGAAGAACCGAACTGCAACCCTAACTTACAAAAACATATTAGTTCAAGGAAACTAGTTGGAGGGAGGTTTGAGCTTCATTCCCAACCCTCTTTGCTCTCTTTCACTCACCGATGCTGAAGATGATGACACGGACTACAACTGCTGCAACTTCTTCTTCCTGTTATTGCTGGAGCAGCAGAGGTATGAATTGTCTTCACTCTAACTCCACTTTTCTCGTTTTCGTCAACAATTACTTTGCTTTCTTTCACTCTCAACCTTCGAAACCGATCAAATCTACAAGAACCCAACTAGAGCAGCCAAAAAGAGACTTACCCAAAATCACAAATGTTGAGGATGCCTTCAATCTGTTCGATAGATTGCTTCAAATGCGCCCTCTGCCTTCTGTTGCCCGTTTCAATAAAATCTTGGGTCAAGTTGCAAAATTGAAACATTACTCGGCCGTCATCTCATTACATAACCAAATGGGTGTGTCGAGAATTGGACATAACGTTTATACCCTAACCATTCTCATGAATTGTTATTGTTATCTAAACCAAATGGGGTTTAGTTTATCTGTATTGGGAAAATTCTTCAAACTTGGTCTTGAACCAAATGTCTTTACCTTCACCACTCTAATCAATGGCTTTCTTCTCGAGAATAGAGTGGCGGAGGCGGCAGGAATTTTCAACCAAATGATGAGGGGAGGTAATTGTCAGCCTAGTGTGGTTACTTACAGCACGCTAGTAAAGGGCTTTTGCATGAAAGGTAACAACAGTGCTGCTATTCAGTTGCTTAGGAAGATGGAGGAAGGAGCTTGCAAGCCTGACCTAGTTGTCTATAGCACAATCATCGACAGTCTTTGTAAGGATACACTAGTTGATGATGCATTAAACCTCTTCTCAGAAATGATGTGCAAGGGTATTGCCCCAGATGTCATTACCTATACATCCTTGATTCATGGAGTTTGCAAATTAGGCCAGTGGAAAGAAGCTACAAGATTGTTGAATGACATGGTGAGTAAAAATATCTATCCAAATGTTCGCATCTTTAGTGTCTTGGTAGACACACTTTGTAAGGAGGGGATGGTTGGGGAAGCAGAAGGCGTGATCGAAATGATGATTGAAAGAGATATTGAACCTGATACCGTTACATACAATTCACTTATGGATGGTTTCTGTTTGCGAGGAGAAATGGGCAAGGCGAAAAAGATTTTTGGACTAATGCTTAGCAAGGGCTCGATGGTTGATGTTGTTAGTTACAACACATTGATAAATGGACATTGTAAGCATAAAATGATGGATGATGCCATGACGCTTCTTCGGGAAATGTCTTGTAAGGGACTGGTTCCAAATACTGTTACTTATAACACTCTTGTGGATGGTTTTTGCAAAGTGGGGAAATTAGGTGATGCACAAAAGTTGTTCTCTGAGATGCAAGCTTGTGGCCAACTTCCAAATGTTCGAACTTATGCTATTCTACTGGATGGCCTGTGTAAAAACCAACAAATTTCTACAGCAATCCAACTGTTTAAAGAGATGGAAGGCAAGAAGTTGGCTGCAGATATTGTGATTTACAATATTCTTATTGAAGGTTTGTGCATAGCTAAAAAAATTGAATCTGCAAGGGAACTCTTTTTCGGTTTATCATCAAGAGGGCTTCAACCGAATGTAAGGACATATAATATAATGATTAATGGACTCTGTATTGGGGGCCGAACAAGTGAAGCAGAAAAGCTGCTTACTGAAATGGAAGAGAAAGGTTGTCCTCCAGATGATTGTACGTATAACATAATTATTCGAGGCTTTATCAATAACAATGAGACAGTAAGGGCGACGGAACTTATTCAACAAATGGTGGAGAAGGGTTTCTCTGCAGATGCTTCAACTACAAAATTGATAATTGATCTATTGTGTAAAGATAAAGTAGATCCTGCATTGTTGCCATTGATGCAAAAAGAGAATTATGAACTGAATTTGCCTCGGTCAAAGTTGAACAGATCTTCTGACCATCCCAATAAACATTGAAGCTCTTCCACCTCTGGCAACCACCTCTGGCAACCATGGATGTGTTATATCTGTTATCTCTTAATCCATCATGTGACAATGTCAAGTAGTAGATATAACTTTTCCAATAATCATAACATCTTTGAAACAATTGGCTTGTTTTTTTGTACGCAGGTCTTTTTTAGTTTCTTTCACACAAACATTGTGCAATTGACTGACTCTGCATGTTTTTGTTATTTTGCGGTATACAGACTTGGTTATATAAAGACATCATTGGGGGATATCCTGTGACCATGATAGAGAAATTTCTATGTTACTCTTTTAAGGTTGTTAAATTTATTAGAGAGAAGCAGGGTATTTGGACTGATATAATCAGATTTTTCAGCTGACCAAGACTTTGCAGTTTCGGCAAAAACCAACCAGCCTTTGATTAAGGGACCTTCTACAACTTCTTTTCAATTTTTTGATTTGTAATAACTTTGTGAAGGACATGGTGAAATTTGCTAACCCTTGATTGGGTCTGAATGCTTGTTTGGGAGTGATTTAGGATGGGGCAAAATCATTTATGAGTAGAAGCACCTCAAACGTGCTTATTGAAGTGATTATACGGAGAACTGCATATAGATATCCACCTGTATCAAAGCCCACCATGATGAGCCTCAAACAAGACTAAATTTCTATTCTACATTTCCTGATAGAATCAATATATATGCAAAAATACTGCACCTTCAATGTATAACACACTCCTTGACTTGGAACGACAAGGCGATCTGATGCCTGCAAAACATATCAATTTTCTACTCTGTCAGAAACCCACAGGACGGATGCCAAAGTACAGCAAATGTATACATGAAACCTCAGAATATATTATATTTTAGGGGTTCTTAGATCTAGGGCCAAAACGATTAGCTATCATTGGGTCTAGTCCTCGTGTTTTTGGTTTTAGATGTAGGTCCTTTGACATTTATTACTTTTTTGTTGTGTCGATTTTACCCTTTAAGGTAAATAAGGAAAACACATTGAAAATCTAAATTTAATGCATTATTTCCTTGAAATTGAATTCCAAATTTTGAATTTTTTTTCCTTGATAATATTCCTAATATATAGATAAAATACAATTTAATCAATAAAAAGTAAAGACTCACATATTATATCAATCGATCAGACAAGCACCCACATTAAATTATGTACCTGACATACAGGTAAATAATGTTAATACATAAAGGTATATATGTACCTGCCTTACAGGTAAGTGTTTTTTTCTTGAGTTTTCTTATGCAGTTTTTTCTGGAGGTTCATATTTATATACATACGTACATGTCTTCCATGGATTTTTATCTCAGTTGAGTTTAAAGATCCATACCAAGATATTATATGAGTTCAATTAGCTGGCCTAGAGGGTATAACTACCTAGACTATAGGTAATTTATGGATTTAATTACCTAGACCAGAGGTAATTTTTGGGTTTAATTACCTGCATACTGTGCATAGGTACCTTACCTATTGTTAAGGTATGAAGTTTTTATGAACTCTTATTACAATTTTTTATGTCGGAATACCTTGGGAAAATTTCAGAATTCAATAAATAGATTTGCAATTAAATTCAAATCAAATATGATAATTAATATCATACAAATCAATAACTTACTAGTTTTAGGAATTCATAATTTACCTTATTTATGTTTTAGGTACATAACTGGAACAAAAAATAAAAAATAAAAAAAAGTAAATATCAATAAATTGAAATAGGCATGTAATCTTATGTGGCGCAAAAGTCAAAGGACTTGGATCAACAATAATTTTTGCGTGGATTGCACCCAAAGTCTATCCTCATAATTGGACTTATGCCAAATTTTCTATATATTTTAACATTTCAAGGTTAAAGGGTGCCAGTTTCGGTATCTGAAGTTATCACCCTCATGCTTCTTGACTGAAAGGCTTTGAATTTAAACTATCTAATGTAAGCCTTCCATCTATCAGAAAGATGTACATTTTCGTTTTTCCCCCCAATATAGAACATATCACTTGATAACATGGAAAGACAAAAATCAAGATCCCTATTTCAAATTACTTCTTGCAAAAGAGAAAAGACATCTTTATATGACAATGAACTTTCAACTTATATTCTTTTTTCTTCATTTGTGTTCTTTAATTAAGTCAAAAAGAGAATGTGAGGTGCTGCCTCTTTTTTTTCACTCCTTTCACATAAAGATTAAAACAACTTTAGAGAATTCTTTTGTTTTTTCTTTAACATTTTAGTTTTTTTTATGTATTGCTTTTGCTTTCTGTTTTACCTTCTCTCATCTTCATCATCGTTCATTTTTCCCATATCTTTCTCTTTATGCCTTTAACCAAAGAAAATTGAAAACCAGTAATAACAATGTGCTACCGGAGAACCTTGGTAGCTAAATGACTTGTGCTTATGCTATTTATAGTGGCCCAACTCAGCCTAATTGGGCCTTTATGATCAACTTGGGGCTTAGCCTGAGAACCCATAATTTTTTTTGAGTAACAATTAACCCGAAATTTAGTATCTTTTTCTGTTAGTATTTTATGTATTAATGAAATACAATATGGAGTGGGTTCTATAAAGGTGTCCTTCAAATAAAGGATCCTCTCACTAAAGCTCTCTCTCTCTCTCTCTCTCTCTCTCTCTCTCTCTCTCTCTCTCTATATATATATATATATATCCTGAAAGTATTTTATGTACAGTACAGTATTGTACATAAATTGTAGCATAGTTTATAAATCCTGAAGAGAAGTTGAGTACATAAATTAATCTAATTATATAAAAAGAATCATAAGTTCCTAAATCCAAAAAAAATATATATATATATACCACATCAAAATAGGTGTGTGTTGAGGCCCAAAAAAATTCACGGTTCGGCCCAAATAAATTCTCGGCCCAATACGATACCTTACCAAGAAGAAACCCGATTTGGGCATGCGAAAGTTCATCATACGCGCTTGCACATATGCCACGCCAAGCGACACGCCACGCCAAGCAAGGAATTATTATTCCACACGCTTAAGTGGGTCCCAAGCCACTCAAATACCCGGGGCTTGCTTGAGTGGGTTGTGGCATGGATGATAATAAATCAACATGAGGCCCATTGATGGGCCGAGAAATGGAAAGTCTCGGGCTACTTGGGAGCCTCGAGACTCAAGCCCATTTCTTAGGCCCAAATATGTGGGTAAGCACACGAGAGAAAATAGCCCAATAGCCCAAGCAAAATAACCCAACCAAAATAAAGCCCAAACTAAGAGAGCCAATGTTTAATAAAAAGCCCAAACTAAAAAGCCCAAATAAAGATTCCTTTACTTAGAAAATCACCTTGGCCCATATACAAAATCCTACAATAGCCCACAAAACCTCAGCTCTTGTTTGAAACGGAGATCACGCGAGGAGAGGTTGGCAGCTCCAGCAAGCAAAGCTGCTGGGAGCAAGTTCCAAGTCAGAATCATTCAAAGAACCAACGAATGCTTTCCTGCATGCTGTCAGAAGCACCCCTTGGACCATATATTTCCAGCCCCTTTCTTTCATCAGACTTAGCTAAAGCAGGGGGAAGAAAGGAGAAAAGGCAGCAACCAAGAATGGAAGCCCTCACTGTGCAGCTGCAGAAAAAGAGAACGTTGAGCCCCCAAACCTCCTGAATTTATGCAAATAGATAGAGATGATTTTTGCCAAGATAGGAAAATTAGAGAAGAACAGAAGAAAGGAAGGAAAAACTTAGCCAAAATAAGTAGAAGCCATTAGGGTTTCTTGGAGAAGACCCATTCCCAGCAGCTATAAATTGGGCCTTCCCCTACCCAACAACACCAACACACAACCTTCAGAGAGCAAGCTTTCTCTCTAATTTGCAAAAAACTCAACTCGTGCACTGTTCATCTTCTTCTCCAATTTGTTTTTCTGGCAGCTGCCAGAAGAACCCAGCCTCTTTCCCTAGTCAAAATCCTCACATCTAATTCCTTACCATAACACTTTCTTTTCCCATAAACCCAGCCTAATCTCTCTCTTAGTGCTAAACTTATGTTGGTTTTGCTCCCATGCCACATGCCACTCATGCTGAGCTAAAAAGATTATCTGTAATCATGCCAAAACCACCTGTAAGCTACCATCATTTTGGTTGGTGAAGATAGCCAAAATATTTCCTAAGGTTTTGCTGCCCTTTCGAAGTATTTTGGGGCTTAATTTCTGAACTCAGACACATGGGGCAATTTCAGCAATTTTCCTCCTTACGGCAACCCAGCCCGTTTCAGCTGCCGGAAGAAAAAGACCCCCACAGTGTGAAATAATTTCATTGATCATATTTTATTGGGCCTAGGCCTCCTTTTTTGGGTTAAACTCTACGCGCTTAATACTTCATAAAATGTTCATTGTTTTCGTAGTCGCTTAATTCAATTATATGTAATTGAAAAGAAAAGAAAAACTTAAACATTTAAAGGAAAGTAATTGACTAATGCTAAGTAGTAAATTAATAAATCTTGTTGGCCTCTTTTTTCAATAAATAATAAATCATGTTAGTATATATATAATTGTAAAAAATAAATAATAATAAAGGTTTTCAAAAAATGCAATACATAATTCAAATTTGGTATGGGCCCATATCGGCCCCTTTAGTGGCCTAGCATGAGGACGGTCCGCTCCCATATGTGCTTGGAATGTGGGCTAGGAACATAATTGATTATTTTCATAAATGGACATATCTGGCATGGCCCGTTTATGAAATAGACCGACTCTAAATGAGTAGAGTTGAGCCGATACGATCCGTTTGACAACTCTACAAAAATTGCATTAGCAAACGATAACCTTTTTAGTCATTGATGCTAAGTGCTTAGGTTTTTTCTTTTAATCACCTGCTATGCGAATTTGGCAAAAGTGACATAAAATGCATTAGCAATCATATATAAGTAGATTTCTATCGTTCTAGGAAAAAAAAACATATTGAAGTAGACGAGAGAGTAAATTTAGCTGCACGTGTTAAGTGCATCTTAAAGTTTTTTTTTTATTATTATTATTTTTTTTTTTGCAAATGTATTTTTCATGGAAATTGATTTGCGTCCACGTATACTATAGGTTTTTTTTTCTTTTCTTTTAATCACATATTATGCAAGTTCTAATATATTTTTACTATTTAGACAACTGTTTTTTCTTTTCTTAAAGGCTTATTCAAGGTACAAAATTGTGTATATCAAAAGTATAGGTCTCACTCATATCTAGAAGAAAAATAATAATAATAAGAACAATAGTTTATGTTAGACACAAAAAATAAAAACAAATTGTCATTTGTATCACAATTTCAGCAGAAATTAACCAAGAATGATAAAAAGAAAAAATTATAATGAAATCTCTGGCCTTAGAAAGAGAAGGCCGAGTGAATTTCAATATGCTATGCTATGCTATGCTAGCAGCTAAAAAAGGACCGAACTGCAACCCTAACTTACAAAAACATATTAGTTCAAGGAAACTAGTTGGAGGGAGGTTTGAGCTTCATTCCCAACCCTCTTTGCTCTCTTTCACTCAGAGATGCTGAAAATGATGATACGGACTACAACTGCTGCTACTTCTTCTTCTTGTTATTGCTGGAGCAGCAGAGGTATGAATTGTCTTCACTCTAACTCCACTTTTCTCGTTTTCGTCAACAATTACTTTGCTTTCTTTCACTCTCAACCTTCGAAACCGATCAAATCTACGAGAACCCAACTAAAGCAGCCAAAAAGAGACTTACCCAAAATCACAAATGTTGAGGATGCCTTCAATGTGTTCGATAGAATGCTTCAAATGCGCCCTCTGCCTTCTGTTGTCCGTTTCAATAAAATATTGGGTCAAGTTGCGAAATTGAAACATTACTCGGCCGTCATCTCATTGTATAACCAAATGGGTGTGTCGAGAATTGGACATGATGTTTGTACCCTAACCATTCTCATAAATTCTTATTGTCATCTAAACCAAATGGGGTTTAGTTTATCTGTATTGGGAAAATTCTTCAAACTTGGTCTTGAACCAGATGTCTTTACCTTCAACGCTCTAATCAACGGCTTTCTTCTTGAGAATCGAGTGGGGGAGGCAGCAGAAATTTTCAACAAAATGATTGCGGGAGGTAATTGTCAGCCTAATGTGGTTACTTATGGCACACTAGTTAAGGGCTTTTGCATGAAAGGTAACAACAGAGCTGCTATTCAGTTGCTTAGGAAGATGGAGGAAGGAGCTTGCAAGCCTAACCTAGTTGTCTATAGCACAATCATCGACAGTCTTTGTAAGGATACACTAGTTGATGATGCATTAAACCTCTTCTCAGAAATGATGTGCAAGGGTATTGCCCCAAATGTCATTACCTATACATCCTTGATTCATGGAGTTTGCAAATTAGGTGAGTGGAAAGAAGCTACAAGGTTGTTGAATGAAATGGTGAGTAAAAACGTCTTTCCAGATGTGTTCACATTCAGCGTCTTGGTAGACACACTTTGTAAGGAGGGGATGGTTGGGGAAGCAGAAGGCGTGGTCGAAATGATGATTGAAAGAGATATTGAACCTAATACTGTTACATACACTTCACTTATGGATGGTTTCTGTTTGCGAGGAGAAATGAGCAAGGCTAGAAAAGTTTTTAAACTAATGCTTAGCAAGGGCTCCATGGTTAATGTTATTTGTTATAGCACATTGATAAATGGATATTGTAGGCGTAAAATGATGGATGAGGCCATAACGCTTCTTCGGGAAATGTCTCGTAAGGGACTGGTTCCAGATACTGTTACTTATAGCACTCTTGTAGATGGTTGTTGCAAAGTGGGGAAATTAGTTGATGCACAAAAGTTGTTCTCTGAGATGCAAGCTTGTGGCCAACTTCCAAATGTTCAAACTTATGCTATTCTACTGGATGGCCTGTGTAAAAACCGACAACTTTCTACAGCAATCCAACTGTTTAAAGAGATGGAAGGAAAGAAGTTGGATGTAAATATTGTGATTTACACTATTCTTATTGAAGGTTTGTGCATAGCTGAAAAAATTGAATCTGCAAAGGAACTCTTTTGTAGTTTGTCATCAAGAGGGCTTCAACCGAATGTAAGGACATATAACATAATGATTAATGGACTCTGTATTGGGGGCCGAACAAGTGAAGCAGAAAAGCTGCTTATCGAAATGGAAGAGAAAGGTTGTTCTCCAAATGGTTGGACCTACAACATAATTATTCGAGGGTTTGTCAATAACAATGAGACAGTAAGGGCGAAGGAACTTATTCAACAAATGGTGGAGAAGGGTTTCTCTGCAGATGCTTCAACTACAAAATTGATAATTGATCTATTGTGTAAAGATAAAGTAGATCCTGCATTGTTGCCATTGATGCAAAAAGAGAATTATGAACTGAATTTGCCTCGGTCAAAGTTGAACAGATCTTCTGACCATCCCAATAAACATTGAAGCTCTTCCACCTCTGGCAACCATGGATGTGTTATATCTGTTATCTCTTAATCCATCATGTGACAATGTCAAGTAGTAGATATAATTTTTCCAATAATCACAACATCTTTGAAACAATTGGCTTGTTTTTTTGTACGCAGGTCTTTTTTAGTTTCTTTCACACAAACATTGTGCAATTGACTGACTCTGCATGTTTTTGTTATTTTGCGGTATACAGACTTGGTTATATAAAGACATCATTGGGGGATATCCTGTGATCATGATAGAGAAATTTCAATGTTACTCTTTTAAGGTTGTTAAATTTATTAGAGAGAAGCAGGGTATTTGGACTGATATAATCAGATTTTTCAGCTGACCAAGACTTTGCAGTTTCGGCAAAAAACCAACCAGCCTTTGATTAAGGGGCATTCTACAACTTCTTTTCAATTTTTTTTAATTTGTAATAATTTTGTTAAGGACATGGTGAAATTTGCTAACCCTTGATTAGGTTTGAATGCTCGTTTGGGAGTGATTTAAGATGGGGCAAAATCATTTATGGATAGAAGCACTTCAAACATGCTTATTGAAGTGATTATACGGAGAAGTGATTTTCCATAGAAGTGATTATTGACCCACCCAAAATCACAACCAAAACACGCCCTTTGGTCCTTTGGTGGTGAAGCGAACTTACATCGTGTTTCATTTTGAGTCTAGCTTTTCTGGTCAGGAGCCTCTGAAGTTGAGACTTGGTTTAATTGACTTGCCTACGGTTCTTTTATTCATCGGTCAATCAAATTTTTAGATGAAGCCAAATTTTAACCAAAGCTTCTATTAGCCAAAAAGCAAAGAATGGTTGGGAAACCTTGGAAATGGACACAATATTGTTGATGGGCCAGGACATGGTTTTTGTCATCATGGAATTATTCATTTGGCCGTTAATAAATACGAGGTTCTCTAATGAAGAGAGTTTTTGGTCATTTTGCAAAACGAAAAGAAACCAAAGAAACCCCATGGATATATTATGCCTGCAATCTGAACCATATGCATAAACAACCCTAGTATTGGATCGATGTACATAATGAACTACTTTTCTTTTTCCTTTTTTAGCATAATCTACATATAAAGACCAAAAAAATTTATTTATGGAAGGCAGAACTATATATAGATATCCACCTGTATCAACCCCATGATGAGCCTCAAACAAGACTAAATTTCTATTCTACATTTCCTGATAGAATCAATATATATGCAAAAATACTGCACCTTCAATGTATAACACACTCCTTGACTTGGAACGACAAGGCGATCTGATGCCTGCAAAACATATCAATTTTCTACTCTGTCAGAAACCCACAGGACGGATGCCAAAGTACAGCAAATGTATACATGAAACCTCAGAATACATTATATTTTAACATTTCAAGGTTAAAGGGTGCCAGTGTCGGTATTTTAAGTTATCACCCTCATGCTTCTTGACTGAAAGGCTTTGAATTTAAACTATCTAATGTAATCCTTCCATCTATAAAAAAGATGTACATTTTCGTTTTTTCCCCTCAATATAGAGCATATCACTTGATAACATGGAAAAACAAAAGTCAAAAGAAATTAAGGTTACATCTTCTATTGATGTAACTGTTAAACTCAAGATCCCTATTTCAGATTACTTCTTACAGAGGAGAAAAGACATCTTTATATGACAATGAGCTTTCAACTTATATTGCATAACATACTTTTATCATATTTTAAATATATAAAAAAACCATAAAGACGTGTGAAAAAATTTATTAATAAGAGAAGGGGTGAACGTAACAGGAAATAAGGTGCGAACCCATTCAAATTCCGCCCCCATCTAGGTGGGGAGAAAAAAAAACTCCATGACTAGAAGTGCACCATTAGTTGATTTTTACAATGCTTCTACCAGGAAGCCACAGTTCCATTATATGTCATGTGATCTGACATAAGTATGCAAGAATATGAAAAATAAACAATTCAACTTAAAAGCGTAAATTTCCAACACCAAAACACAAAGGAGAGCAACTGCATATCGGAGAGTGAATAATGCTATTGAAAACTACCTGAAGAAAACCTCATAGTAAGCTTGCACTCAAGAGCCCAACTGTCCTTTCTCTCCCAAACGTTTCATCATCAAAATCTTCATTCGTGGAATTTTCCTGACATAGCAATTTGTTTTCTCGCATTGGATTTAAGCCCAGACCCTCCTCCCAAAGAATTGGATCATCTTGGTGCATTTCATCTTGTTCAGACCCATGATTGGTATCAACATTATCCTCCACATCTTGTCTCGCATCATCCAAACATGATGATGGCTCGACATTGAGATCAGAGCACAAATCATACCCAGCTTGTTCCCCAGTCCCATGATAAGCCACTGTTACTGCTCCTTGGTCAGGTTGCTCGGCAGAATCCTTTTTCTGCCTCTTCCATTTCTTTGTAGATGAAGTACCGTCATCCTCAAAATCTTCTTCTTCTCTTTCTCTATGCAAATATACCCATAATTTTCTTTCCCCATCAAATTGCACACAAGGATCACGCTCATAATGCAAACGGTCCAGGGCTCCACTAACAACTTGATTAACTTGTGCATCAGACACGTCTTCAACAATGTACTGAGAATCTCTTATCAAAGTACAAACATCTGCTCTGGTGCCAATACTTCCAGGCAATCTTGCAGCTGCATCTCTCACAAGACAAAGAATTGTAACATGTGGCGGTCGATCACGTTTCAGCATAAAGTGATCTCGAGCTTTTGATGTTGGCTTACCACCACACCTTCTTAATGGGGCAACAATGGATTTTTTACCATCAGCTGCTGTGTAAGAGAAGGCCCTGTCTGGAATTGAATACCTGAGAACTTCCTCCTTACGGAAATAAGCTCTCACTTCTTCCGAACTTGGATTAATGGTGTTAAGACTCTTTTGAGCTCTTAGATCCCTGAACCGTTCTTTCTCATCCAGGTTGAGCTGCATCAACTCCAAGGGTGGTTCCGGAAGAATTCCAATTTGTTGAAGGGTCTCTTGCCCACATTTGAGCCAATTAGCAAACGAATCAACCAATTTGACAAGCATTTTGTGAGGAAGACCCCATGCTTCAGGAGATGTCACCTCATCACTGGTGTCATGATCTGATGAACCATGTGAAACTGGACCAGTCCATGACCAGCTTTTTGTAGCTTTTTCATAGGCGGCCAGTGTCTTCCAACCCTTTGCTCCTAAAGGTGCTGTTTTTGAAGAAAATATCTTTAGAACTCCTCTCACCAGATCCTGAAGTGGCTCTTGTGTCTCAAGAATACAAGGATCTCCCGGATTCGATCTAACACGGTTCACAATCTCCTGAACTGTTAGAGAAGGCATATTCACTTCTCCAGCAAGCTCTGAGTTATTGGCATCCACCTTTTGACGAGAAAGAACCCCATTTACACAACCCTCACGATTTTTGTTATGCTCATCTATAGGTCCCCCAACATCAAAAGCATCTTCCGAAAGCGGAGTTATCATTGCCAAGCGAACAGCTGAAAGAAGATGTACAATCGAGAATGAGAAGCCAGTATGAACAGTAGGTGTAATTGGAATAAATGGTTTTTTCTGGGGCTTGGTTTCCGGCTCCATATCTGTTGCTCCCATTTCCGTAATTGGTGGATCAGAAATTTCTACATCTGAGCTGATATTGTCATTCTCCACCTTCCTCTTTGCCTTTTTTTTCAAGGAATTGGAATCAACACTACGTTGCAAATGGTTAGACTGTAAGTCACCATCGTCATCTCCTCTACCAGTGTCTGAATCCTCCTTACCTTTCCGCTTCTTTGTCATCAAATTGCACCCTAATAGTGGGACCTCAATTCGTTCATGGCGATCACTCACATATGCTTCAGTGTTCTGACCTTTCTTCCTGAATCTACCATGTCCACTACCATTAGCTAGCGATCGCATTTCAAGTGCGTCATCCTCTTCATCAACAAAGTAACGAGATTGTGGTACAGAATGATCATGGCCAACTTCTCTTTTCTGCTTTCCCGTAGTAGGGTAGGTCTTCCATGAAGGTATGTGCAACCTTTCACCAGCTTCCCCTTCAAATTGGGAATTCTTGCCCAATTTGTAGATTTGTTTCTGTTCATCATAATCATCATCCTCATCATGAAATTTACCCAAGCCCGAGACATAGCATTCTTCCAAAACTCTGGTTGAAGAGTTATGCATGGGACTATTGTCTCGCATCTTACCCTTTTGTTTTGCTTTGGCAGTATAGTTTTCTAGACTACGCATATGTCCATGTTCAACAAAACCACCCATCTTGTTGGAGGGGTAATTGATCCCATCAAGGGCCCGTAAACTATCTTTCGCCTCTTTCTTCACATATTTGCCCCTTTTTGCATCTAGAGCAGGCTTCAACAAAGAAGATGGTGAAGCCTCCATAACACCACTGGGATAAGCCAGCTTACTCCTCAACAAAGGGTTGCTATCCTCATCATCTTCAAATTGCTCTGATGAGTCTGATTCTGTATCTTCATTTTTAACAAACACTCTATTACTTTTCACTGCCGCCATGTCTGATCCTCCATTTTGCACTCTATTCCCTCTTATCTTCTCTTGAAATGGTTTTGCTCTAAATTCAGAAGATAAAAATCTATCATTCATCTGTGGTGGGGAAGCTCTATATGATTTGTAATTTAAATCAGGAGACTCCCTCCCAATCTTCCATTTCTTGCTCCTAACATTCCAGTCATCCGCTCTTAAGGGCGAATCCATAGGAAAAGTCTCCCCTTCATTCCTGTTATGCCAGAATAGTTCTGCACGATCTGATGAGTCAGCTCGATCTCCTCTTAGCGGTGGTTGTGGAAGTCTGCTTTTCAAGGACTTCATCTGATCCCCAACTGTAAATTGCTGAACATTTTCTGGATACTTGGCCTTTTTACCAAAATCATAGGGGGTCCTCAAGTTAGGAGGCTTTGCTGTTATTACCTTTGACTCTGACAAAAGGTTTGCATTGCGGTTCCTACCATAGGCATGTACATCAGTCTTTGAGGAGACAGGCACACCCACCAAGGTGTCAGTGATTAATTCATCACCTCTTAATAGGTCCAGCTTCTTTCCCACTTTGAAAACACCAGACTTGTCCATCAAGCTACTACGAGACACACTTCTATCGCGCTGGACACCAATTCCATATGTTGTGTCTTCAACATCATCACCACTTATCAACTGATCCCTCATTCTGAGTGTTGCCCTGGAATCATACCCTCCGGCCTTAAGCTGCTGAGGAAGAGCGACTGCTGAACTGTATGGTCCAGAATGGCTTGCTAGCTCTTTTGCTGAAGAAGTCTTCGACCCAGCCATCTTCAGTATACCTTTTGGATTCTGCTTCCCATATTTTGCCAGTTCCATAGCTGATGACCGCCCTCTTGATGCAAAATCCACATTTGTACCCACCCCATATGGAGAATAACGAGCGATTTTCTGTGCAACTTTCCTGTCCTTGATCTTGTTGATCTGTAAGCCTTCACCCGACTCCCTTTCTGAGGAGTCAGTCTCCATATCTTCCATCTTCTCACCCATCAAACTCTTCTGGATTCTCATAATATTCAACACCCGGAGCCTCTCCTCAATACTATATCCCTTGCAATTAAGCCAAGCATCCCTTATCTGACAGAGATTACTAACCATATTATTCTGATGCTTCCTCAAAATATTGTAGTGTTGCCGCTTCTGAAAGAAATTCAAACCCTCCCGGTAAAGAGCAACTCTCGGCTCACACAAACCTCCCTTCAACATATCAAACAACTTCTTAACAGGGCTCCCAAAATGGAAGTTACAACCTGTAAAAAGCTCTTTCAAGGTAATCATAAAGGTCTCCTGGTCCAAATCAGGCAGATACTTAGTGAGGCCAAACTGCTCCTCCTCACTCAAGCACTCATTCCATACATCCACTGACAATATATCTTCAAGACTTGGAATATCATACAACTCAAAAGGAATGCTGCAAGTCTGACTCCCAACTTGGCAAAACTCCACACCAGTTTCCCCCAATTCCAACAAATCAAAGTCATCAGACCCCGCCCCAGAGTCCGCATCATCAAATTCATCATCATCATCAGATTCAGCAGCAGAGCTACGCTGTTGTAGCTCATCCTCGTCACTAGACATACTCTTCCTACTACCGGGAGAAAACTCTGAATCAAACCTCGAAACCTTGAAGTTGTTCTTCTCAATCGCCATGAATTCTAACAACCAAAACCCAACCCGCCAAAAGCAAACAGATTCACAAATTTTACACTAGAACCACCTCCAAATTCACCGAATCCCCAAATTTCAAACCATCACCGAATAAAAAACCCTAATTCAAACAACAAAAAACGAAAACCTCAAAATTTGTGGCTACCAAAACGAAAAAAAATAAAAATCCAAGCAAAAGCAACGAGATTCGCAAACGAAACTAAAACTTAACCTAATATAAACAAAATTACAAGGACTGAGATTTGAACGAAGAAAAGTAGAATACCTGGAACAAGCTTCAATGGCGAAATTGACCAGCCG
Source organism: Prunus salicina (assembly GCA_020226455.1). Classification (NCBI taxonomy): domain Eukaryota; kingdom Viridiplantae; phylum Streptophyta; class Magnoliopsida; order Rosales; family Rosaceae; genus Prunus; species Prunus salicina. The sequence continues at coordinate 30,273,039 of CM035342.1, read as the reverse complement.
AGCACGAAGTCTGAGACATGAAGGGCTCGAGAATTTGAAGGTTCGTAGAGCGAGCGAGGGAGAGAGGAAAGAGAGATTGTGTTTGGGTGAAGATGAGAGAAACCCTAAGGCTAGAGGTAAAAGACGAAGCGGTTATTTTATGTAAATATATAATAAAATTATTATAGATGTATGTGTGTGTGTAGGAGAGGTCGCAGTGGGGATGAAGAAGACGATGGTGACGTGGAGGAAAGTGCGCCGTCTGATTTTGCGAGGAGGAAGATGGAGAGCGAAAAGACGAAAAGGGGCACCGAGCGGGAAAGAGAAAAGCGTAAGCGTGTGTGTGCAGCGCAGAGGTAGAGAAAAGAAAGAGAAGAGGAAGGAAAGCAACAGCAGCCAACAGAGGGAGAGCGAGTTCACTCAGTGAGTCAAGTAACCGTTGCGACTTGCGAGTCATGGTCTTCTTTCATGCCTGGCTTGAGGGGCGGGCCCAAGTTTTCTAAAATTCCCGGCCGGGCCGGTTTTATTGCATCCGTGACCCCCTTGCCTCTTACGACGTCGTCTGGTTATCTTTTTTTACTTTTTAATTTGCAGATGGATAAACTCATAAAACTGCATGCAGGGACTTTGCCGCTATAAGGACATGTTTACGTATCAGTAATGGGTATGAGAGGAAAAGAAATGATTTTCATTTCTGACTTCTCCTGCGTTTACTTGCAATCAAGAATTAAAAAATAAGTGGGTCCCATCTCAAAATCCGTAATCACATCCCCTCAAAACTAAGTATCAGATCAACTAGGGGGGAGTAGTCAATACGATTCTCATTCATGTTCTCTTATTAAGTTCAAAAAAATACCCTTACTTTACCATAATTCCAAAACACCCCAAACCCTAAAAAATAAATGTTTCATGCCAAGAAGTTCCGAGACACTTCTTTTTCACGTTAGCGTTGCAAACACAACCTCCCAGAAGCAGTAGCAACTCCTTGTGCTATGTAAGTCATTTTATCTATATATATATATATATCTATCTATCTATCTATCTATCTATCTATCTATCTTCTTCTTCTTCTTCTATCTTTTGGCTTCACATTCATCACAAAACAAAGTACGGTCATGGATAAAGACTTTTGTGGAGATTATATATCTCTTTTTTGGAAGTATGAAGATTATGTATTTAATCGTATGAAGATTATGCAGATTATTATTATTTTATTGTTTACTAGTTACGTAGGTGAAAGATATATATTTATTGGAGTTTATTTTTTTCATTTGAAAATGGCTCTGGACAAAGGTGTTATTAACATTATCATTGAACTGGGCTCTTGATGTTCATCTTTTCAGCATATGGATTCCTCATGTTTACACCGCCTTACTGGGTTGATGCATGATTAGTTTGGTCTCCTGAGCCAATTTGAGAATTATATATGTGTTGTGGTGAAAATGTGCAGGGCATTTTAGTAATCAAATTAATTTGGATGCTGATTCATGAAAATTAGTAAACAATAACAATGGGAATCAACCCCATTCCTTTGCTAATTCCATATGTTTGGTAAACAGCTTAATGGGAATGATTCTTCTCATACCGATTCAGTAGTTCCATGATTCCTAAATTCTCTGATTCCTTATTTTCTTCATTACTGATATGTAAACATGCCCTAAATGTGAACCCCGCGTGGTAACATAATTAACGAGCGGCACACTTATACATTAGGGAGTTTTACTATTGAATAATACTAGTCTTACCACATTTTTATACCACAATTTCGTACAACATAATGTGGCAACTGATGTGTACAAACCACATCATGTAAAATACTAATTTCTGTTTTTCTAATTTTATTCATTAAAATACACTTCATTCATTTAATTGATGTGACATATGATATGGGCATGCCACATCATGTGGTATAGAAATGTGGTAAGTGTAGCATTACTCAATTCATTTACTACATAAGAAATGAGTATTGCAGTTCCTATAAATTACGTGATTGTCATTGATTAACTTTAAAAAAGTCCACCACAAAAAACTCAAAAAACCTAAAACAAGCCTAGCTCATATATATTTTTTTTTAAAACCCAAACATTTTATTTTAAAAAAATTCACGAAAACCAAGCAGGAGCTCTTTATAGAAGTATATTGTTAATACTATGTCATAGAAGTACAGTGTTAATACTATGTTATAGAAGTACATTGTTAATACTATGCCATAAAACTATCTTGTTAATACTACTATGTCATAGCAGTATATTATTATTAATACTCTGTCACAAAACTACCCTGAACATAATTTCGGCCTCTTCAAAAGCAAAAGAAGCCACGACTTCCTCATCCATCTTTTAACTAAAAAAATGTAGGAAAATTACCTAATTACATGTGAGGAGAAAGGTCAAAGAAGGCATGCAATTATGATATTGTAGTAATCTGCTCATCATCCAAACATAATTAGCCTCTTCAGTCTTCGAATAAATGGGAGCCCTTATCCAATTATGGCGTTGTTATATGCTCTTTCAATCTTTATCAGCACAAATGGTTTGTCAATACAAGAGCGAGATACTGAAGCCAAACCTCTTATTTGAAATAAAAATAAAACTACAATTACGTTGTTCATCTTGTTTCAGTAAATGAGCATTACATATTATATTGTAAATCCTATTAGAACTAACACAAATAAGCAAGCAAGCAATCTTTTTTTTTTTTTTTTTTTTAATCAATTTATTTATTACAATTTGTAAATGAAATGCAAAACTAAGGAAAAAAAACCAAAGACATGTTCAAATTCATCACAAAATAGCAAAGAAACTGCTCAATGAGCTTTGAATTTCGGCGATAATCAAACTGGATCATACCAATATGATTCGGCTGACCTTGAAATGGTCTCTTCGTCCTTCTTAAGCTCGTCTTTGTGAGTCTTCTCTCAAATCTGATGCAGAATGTGGCCATGAGCGTATGAATGAAATTACGGCTCAAAAGCAGTGGGCGTGGATAAGGTATCTCCTTCAACCTTTCCTGCTCGTGAATCGAACGAAAACATGAGAAAATGATGTCGTTGAGACCACTTGTGATGAAATTGAGGATTGAAAATTCTAAATGGAGAAGAGAAATTGAAAGTGAAAGGAGCGAAGAGGAAGACGATGAACCTACATCTTGGAAGAAGAGCCGATAAGAGCATTGGCTAGAGCACCGAAAGGATTGGTGGAAGAAGTTGAGCCTAGAACTGCACAAGCTGCTCCACCAATCATGAGCTCGCGCATCATCATGGTCGATGTTCTTCTTCTTCTTATTCCTCTTCAATCTACAACATATTGTTATTAAATAAAAAGATGAAAAATATAGTCGTAGTTATATTTTTAAAATATATTAATATTTAAAGAATATAGTTGCTATAATAATACGAGAATGGTAGATATCATATGTGGATCAATTAGAGACGGATCTAAGATTTTAAAATAGGTGGGCTAAATTTACCTTATATACGCACTAGAGAATGGAACATAAAGGTTCAGCTACTGCAGCGTACCAATTCGTTCTTTTATTTATTTAATTTTTTTTCTTCAGGTTTTTAGGTCTAATAGTCCTCGAACTTTGACTCGATTCGCATTTTGGTCCCTCAATTTCCAAAATCGTTTCTATGGTCCTTCAACTTCAGTTTCGTTATGATAAATGGTCATGTCGTCAATTTTGTTATCTTTTATGTTAAATGCAGGGGTAAAATGGTATTTTTGTATTACAAATAAATCTCTCTCTCTCCCGATTTCTTCTCCCCCCAACCCAGATTTTTCCTCTCCCTCTATCAAGAACAAGGAAGCTTACCTGCATACTCAAGATTCAGATGAGAGGATGAGAGAGCAAAGAGGGCAACCCACAACCGTCCTTCACCCAGCGCCCCCTCCCATTCGATTTTTTTCCCCCATGACCACCGGCCTCCAACCTCCAATGAACTCAGAATCCAGAATCCCAACCCAGATTCCCTCCTCCTCGATACCCTATTTTGTGGATTTCGGAACCTGAATTCTGCTATTCTTCCTTGACCTTTGTACAAAAATCGAAGAGGGGCGCTGGTGGAGGTTGGTTGTGGGGGAAGAAATCATGAGAGAGAGAGAGAGAGAGAGAGAGAGAGAGAGAGAGAGAGAGAGAGATTTATTTTTATTTGTTTTTTTAATACAAAAGACCTTTTTTTTTTGTTTTAATACAAAAATACCATTTTGCCACTATACTTAACAGAAAAAGTTAACAAAATTGACGGCAGGACCATTTGTCCTAACGAAACTGAAGTTGAAGGACCACGGGAACTATTTTGGAAATTGAGGGACCAAAATGCGAATCAGGTCAAAATTCAGGGACCATTAGACCTAAAAACCCATTTTCCCATTTTTTGCACTTAAAGGAAAACTAGTACTAGACTATTCATTTCGATTTTTTTTTTTTTTTAAAAAAAAAAATGGATGTGATTTCCCCACTCCATTTTTCTCCACTTACACTCCCTTTTGCTTTTTAATCAATTTTATTCTTTCTTTTTCCTATTCTACCCTTACTCTACATTGATTTCTTTTTTACTTCACTTTTATATTAGTTCTTTTTCTTTACACTTAATTTTCCAATTTGCACTCTATTTTTAGTTTTTTTTTTCCTTTAATCGAGTAAGAAATTAAGTATTTTTTTTCCCCTTTAATACTAAAAATGGAGTGTAAGTTGAAAAATTAAGTGTAAAGAAAAAGAAATAATATAAAGTGAAGTAAAAAAGAAATTAATGTAGGGTAAGGATAGAATAGGAAAGAGAAAGAACAAAATTGATTAAAAAGTATTAAAAAGCAAAAGGGAGTGGGGAAATCATATCCCAAAAATAAAAAAAAACAATAGACTATTTATATAAAAAATTATATAAATATAAATAAAAAGAAGTTGGCATTAGGCTACAAAAATAATAACAAGACAGAAATACTTTTCATTTTTAGAGTGAACTTTACAGAGATGTCCTACACAAGAATGTCCTGGAATAGTAAAAAGGAATTCAATTTATTAGTTTGTCTCATATTCTTTTGCTTGAGTGTGTTGTTGGATGAGCAATGAACCTTGAGTCTTTGGATGTGAGTGTGGCATGATTGTCATTAGTAGGCATGGGTGGGCTAAATTAAATTTTAGGCTGATAAAATAACAACTCACCCGAGCTATAAGCAAAACAAAGAGATCACTTAACCAATAGTTCTTCCCTGACACCCTAAGCGTAACCAACTTTACACAGCCAGAATCCAAATTTTGGAGGATTCCAATATTTTAAGTACGCATCATGTGCTTATGCAAGGAGATTAGTAAGACCATAAATTATGGTTGAGACATATCAAACTTCAAACCCATATTCCTCAAACATAACCCCTAAAATAGTTAAACCTTTATCATTGTGACTAAGTAGGAAAAAGGTTTCATCCCATATTGCCTTGTGTGTTTAACAAAAACTGATGGCTTTCATACTCCTGTCTGTCTATCCAAACTCGCGAATTAGTAGTGACATTATGATAGGCAACTGAGAAACAGTTGGTACAAATATGAATACGAGGGCTTCTGATATATAGTTGGAACAACTGAATTGGATTTCGTGGACGGATGAGCTAATGGACCACCCACAGGACAATTATTGGACACATGCATGCAACTTTTACCTTCCTCAACATATCTTCTACCTACATATCTCACTTCGCGTGCCGATGAATATTTGATTAAGCAAGAACATGAAAATAGAGTGAAAGACACTAAGAACCACTAGCATCAATGCCATATGCATAAGCACTCAAAAGAAAGAAGAAGAAAAACTGGTTTTGATGCTTTACCCTAGCTGGGTATACTTTTTGGGAAGCATTGGTGCAACCTTCTCTGTAAACTGATGAGCACAAAAAGTCAGAAAAGGCCAAAAGAAGAACCTGATGTGCACAAATCGTACATCTCATGTTTAAAGACATGATTAAGAACAACATCAAAACTTGAATAACAGGCCGGTATATAGATGTTTCTAGATACATGCCTTGTTCATGCAAGATAGCTGCAGACCCATAACCTTGTTGTGATACATTTGAACCCTTCCTACTCCAGCCTTGATGAATGAGATCAACCCCCGCAGAATGGAAGATGCAGGCCACGATAACATGTTAATAACTAATAGAAATGTCAGACACACAACATGTTGAAAACTGAAAAAATAAACTTAAGTCCAGAAGAATGTATCTTATAAAACGAGCAGCCTATCGAGAGAAAGTCTTAAAACTAGAAAAGCACCCCTAAGAAAGTCTAAATAATAGAAACTCCAACTTGAGGAACTTGAGGACTCGTTGTGGCTTCAAACACCACAAAGCTAATGATTTCGAAAACCCCACCTCATAACAAACTGACTCATATTTGTGGAAGGATGGGCAAGGACATCTTTCTTCATTAATGTATCTTCAGTTACAAACAACAAAGCATTTCAATCATATAAGATAAAGGTGAAAGTGATCTAAACAATAAGGTTGCTTTATGCAATATTTGGGGTGATGAAAAAGCACTGATTTATTGTTTACAAAATTCACCATTGCATACCCCATGGGAAACATCAGCAAGATAAATGATAAGATATATTCAGTAACCTTTAACATACATCAAACAAGCTCAATAATCAGCAAATACCATATCAATCTATTGTGCCTATCATGAAAAACAAAAGACTTTATTAGGACCTTAGAAGCAAAAATCCTCCATCATCGAATTTCTGATGTGAATTTTGTGCTTCTCATATACATAAAAAGTAGTTCATCAACTAACTATGCAAATAGAGCCATTTCCTATGGAGTTTGTGCAATCACATATGTTACATGAACTTAGGTGTGGGAGCAGACGAGGGTTGATGCCCAAGTATGAGGGTTGTCTTTCTCCGAAGGTCTTATGCATCTGCAATTCCTAGTGCCCCTTAGCACTTACTTGTGTCATGTCTTATTGACACATGTATAAGCAACAAGATGAAGTGAAGAGTCCACGTAACCTTGCAACATTTATATCACTCATATTTAATTATTTATTAAACCATCACTTACAGAGAAATGCCTTTAAATTAAACGACTCTTAATATTGGATTAAGTCAACCATTACCTTAATTGTTGTTATTATACTGTTTTTTATATACTTAAATAATTATAACTTTTAATGTTGTGCAATGTTTTATGGGTTCGGATCCTCTACTCTATTAGGATCTACTTGACTTTTATTATTTACATGTTCGAGCCTAATATAGTCCTTAGTATTTTAAGAATGGATTTTAGCCTCCAAATCCTAAATTTAAGTGACAACATGATTGGATAATATCAACTACTTGATAGAGTTTGAATGAAATATATGAACTTGAGCCCCACATTGGAAACAAGGCAATAAGTTAAAACCATTTTGTGTAGTATAGCCGCGCGGCTATACTTTTAAAATATGCAAATATATTTCACGAGTATAGCCGATATTCGTGTATTTAAAGAGTATAGCCGCTCGGCTATACTCTTTAAATTTTAAGATCCATCACAATTTTACAAACAATGACACCAATTTTATGAAAGATTGTGAGAAAATTTTAATTTGCCTGAATATAACGAACTAACAAAACGAACTGAACCTTCAATTACTAATTGATATTGATTTCCTATTATTAGACAAAGAGCTAACAAAACGAACTGAACCTTCAATTACTCTTCCCTCCTTGCAACACCCATTTGACCCTTTCAGCTCTGTCTTCTCCCCACAACCCACCAGCGCCTTCTTTCTCTGTCTTTCCCTTTACTCAGATCTTAAGGGACATGTAAATCTTTGAAGGTAATAATTTCATGTTGGCAATGAACCTCTCAGAAAATGATGACCAGCAAGACCCAAACAAATGGATGCTTCAAAGAATTGATATTGACCCCATGGTGGATGTGCCTTTAAATAGCAATGACACAGGAGGCAATGCAAGCAAAAGTTCCAATGAGACTACATTGAAGAGGAACAACAGCAGTGTGAGGAAGAGAAATGGGGCTCAAGGAAGCAGCCATGGTGGCATGGGACTTAGGGTGGAACCAGGAGGGAAAGAAGGGATTAAGAGCCTGCGATTTCTCGATAGGACTGCTACGGGGAAAGAAGGGGAGGCATGGAAGCAGATTGAGAGGCGGTTTAATCAATATGGAGGTGACGGTAGGCTCTCTAAGGACAAATTTGGAGCCTGCATTGGTAATTGAGTCTTATGCTTATTTACCCCTTCGTAAGTTGTTTTTTGTGTACTATGAAATGGAACATGGAACACAATGTATGTGAGGTTTTAGATGCTTTTGTTTCGTAGGAATGGGAGGAGATTCGAAGGACTTTGCCAGCGAATTGTATGATGCATTGGCCAGGAGGAGAAAAATATGTGCAGAAGATGGCATAACTCTTGAAGAATTGAGGTTGTTTTGGGAAGACATGACAAATGAAGATATGGAAGCTAGACTTCAGATATTCTTTGACATGTAAGGAAAACTCCTCTTTCTTAAGCTCACATGCTTCAACACAAACTAGAATAAGCAAAGCTGATGATTTTGTTAGGTGTGACAAGAATGGTGATGGGATGCTCTCAGAGGAAGAGGTAACAGAGGTGAGCACAGAGACCCCATTACACGTTCTTTATCATTTGTTTTCCATGTTTGTGAATCAGATTTCTAAAATTTCTTATGGAAAAGGTTATAGTTTTGAGTGCCTCGGCGAACAAGCTAGCGAAATTTAAGCAGCAAGCAGAGTCATATGCAGCTTTGATCATGGAAGAGCTTGACCCTGACCACCTTGGATATATAGAGGTGAAGATAATAGCTTGTTCATGGCTTTAGCTATTGCTTCTCACCTTCATCATCTTCTTATATTCTATTTTCACAGATGTGGCAGTTAGAAACTCTACTGAGGGAAATGGTTGTGTCCGAAGAAAATCAAAAGTTGGGCAAGAGAACCCAAACCCTCACAAGAGCCATGATCCCCAGAAGATACAGAACTCCTGTTAGCAAATTCCTATCTACAACGGCAGAACATCTACACGAAAACTGGAAGAAAATATGGATTGTCACATTGTGGTTAGCAGTAAACATAGGCCTCTTTACTTGGAAATACAAGCAATACCAGCAGAAGGGATTATACAAAATCATGGGTCAATGCCTCTGCTTTGCAAAGGGTTCTGCTGAGACTCTAAAGTTCAACATGGCTCTTGTTCTCATTCCAGTTTGTAGGGGAACTCTTACTAAACTGCGATCGACATTTCTCAGCCACTTAATCCCTTTTGATAACAATATCAATTTCCATAAGTTGATTGCACTTGGAATAACAATTGGGACAAGTATACATGTAGTCTTGCACATAACTTGTGACTTTCCAAGATTGATATCATACCCACAAGATCAATTCTTCGACATTGCGGGGAAATATTTCTTTTATGTGCAGCCAACTTACATGGACTTGGTTAACAGTATTGTAGGCATAAGCGGGATTCTGATGGTTATTCTTATGGCTTTTTCCTTTGTGCTTGCAACGAACGCAATGAGAAAAAATGTCAAGTTACCATGGCCACTCCACCTTTTGTCAGGGTTCAATTCCTTCTGGTATGCACATCATTTGCTGGTAATGGTATATATGCTATTTGTTATACATGGTTACTTCCTAATTTTCACGGATGACTGGCGCAAGAAGACGGTATGTACGCTACTTGATTGTGATCAATAAACTAGAGAATTGTAAATAGACCTGTCATCTGTGACATCATTATAAAATATTTTATGTATTTTCTTGCAGACATGGATGTATATCATGGCTCCAGTATTACTGTACACAACTGAGAGACTTATTATACTCATTAACGAAATTAATCACCCTGTCTATGTTATTAAGGTCAGTACCAGAAACTTTTATCATTCACTAAAATAGCTCGGAAACTTGATCAAATTCATCATGTTCCTGTCATACTTCAGGCAGTAATATATACAGGAAATGTTCTGGCTCTGTACATGAGCAAACCTCCTGGATTCAGGTACAAAAGTGGAATGTACCTCTTTGTGAAGTGTCCTGATATATCAAGTTTTGAATGGTAAGAAATAATATAGTTCCTGATCATGATCAGAAATTGTAATATCTTTATACTCAAACACTTCACTCAACACAGGCATCCCTTCACCATCACTTCTGCCCCGGGAGACGACTACTTGAGTGTCCACATACGAAGCTTGGGAGACTGGACGACGGAGCTTAGAAACAGATTTGAAAAGGTGGTATATTTACATAACTAGTATTGTGTCTAAACCATAATACTTATCAGACCTTATGTTCTAACTTATGGTTTCTAATATCATAGTCATACTAGTCTATTTTCTTAGGCTACTTGATAAATCATTTCTTTTAAATTTGTCTTGAACACACTCTTCCTTTTATCTCTTCTGCATATTTAATAAAAAAATTGCAGGCCTGCAGTGAGCTTCAAAGTACACAAACTAGAAGGGGAAATCTTGTTAGGATGGAAACTAAGGCGAATTCAAACTTTCAGCATGATCAAGCAGGGTGAGCAGAATCTTAGCTAAAACAGCTTCACAGTTTTACTGAAGCATCATAAATCAGTAAATCCTTTTTTTTTTTCTTTTCTTGACAGATATCCAAGGATCCTCATAAAGGGACCTTATGGAGCCCCTGCTCAAAACTACAGAAAGTTTGACATCTTGTTGCTTATAGGTCTGGGAATTGGAGCAACTCCCTTCGTCAGCATTATAAAAGATATCATAAACCAAATAAACCACAGATTTGCTTCTCCTCCTGTGAGCCAAGAACCAAAAGACTTAAATTTGTTGGAAATGTGATGTAAATGGCAACTAACACTTCAAATTAGTTCATTCATGCAGGATTCAGTACACAGCAATTCAGAAAAATCCACAGAACCCCAATTAAAAGGCCATCCAAGAGCGGCTCATAGAAAGAGTCCAGAAAGAGCGTATTTTTATTGGGTAACAAGGGAACAAGCTTCCTTTGAATGGTTTAAAGGTGTCATGGATGACATTTCAGAGTGTGACCACAATGTGAGTTTCAAACTAAAAGTCAGATATTCAACTTTACCTCGCTCATTCTTTCTGTAACATGAACCACATTTACTAACATCTGCTGCAGCATATGATAGAAATGCACAACTACTTGACCAGCGTGTACGAAGAAGGAGACGCTCGGTCTGCTCTTATCGCCATGGTGCAGAAACTACAACATGCTAAGAACGGAGTTGATGTTGTCTCCGAAAGCCGGGTACTCACTAGGCCACATTTACCACACAAAGCATTGTTAATGGAGTCACACTAGTTCTGTATCTCATTTCTGAGCTTAACTATGGCAGATAAGAACACATTTTGCTAGGCCTAATTGGAGAAAGGTGTTTTCAGACTTGGCTGCCACACACCAATCTTCTAGAATAGGTAAGGCTAATTCTGTTGAAGTCTTTGAAGCTACAAAGTTTTGGACATTTTAAGCATAAGAGATGGTTATGTTTCTCTTGTTTGTTGCAGGTGTCTTCTACTGTGGAAGTCCAACACTTACCAAAACACTAAGGCAGCTCTGCCTAGAATTTAGCCTAAATTCATCAACCCGCTTCCAATTCCACAAGGAGAACTTCTAGAACAACTTGCTATCCACATTGCACTAATCTTTGTAGAAATACTACTCTTCTTTTTCTTTACATGCTCCTCTTGTTATTCACCATTGTAAATTCAGAAGAATAGGAAAATTATATATATTAATTATATACAAAAACTGAGAACAAATTAATTAAAGTTTGCTGAAATTTTTTTTACCTCCTACTTCAATTGTGGTTTCAATATTCCATCTTCCTTGTAGCCATGGAGAGTCATCTCACAAATCTTTTGTTCTGGTGTTAGTTTGTTGAGAAGTGTCAACCCTAACAAATGGTTGGTGCTGCTCAAAACCATTCAGATAACCGGTTAGTAAGTTAACGTGGCAAGACGTCAAATTTCTTGTTAATATCAGTCAAACCCATTCGGTAATCACACTGTTCTAAATAATAATCAAGCAACATAGCATAATTAAACTCTAACCCTATTGTTCTTTTTTAATGAATGAGTAACATATTTTCATAAATGTAATTTCTCGTTGTCATTTGTCTTCATCGGGGTTTATCATAGAAGGTACTCAATGATTATTTGATTGACAATGAGGTTTCTTTCCACTCAGATTGAAGGTTCTTTCCATCACATATAATTAATTGTGTCTTTTTGCCACTGTCTGTTTTGTCTCGTTTGGGGTCATAGGATATATATCATTTTGTAGAGTCGTTTAGTCCATTTCATCAAACACGCCCTTGGTTTCAACTTCATTATAGTATTAGTATGTCGTCTTCTTGTCTGACACATTCGTTTGGAACATTGTCGTGGCCTTCAAATTACTCAAGGGTTTTTCGCAGCTATGGTCCCTCAACTATACCCGTATTTGTATTTGGGTCATTGAACTCAATTATTAGTTGCAGAGGTCACTCAACTATGTGTATCGTTGCACCGTTAATCCCTACCATCAAGTCTCTCTAACGAAAGGGACTAATGGTGCAACACAATACCTAATTGAGTGACATCTATTACTATTTTTTGGAGTTAAGTGATCAAAATGTAACTCCGAGTATAGTTGAGGGATCATTACTACAAATAATCCTAACTAAAAAGTCATCAATAATCTTGCCATGTCATCATTTAAACGGAAAAACTAACGGACTTGACAGAAGGACTACTGGTGCAACGACACACATAGTTGAGTGACCTCTGCAACTAATAATTGAGTTCAGTGACCCAAATGTAAAATGGGGTATAATTGAGGGACCACTGCTGCGAAAAACCCAATTACTCAATGACAATATATATATATATACTTTATGCATGTGATATCCAGTATTTAATGCCAATTTGCCATGCATTAGTCACTAGCAATTTCTGTTTTCTTTCAATTAGATTTCTATTAGCAGATGAGGATTAGACCAGTTAGTGAGAAGTTTGCCCCCTTGTATTCAAATTCAAATCTCTGTCTCCATAAATTAAGGATTTGTTTGATAACTATTTTCATTTTCATTTTGTGTGCTAGAGTATAGAGGAAAAAGAGGGAGAATGGAAGCGAAAATGAGAGCGGAGATGGGATTGAGAGGGAAGATAAGAGGGAATGATGGGAAGGAGAAATAATAAAAATGAAAACAAAAACTAAAAATAGAAATCTATTTGAAATTATTTTCACTTTCAAGTTTTTATTTTCACTTTTGTTACTCTTCCCTCTCATCCTCCCCTCTCATTTCCCTATATACTCCAGCACAAAAAACAAAAATAATTTAATTTAATTTAAAAACTAAAATTGAAATGGTTATCAAACAGGCCCTAAAGTTTAGAGTATCGGTTGTATAAAATTAAAAAATCCTATAGATAAATTAGATTGAGCTGAATCACATTAGAGGGAGAAAAATATGGTTGCTGATAGGCTTGTGAAGTTCAACAACTATGAACACCGGTTGTATGTTCTTTGAGGGGCCTCCCTTCTTATGTTGTTTCTTCTGTTTTAGATGATCTTGCTAGTCTTTCTAGTCCTCGTGACTAAATGTGAGACTGGGATGAATCTGATCATCAAGAGACCTGGACAATTCGGACAGTTGCCAAACCCAGAAACAATTAATATGGTGGTTGTCTTATGCCTGAGCTTAATCAAGGCATGAGACTCGATAATATATATACACGCCACAACAGTGAAGGCCAATACCTACCAATTAAGATTGGATCTTAAGTACCCCCCAAAAAAAAAGGTGAGCCCCCCCTGACAAGGTTCAAGGTCCACTTGATTTTAGAAGGAGATGTACTTGAGCATATTTTTCATGGAGTTGAGATGTTTTTGTGGATGCTTGACTGGTTAATCTTGGAAATAAATGGAATAATACTTAACCCATACAATATATTGAATTCATTTCATGGAGTATGTATTGTGAAACGTATAACATATTTACTAATTACATTGATGATTGTATCTCTTGTAGGGCTAAAAATTTATTTGAATGTGATGTCTATTATTATAATTATGTAAATACTTTATGTTATTCGAATTTGGATTTAAAATGGAACCTTATGATATACCCAAAGACCTAGTTCTTACACCCTAACATGAGTACTACTAGGGGTGGATCCACACAAGGGCAAGAGGGGTCAATTGACCTTTGCAAACCCGGAATCCACACCATTGGAGGTTTTGACCCCTGTAACCACAAATTGCTTGATGAAATACTCTAGAGGGCGCAACACACTGCGAGGGGCACTTCCCTTGTTTTTGTTTTCTTGATGTCAAAACGACAACATTGTACAGAAGATTACCTTATTTCCATTACTTTGTCCTTTTACTTTCATTTATTTTATATTACTCAATTTATTTAAGTTTACAATGTAAATAAAGAAGTAACTCCCCATTTGGATTAAAATAAAAATACTAAAAAAATAAAATTCCCACCAAATCAAAATATGAAAAATAGGTTTTAGTGCAAAATACAATTTAGGCTAAAAATGAGGGCTCATTAGGTCAATATATACTTCATACTAAAATCCCTTAAAATCAAGTTTTTTTATTTGATGTGTACCAAAAATTATCTTAAAAAAATGATTATTTTGAAAAATTATTTTTCATAGTTAGCCAATATTTTTACATAAAATAATTTTTCATGTATGATATGAATGCATGAAAGGATCTAAGGTCAATATAGGTAAAAAGCCGTAGATATTCAATCCACAAAGAGTTTTACAAGAATAGCCTAACTCTTACATATTGAAGAAATATTTACTTGTATAAAGCTCCCTCTAAGACAGTACTCATAAGGGTCCGAAGTTTGAGAGCTAGAGCCCAAAAGAAATGTAGATAAAGCCCAAAATCAAAATGACGATGGACCTCATAAATGACATAAATGCCCTAAAATGAGCAGGATTGTGCTAATATATGTCAGCTCTTACGTCGAATAGGACGAGACGCCTTGGAAGGCGAAGAGGATTGCACTAATTTTTTGGTTTATTATCACATTATTTCTGGTTTATAGCAGTGTGTGTCTATTTTTTGAAGTTGATGCAATTCTCTTTGATAATGAACATGAGTATTTTGTATGGTTTTATCTATTAACTGTGAATTAGAATATTATCATTTCATTTCGATGGATCTATTTTGTATAGAAATTTTTTTAACCTTTTACACGTTGATCCCTGGAATGAAAATTCATGAATCCGTTATAACACCTGAAAGTAGACTATCTACCAGATTTGAACTAAGGATTAGATCGTGACAGTTGTTTTAGTGACAATTGCTTTTTGTCATATAAAAAAACATATATTATTAAAGGATTTTTCATAAACAGGCACATTCTACCCTGACATATTATACAGTTTGCCTTATTGTATCATTATTTTCTTAATGCAGTTTGCCTTTCACGGCGAAACAAAAAGAGATTATAAAAATAAAAAAGTCTTTCAAAATTTAAACATAATAGCATTCAGAATGTGTTGCATTGCATTGACATGTTTCGAAAGATCCAAAAGACCAAGTAAATACCAAACACTAAAAAGCTGACTTGTACATGACTACATACATACAACAGTTCAAGTACTGCGTCTGAGTCTGGGTGTGCAATATGTCAGCTTTAAGCTTAAACACAAGAGACAAAGCCAATGCTGGCTGCATGCAATGCATACACTTCTTCCAGCATTGCAAATAGTAATAATAGTACTAGCTAGTGGAGTTTTTGTTTGAAAGGTTAAGTATAAATATACATAAATAAAAGGGCATTCCTTTAAATATATATTTAAGTTGATAGGCTGATAGGCTGATAGGCTGAAACTGAAGGCATCCCACCCTCCCTCTATAGGACCCAGAACCTACTACTACTCATTAGACAATTGAGATCTTTCATATCACAGAGCAGAAGAAGAAGAGCCCAGAAAACACATAACAGAAACCAAGACACACACTAAACAAAGTCACCACAGAGAGAGAGAGAGAGAGAGAGAGAGAGAGAGATGCATGCAGCAGAAGAAGTGGCTTGGCTTGGGGTTTTTAGTAATTTGGTGTGGGGGTGGTGGGAGGAGAGAGAGGATTGGAGGAGGAGGGTGAGGATTCTTCTTTGAGATTGGTGGCAGTGATGGGGAAGAGTTGAAGGGTCTTGAGGGGTTGTCTAGTAGTAGTAGTTCTTGTACTAGTACTACAACATGGAGAGGCTGGGCCCACATCCTCCATCATCATCATCATCCAATCACGGCCGTACATACTCATCACGGACTTCTCCATCTCCACCCTCTGTGGGATCTCCATCTTCCACGCGTGGTTCATCAAGGCATCTTCAACTCCCACCTTCAAAGCCAAAAACAGAGTTCAAAGCCGAAACAGAGAGCATTCAAACAAAATAAAATTAAAAAATCAGCAGCAAAATAAGATAACTTATATATAGTTTCTGTATTTTTCATGAACTTGTGTGTGGGCTGAGGGGAATTAATCCATGTTGGCCTGCTCTTAAGTTGTCATTAATGAATTTAATGCTCTTATAAAAATTTAATTAATGCCAATGGAGTCTCTAGACCAATGAAAAATGACATTGGCTTACAAACTAGAGTAGTATCAGGTTCGAACCTCCATGAAATTATAGTAGTGTGTGTGAGAAATCCCCTCTCATATAGTTCAGACTATCGCTTGTACTAAAAAAAAAAAACTAATAAAACATATTTGTTTCCATGGCCAGGTAAGTAGTTCTTCGATGTGATCATATTAATGTCACGTGCTATTACAGTACATTTATATTATAATAAATATATGTATATTTCTTTATTCTCTATTAGTGTGACACTTGCACTATAAAATCAACTTGTGCTGGTCTTTGTATTGTAGGGCTTCCATAAAGTAATCACTATACTATGTCATGCTAGTGTGGTGTTAGTAATGTATTTATGATAAGTAGAGTGCTTTGAAATAGTTTTGGGAGGGGGAAGAGACCTATATATAAGACAAAATATCTATATTTGAAAGAATTAAGCTAGAACATTACTCAAAACCCAAATGGTAGAAACAGACCTATGATATATGCATGCACAAAGTAAAATAATTACAAGGAAGAAAGAAGAATATTCTCTCTCTTTCCCCAAGTAGAACATATCTCATCACTGTGTAAATAAAAAAGGAAAAAATAATAAATGAGAGGGATATATTATTTATAATTATATAATTAATTAACCTGAGGAGGAGGAAGAAAGCCAGCTGATGAGTAGTTATGACAGTTGGAAAGTTGTTGAAGAGCAGAAGAAGAAGCAGGAGGGCTGAGATGATCAAGGTACCCAAGAAGGCTCTGCTGCTGCTGCTGCTGCTGGTGGTGATGATGATGATGATAAGGGTTATTATGGTAATTATGATAATTGTGGTGGTGATTATAGAGAAGTTGCTGTTGCTGCAGTTGCTTACAAAGCTTCCTCCTGAGCTTCTGCCTGTCCCTGGCCTTGTGGTTCTGGAACCAGTAAAATACATTTTTGCCCTCAATCTTGCCATAGAGGGAGAGCTGGGCAGTGATGTGTTGGATTTGAGAGGCATTGGGGGTTCTGATGCCAGCCCTGTACATCTCCTCAAGGATCATCAGTTGCTCTGGGGTTGGGCACCATCTTGATGAAGAATTTGCTGCAGGAGACATTTTACTAATTAGTTTCCCTAATTTCTTTGATAATATTAATGTTTGAGAGATTGAAGTGGTGGAGCAGCTGGTTGGTGGTGGGTTTAGTGGGTTTAAATAGAAAAATTTGAGCAGGGTTTTGATGTTCTGGAGAGTGAAGGGGTTGAGAAAGCAGGGGAGGTATAAATAGTGGTGAGAAGAGAGAGAGAGAGAGAGAGAGAGAGGTTAAAAGAGAATAGTGTGACGTACCAGGAGTGAGGGTGGTCATGCTCTGCTTCCCTGAGAGGGGCATTCAAGTGTAGATTTTCAGTCCTCGCAGAAACACACACACTCACAACTGAGAGGGAGGGAGAGAGAGGGGTATTTGAATGATTATGTCATCATCAACATATAATATTTACTTTGTCTACAGAATGGATAAGACACACCGTGTATGTTGGATTCTTGAAGCAGAGAAAGCTAATTGCCTGGCGTAGTACTATAGATTTAATTCAGCCAAGTTGCAAATGGTGTGGGTGATGGACACTATACTCAAATCTTAGAAAAAATTTGAGTTGACAAACCAAAAAATTGTTATGAAATTAGGAAACACTCTGAAAGGATTAATTTGAATGTTACGCATACAAACTCATAAGTATAAATGATAAACGTAAGGTTTTCTTAACTCCAATGAGACTCGATTTGTACATATCGTATTTATTAATCACATCCCTCATAAAAGTGAGACTCATTTGACATAACCATCTTTCTTGTAAAGAGCATATGCATGCATGCAGCTCGGAAGAATATTCTTATTATTTTCCAATTCTGAAAAGAATCAAAGCGTTTGGAAAAAGAGCTGAAGTAAATGACTTTCCCCTAATTTTATCACCAGATTCTTTTTCCGGGGGGGTTTCCAATTAGGATATATATTCATATTCATTCCCAAATTCTCTTGAGATTTTTGCTTCCCAAACTGATTGAGCTACCATTAACCGACAATTCTCAATACTGTGCTAAACGTAAGCTTTCCATGCCACAAGAAGACATACAAAATAGACAAGTAAAAAAGAAGCAGACATACAAATTTCATAAATGAATGCTACTTCGATTGCCATGTGGTTTTCTTTGACTTTCTTGGCCTACTTCACCCTGACAACATTCCCTCATTATCCCAATACAGACAAATTCAATCAACAGTGTTTTTATCTTTCTTCTCATGACAAAGTTCAAAAGTGAATCATTTACCAACAGATAAGTTTAATAGTGAATATATACTACTACTACTTCTTTTTCTTTTTTTAATGATTAATATAATAATAATTCTTACTCCATACTTCTTATAGAACTTATTTATAGAAGTCGGCGACTTGTTGGCCTCAAAATTTGTTGTTGGAACATCAAATCTAGAGACGAGTATGTCGCTGACTAAAAGAAAGAGGGAAAACGTTGAGGACCTAAGGGCATGTTTGGTATTCAATTTGAATTCAATTTTTTAAACTTAAAAATAGAATTTGTGTCCAAAATAAAGAAAATATGTTTGGTGGCTCTATTTTTAAAAACTGGAACTCAATAACAACTAAAAAACACCCCAATTATTAAAAACAAAAAAATACAAGTTCTCAAATTTTTAATATTTGAAAACAGTTTTCAAGTTGCATATTAAACAAGTTTTTGAATCTTAAAAATAGATTTAAGAACTCCTTGTTTTTTAAAAAAATCAAAGTTTTTGAGTTTCCTATTTGAATAGGATACCAAACGCCCCCTAACATACCCGAGAAATAGCTCCGAATTGTATTTGAATCAAATTTACAACCAATCAATTTCAAGAATTTTTATTTTCTTTTATTTAGCTCTAAAGCTAATTAGGGCATTCAATAATAAGGAAAAGCTCATTCAATTCTTCGACTGAATGCCCCATATTCCCCATTTTGTAGGAATGGACCCTACTTTAGAGTGTGAATAACTAATAATGCCTTCCACCATTCATGTACAATCTTACAAAACAGACCCCAAATCTCCACACTTTCTTCTTGGACCGATAATCAGATCTCCCTCGTTCTGTCTCCCTTTCCCTCAACTCCTGTCTCACTCTTCATTTAATTCACCCCATTGACCAAGCTTCATACATAGTGCAAGTCACTGTCTCATTTTCTTAAAGAATTATGATATGCTGATACCAGAATAGTATAGGTAGATATGTTAGGTTTTCTTGATTTTGCAATTTTCAAATCCTTCATATCACCCACTCACCATTTTTCAAACTCAAACAATAAGAAAAATAAAAAATAGTGATGTCTATGCACAGATTGAATTGATATTTTTCAAATTCAAGTTGTGTTATATGTTAGTCTCTGGAATTGTTTAACCAAACTCCACTTTTTTTTTTTAATGAGCCAAACTCTACATTTATAAGTGGTAATTTATTTAGTCAAGTTTCTAATGTGAGACTTTAGGGCCTATTTGGTCTTCAATTTGAATCCAACTTTTTAAACTGAAAAACAAAATTTGAGTCTAAAACAAAGAAAGCCTGTTTGGTAGCCCTATTTTTAAAAACTCAAGAACAACTAAAAAAACACCCCAATTATTAAAAACAAAAAATATCTGTTTTTTCAGTTTTTTTCTAACAACCCACAAGTTCTCAAATTTTTAAGATTTGAAAACAATTTTCAAGTTGCATACCAAACAAGTTTTTGAATCTTAAAAATAGATTTAAGAACTCATTGTTTTTAAGAAAAATCAAAGTTTTTGAGTTCCCTATTTGAATAGGATACCAAACGCCCCCTTATATTCTTCAACAAATACAAGGTTCACATTTGTTTCGGACTACTTCTATGGGTGTTTGGCAAAAAATATTTAAAGTGTTTATGAGTCATAAAATCGGTTTTTGGAGAAACACTTGCTAGTGCTTCTTCAATAAAAACGTTTGGATTTGCAATACAACGTGTTTCCACTAAAAACACTTTGAGCATAAATGCTTCCTACATAAGCAGTTCTAAAACATGCCTACAACATTATCTTCCATGGTAATCAAATTACAATTTTAATAGTTTTTCCGAGATGTGAAATTTAACTACAAGGGAATTAAAAACACTCAACAATTGCCCCGCGCGACAACGCCCAACTAACTATAAACACACCTGAAAAGCATTATTTTTTTTACCCACATCAATGATGTGTGTACAAAACTATAGCTAAGGCAAAATGAATGAGTTAGATAATTGTGCAAACACCAATATGCATGATCACATTTATTTCTGAATCATATTTATTAGAGGAGTGGCAGCAGATGTTTCTTATAAAAAAAAAGATAAGAAAAAGGACGTGCACAGGCACTCATGCGCAGTAACTACTTGCCAACAGCCCAGAAAAGCTCTGTGGATGATTCGCAGTAAAAAAAAGTTATATTATGAATTCAATTACTGCTGACTGGGGGGGATGGGGTGGAAATCGAGAAAAAACGAATTAATAAATATGGTTTAAGGCTACCATGCACTGATACACGTACGCTTTGTGTAGTGAAAGGTCTACGCATATGTACAGGTTCTTCTACCGTATCGTACCACATAAATGAAGAAGTGCTGGCTAGCTAGCAACATAAATGTCGTTAAATAATTATTCATCAACTTCAAAAACTTGAGCTCTTCTGGAGCCCGAAGATACGATACCATCAGAGGCAGAGCTAGAATTTTAAGTTTAGGTGCCCAAAGATACGCTAAAATTTGGAATGGCGAGGGCCATTGGTGACCGATGAGTGGCTCCGCCCTTAGATACCACGTTAAATAACCATTAAGCTTAAAAAAGATTTGAATAGTTAGAAATTTTAAACAATGCTTATCCTATCACTGTCTTACTTTGTAGCTATTCATAGTAAATTTGGGTTTATGCGCCTCTCTTCATACAGGATAGGAGATTGAAGAAAGGTAAGGAGATAGGAACAGAGGGAGGGCTACCTTAAGCAGTTAACTGGACTGTCTAGTCACTCATCATCTTCAGTACTTGGTCGATAGCAAAACATATAGTGGAGTAAATCAAGTCAAAAGAGAATCAGACAAAGCTTTGTCTGATCAAAGTTGATGTCGTTTGAGATTTTACTTATTTATGGTAATTATTGTAGAGCTCAAGTCATGCAAGGATCACATTGATGAATAGTGCGTGACTCATGACACCTCCTTGTGTCGTTGCAGCAATTGGTCATATCATGTCTCCTCTCACCCTCATCATTTCTTCATCATATTTGTAATAAAAAAGAAATAATAGAATATGTGCCAAGGGATTTTGGATCTTCTAGTAGCTATAGCTTGGCTTTTCACAAACGCAGGGCATGGAAGAGCAAAATGTAGGCTGACAAGGGTGGCCTTTTTATTCAAAGAAGAGTCAAGAAAAAAAATCCCACACATTCACATGTTATGTCTTCTTTTCTTAGTATTACCTAGGCTTATGACACAATATTCCATAGCCTTGTATTAATGATAATCCTCTTTTTTTGGGACATGTTTCGCTTTTTTTTTTTTTTTACTGCCTTTTATTTCACAAAACAATTTAAAAATATTATCATAAGAGCACTTCTGGAGAAGCATATTCATAAAGTTTTAAGTTTTAAGCAAAATCTGTTGAGCAAAAGTACTTTTTATAAAAGTCGCCTGCAAGACAAGTAAAAAGAAAAAAAAACAAGGAAAATACTTCCCTTTTTTACTATGTAAGTATGACCTCTTACACTCATGTCAATAACAATGTGACATGTGTGCAAAAGTGTTTTTTGTGTTTTTGATGAATTATTTTTGTATATTTGTTAAACTGTCTCCTTATCGAGAATGAGATAATACCAAAATTAGTTGTAGTATTTTGACGATTTAAATCGCAAAGGAATTAAATTGGAACAGGAGAGTATAGTATGTGTAGTGGTGGCTTAAAAGGCTATGACATAAATTATTGCCCATTTCTCAAAATACTGCCATTGATTGAGTGAGGCAGTGAACAAAACACTCGTACGTCATATATTTAGGAGAAGACAAGACACCGCAGGCCATGTCCCTTTTAGTCAACATGTCCACACCTGGGCAAAATGTGATGTTGGAGGGAGAGTTAATTAACCCAAGGCTCTTTCATTTGACTTTTCAATGACTTCTCTGATCACCTACGAATGTTACGTTGTGTGGTGTCTGAACCCTAAATCATCCTCACGTGACCAAAATTATGCAGTTTACATACATCGAAGAAATAAAGAAAAACTGAAAGCCTAATCTGTTTGGATACTCAGAAAATTGAAGTTCGAGAGAAAATGTAACGTTTTCTCCTTTCTTTTTTTCTCATTGACTGTATTCATGATTATGCATTTGTATACGGTAAAAAAATAATGATTCTCTTTGAACATCCGGTCGAATTGAATCCCACATTGGTAATATAAGGCTTTTTTAGTGGCTCGACGTATACTGAATTAAGGACTGAGTCCAATAATCTTATAAATCTCACACTTGTAAAAGAATTATAAACCACAATATCTTGGATTGTTTTTCAATTTAATAAGTCCAGTCATAACACATTTATAAAATTACCAAATACCGTTTTTGTATAATAAATTAGTCTCAATTTTTCTTCATATTATTGGCATAACAAAGGAGATAACGACAATACTCCTGGAGAGGAAAAAAAAAAAAAAAAGAAAGGAGATATGGACAATACAAAAAATGTAGATATGCATGCAAACTATACAAACTCAATGTCCTTTTTCTTTTGGTCGAAAATACAAAATGTGATGGGAACACGTAATTAATAAATAAATCCAGTACTTATTTTGTATTTGTACCAGAAAGAAAATTATTGATCCATCTTTTTCACTTTTTTATTAGTACTGTATCCAAGATGTAGCTTCTCTGTCTTCAAAACTGTACTTGCGCACACTTTCTGCCTAAATATTGTAAGTTAAATAATTTGATGCATTTACATGTACTGGCATGGGCTACCAACCGAAATTCAAGAGTTAATTAAACCTACACTATAAAGTAATTTTTGGGTACAACTGTGATAGTCTAAATTATAGGGGAGTGAGATCTTTCACACACACAACTATGGTGTCGTGGGGATTCAAATATAAGATTTCTTGTCTGCAATTCAAGACTCCGTTAGCACACTGTAAAGTAATTAAATATATCATAAACGAGAATAAAATGCCAAAAAAGGTATAAAAACTTGTTGTTGACGGACTGAAACACCATGTTTCTGAAATTCGAATTGATAACATGTAATACAAGAGTTATATGAGAATTATTATTGAGAAAATAGTGCAAATACAATTGACCCTAATGCTAATGCTAGAAATCCAACTTTTTTTCTCACACAGCTTTTATTGTTCTTTTATAATGTAATGAAATGGTTATAAAAATTTGAGATAACTTGTAATGAACTATATCATGGAACTGGCAATTTTTTAACTTGTTTTTTCCAAAACACTTTCCTCTCGTGCTTGATCCCAAAAGGAGTAACTTCTTTATCATCGCACACATCCAAGCCATGCCAGACATGGCGTGGCAGGTACCTTCGAAAGTAGAAGTACTCAGAGCTGAGATGAGAGCGAGAGCCCTCCAAAACATGGACTTGTGCAAAACCAGGTCTCCAATCATCAGCTCCACTCAGTTTGAGATAGAGGTAGCAGATGGGCGACTCCACGCATGCACCCTTCACTTGGAACTCATCCACAACACAAGCTTGAAATGGTTTTCTAGGCACATCGTCGAGGACCTCAGGCTCCAATGGATCCACCCTTCTTATGTGCTTGGAATTTAGGTGCCTCACCACAATGTCATTTGAATTTGTGTCACCAAATCTTAGGCTGATGTGGTTTGAGGTCTCGGCACCTTTTGTGCATGTTGTTTCAATTGTAACTGCGTAGATGCAGTTTTCCTGTAATTTGAAATAGTGAGATCATTTTGAATAAAGCAAATAGTCCTAAGAAATGTGATGAATATGTGATTCATAAATGTAGTACAGTTTCTCGATGCAAAATGTCTTAGCAAGTTTTCGAGGTTAATACTAGAAAAACGAAAAAATTTAAGGGGAAAAAAAAGGGCCGACATGTTGATCAATAACATGAAATCATGTTCGACCATCAAGAATATAGACATTCACAAAGACATACATATATAATTACAAATTAATTTACTTGATCATTACCTTGTTTCTTGGCGTGACACTTTGACCTCCGGCCATTAAAGCAAGAAGAAGCACACAACATATTAAGAAGGGTCCTCCATTTCCCATATTGTCTTTTTGGAGTGCTCAAATTACACATAAAATCTCATTTCCAGTAGCATATTATCAGATCTCTGAGTGCATGTAATTTATAGACTACTCCAAGGCTTCATTCTTTGCTTGGCAAACTAAGGAAGGCATATTCTTAAGCTGTATACATGAGACACAGATGATCCATATATTTATATATATTTATGTATGTACAATTAGACGTATGGATCAGGTTTCTTGACGTTCACTTATACCCATCTGCTTTAACAAAGCTTGATTTCCTGGATATTAGAGCAAAGCATCTTTTATTAGAGCTAATCCTTTATATCCTGACACAATTAATTCATCAAATGAGTTCATCAGAAGCTTTTATATTTTCTTTTTCTCGTTCAATATAATTGAGTGAGATCATGGTAAGCCACATGCATGTGAAAACACATATAGCAGAAGGCACAAACACGAAATAAAAAATAAATAAATAAAAAATCTCAAAAAGAAAAAGGAATCGATATCGTAAAATTATTCTTTTTTGAACTACAATTACATAACGGAGAGCAAATGGTTGGTTCTGGATATTCATGAACCATTTCATAGTCGGTTGGATGAAACTGCAGACTGCATTTGGATTGTGGATGAGGTCCATTGAATTGGAGGAGTTGGCTTTTCCTCCTCATCATCAACATGAGCTTCATCTCCTTCAACTTGTTCAATTTCTTCAACTTTTATATATGGTGGCGAAGCCAAGCTTCCTCCTCAATGACCCGGTCAAGCAAACGGAGTCTACTCCATCTCCAATCACCTCCACATGATCTCTGTCTGCTCCTTCTATAGCCAATTTGCTCACACCTACTTAATTAAAGATGGTCATTATTTATGTAGAAAATCATGCTATTATCATCCTTTAGATGTTTAAAATACATGACATTCGTGCAGTAAAAACATCCGAACGTCTGTATAAGAGAATTTATATTAATGTACTTATGTGTACATTCATAATACAAAACGGAACACAAAAGATTAAATTCAAAATCCATGTGCATATATACTTATATAGCATAACTTATAAAATTGTTTTTTATGTTGTGGGCGGGGGGGACTAGGCTAGCTAGGGAGGGAGTCCAAATTATTTTTTCTAGGACGTGCATTACTTATACCCCCTATATATTTATATAATGTGTCACATGAAATATCAGAATATATGTGCATCTTTTTTTGGATGATAAAATATATGCATATTAGAATATTAATTAAGACAAGATGAGGAGGAGTGTTTCCTTTTGAAGCCATGTGCTGACCTTGATTGTAGGAATATGCTCGTTTATGGGGCTTTGGATAGTAGGGTAGGGTAGGTAGGGTTACCATTAAACCATTTGGTTTTGGCCCTCTTCGGCACAAGGCACGGAACCAGATAGAGACTGATAGCCCGGCCCAAACTCTAAAGAAAATATAAAAATTTGGATGCATATATTTCTAAGCCCAGCCAGCCCATAAACTTTTTAGCCCACCCTATTTAAAAATCTTGTCTCAACTTTCTTCGCGAGTAGCGAATCTATCGTGAGAAAGTACCAAATATAATATGACGTATACGCTAAATTAAAATGAATAGTTGTATTATGTATATTGAGTCATTGAGTATTGGTAGGTGAATGTAAGCCACCTCAAAGAGGGGAAAGGGTTGTCATCGGGTCAACTTCAAAATCTGGAAAATAGGATAATATTTTCTGATCATTAAGAACAAGAAAATAATAGGGATCGAAAAGAAGGGAAATTATTTATATAAAAAAATACATGAAAAATAAAATAAATGAACTGCCCAGCTACAGATAAGAGAGTAGAGAGTAAGGAGAAGAGTAGGTGCAACTACAGGGGTTAGGTTTTGTGAGCCTCAAGATGACATGAACAGTACAATGAAATCTTACCTCCCACGTCTCCATCTCCTTGACAGATTTCTTTCCTTAAGAGAAGTTTCCCAAACCTACTATTTATTAATGACACAATGTTCTTTAAAATCGGCTGCTTGATAGTAACCCTTCAATGATCTGCTTGCCCTTACCATTAAACTGTATTTGACCAAGCTGCATGCATGTAGATATTGTTTAAAACTATTGGGTTTGGAATATTGAACTTGAGATCAGAGAGACATGGAGTGATCGCCAAACAAAGGATATATATAAATATATAGTTGGTGCTGGTGCAACATAGGCATCAAATTTCATTGGGGACTAGGACAACTTCATAGCGATCCAATTTGCTTTGTTAACAATAACTCACTGCGGTTAACGGTTGAGAAAGCTGCATTTACTAGACAAATCAAGTTTTGTACAAAGCACGCCAAAATGAGAGAGATTTGAATTCCCGTATATTGGTGCTCAAAATCATCTACGTGCACATTGCCTCTTCAATATCAATAATTCATGACAATTATATCCCTAAGCACATGAACGACTGTACTTAGCATAACTCAATAAATATGTTGAATGTTAGGGCTTATTATGCCTCCCATCTATATAATTATGTCATTTCTATACAGAGACGTAAGACAATAAATATGGTACAAATAATTTAAGACATATACCCCCATCTATATAATTATGTCTCTTCGGAAATTTCACATTCTAGCACTGAAAATCTGGTGAAACCTAAATCTGCGGCTTATTGCAACATGCATGGTGTAAACAATTTTCTAATAGAGTTCATTAAAGTTGCCCCATTTTCTCTCTGCACTTGAAAGCATGCAAAGACTTGTATATGCGTTTTGCTTTTTCTCATAGACTCAGTTGTTGCTATGCCCGGAAATAAGTAGGTCAAAGTCACGTCCATTTTGAGTTCAAAGATGCAGAGGGACGTGGGGAAATACTTAAAAAAGGTTCGACTTGAAAGGAAAGGAGGTCAACAGAAATTGATTGTCTTTGACACCACTCTAAAGTTATTGTTCTAACAACCATGCATCGTATTTTAAAATAGCTAATTCATGAAGCTCATCTTCTAGTTAATTTTCTCTCTATAAACTCTAATATATTTCTAATCTCCATGACCACCAACTCAACCAAACTCACTTTGCTCACCATCTCTATATATACACAACCCAAAAGCTCCATTCAACACCCACTCAATTGGAGCAGCTTCAGTTTCACCCCCATTTGAAATCTCTCTCACTTTCTTCCAGAAAAAAAAACAAAACAAAACAAAAGGAGAGAGAGATCACATAGTGAAAATGGGTGTTCTTCTTCTTTCAGCACCAGCATTTCGTACACTCTTTCTCTTCTCTCTCATAGCATTGTGTCTCATTCCTCAGCATGCTCTTGCAAGCATAACGAGGCACTACAAGTTTGAAGTATGTTGTCACAAAGTTTCAACATATATGCATTGCTTAAGACAAATAAATTTTTCTCTTATACATACAATGTTAACATGTTATGTTGTGAAACTGTCGATTTGCATGATGATTTTGATTTGGTAGATTCTTTGAATATATAGTCACAGTTTGATACTATAGCAGTCAGTTATCTGACAAGAGAACATTACTGAAGCTAATGTTACCACAAATATGAAGTCTGTGCTTTCACATGCATTTTCTTCTTCTTCTTCTTTGGGTTCTTCATTGTCCTTTCTTTACAGTACTTTTGAATGATTTTGCAGATCAAACAGCAAAATGTGACCAGATTGTGCCACACAAAGAGCATTGTAACAGTAAACGGCCAGTTTCCTGGGCCTCGAATTGTTGCTAGGGAGGGTGATCGCCTCCTTATTAAAGTGGTTAACCATGTCCAACACAACATCTCTATCCATTGGTAATAATGATTAACTACAACTTAATCATGCAAAATTAACCTAATGCACTGGAAGTTAATTAACAAATTTTTTTCAATTACCAGGCACGGCATTCGACAGCTTCGAACAGGGTGGGCTGATGGGCCTGCATATGTGACCCAATGTCCCATACAAACAGGCAACAGCTATGTGTACAACTTCACCATTGTAGGCCAAAGAGGCACTCTTTGGTGGCATGCTCACATTTCATGGCTAAGATCAACTCTTTATGGCCCCATAGTCATCCTTCCCAAGCTTGGTGTGCCTTACCCATTCACTAAACCCTACAAGGAGGTTCCGATCATCTTCGGTAACATCTGACTATATAACAGTCCAAACCAAACTAAGCATGTATTTTTCTGCCTAATTTATATGCTAACAAAAGCTACACAATTTATACATAAATTACAGGAGAGTGGTGGAATGCAGACCCTGAGGCAGTCATTAAGCAGGCCTTGCAAACAGGAGGAGGGCCAAATGTTTCCGATGCTTATACCTTTAATGGACTTCCAGGGCCCCTGTACAACTGTTCTGCCAAAGGTATCAAATTTACATACATACATCACAGCATTTTACACAATTTATAGCTTGAATGACAGGGGCCTTGTAAAACAAACCGTCAGAACACATAAAGTAACTTTTCATTACCTTGCACGCAAAATTCTCAATAAAACGTACTCAGAAATTTCATTAGTACTCTCACAATGCTTACAATGGATTTCAAAGATATTTGATATATGCTGCATGGGTCTCTGGCAGATGCATTCAAGCTAAAGGTGAAATCTGGGAAGACCTACCTTCTCCGCCTAATCAACGCAGCACTCAATGATGAGCTCTTCTTCAGCATTGCAAACCACACCCTCAAAGTGGTAGACGCCGATGCCGTTTATGTCAAACCCTTTGAGACTGACACAATTCTCATTACCCCTGGGCAGACTACAAATGTTCTGCTGAAGACCAAGCCCCATTTCCCAAATGCCACATTTTTCATGACTGCCAGGCCATACGTGACTGGACTAGGCACCTTTGACAACTCCACTGTTGCTGGTATTTTAGAGTACGAATCACCCTCCAAAACCCTCCACTCAACCCTCCCAATGAAGAAACTTCCACTATTTAAACCAATTCTGCCTGCTCTAAACGACACATCCTTTGCAACAAAGTTCAGCAACAAACTCCGTAGTTTAGCCAATGCACAATTCCCGGCTAATGTCCCCAAAAAGGTTGACAAGCACTTTTTCTTCACAGTAGGCCTTGGAACCAACCCTTGCAACCAGCAAAACCAAACCTGCCAGGGACCTAATGGAACAATGTTTGCTGCTTCAGTGAATAACGTTTCTTTTGTAATGCCAACCACTGCTCTACTCCAAGCCCACTTCTCCGGGCAATCAAATCGGGTTTACAGCTCTAACTTCCCAAGCAGTCCAGTGATCCCATTTAACTATACAGGAACCCCACCAAACAATACTATGGTGAGCAATGGTACAAAGCTAGTGGTACTTCCATTTAACACTAGTGTGGAGTTGATCATGCAGGACACAAGCATTCTTGGTGCCGAAAGCCACCCTCTTCATCTGCATGGATATAATTTCTTTGTTGTTGGCCAAGGGTTTGGGAACTTTGACCAAAATAAGGACCCTGCAAACTTCAATTTGGTCGACCCTGTTGAAAGAAATACCGTGGGTGTGCCCTCTGGTGGATGGGTCGCTATACGATTTCTAGCAGATAATCCCGGTACGTACAAAGAGCAGTAATATTAGTATTATATAGTATTGACAATCTGACTATATCATTCGTATGCATTAAAGTTATGTATATCATTGTTAATTTAAGCACAAAAGCAATATAGTCAAGAAGTATTAGTCTCACTTTCATATAATAATATTAATAACAACGAAATAAATATGCTACCTGCAGTCATCAATTAAGTTAATATTTATGTAGTAAAGTGATTGGAATTAGTAACTTGAAGATTTAGATAAAAGAAGAAAGAGA
The DNA here is from genome assembly GCA_020226455.1 of Prunus salicina. Lineage (NCBI taxonomy): Eukaryota > Viridiplantae > Streptophyta > Magnoliopsida > Rosales > Rosaceae > Prunus > Prunus salicina. The sequence goes on along the minus strand of CM035342.1, from coordinate 30,242,357 downwards.
ATTAAGAATGACACTTAACATTAAATTTTAATCAAAGACCTTAGCCTAATTAACTATTTACTTAAAAAAATATTTACAGGTGTATGGTTTATGCATTGCCACTTGGAGATCCATACTAGTTGGGGCTTGAAGATGGCTTGGGTAGTCTTAGATGGAAAGCTTCCCAACCAGAAGTTGCTTCCTCCACCGGCTGATCTTCCCACATGTTAATGTTGGAATCAACTCAAGCTGCATTTTTTGGACGAGAAACTGCTGTCATTGTTTTGTGACCCATTTTTTATTGCTGACAACTTAAATTTGTCTTATGTATTGGCCAGTTAATTAAGTTGAAATAATTCTTGTACTGATTCATATGGATTTTTTTGTTTATTCAAATTCACCCATATGGAGTTGAGTGAAGAAAAGGGGTGAGAACACATATCCTAATGTAAGAGGCTCAATATGAAAGTATGGATTCTGTACAATTTTTCTCCAGGCATATCTGATAGATACTTATCTTTGATTTCTGGGTTATTCTATTTCAATCAATACAAGAAGTTACAATTTTAAAAAACTCTGCAACAAACAGTTTATACTTTCATAATAAAAATGCCCATTTAAAGAAGAAGAAGAAAAATGAATTCATCCCATTGATGCATCTTTAGATGCACTAACATAGGTGTCTATCTACAACCGTATCCAAAACCAAACAAAGAAATTAACAAAAAGAGCACCAAACTACCAGAAATAATTGTGCTCCCAAATTGATCCTTCCTAATATATTTACAGCAGAACCCATCTGGATTGAAGCTCAATTCACTGGTAGCAGAAGCTCAATTCACTAGTATAGATAGTGCACAAGGTTTCTTTAATTATTGAGAATTCATGCAAATGAAGAAATGGGTCAAGTGTACCTTAAGCAGCATTGCATACTATCAGTATCAAATCTTCATCTTTGACACCAAGGGCACTCAGCTCCTCAGAATTCCTCATATCCCTCCCTTCCATCTCACATGGCGGTTGCTGTTTCTGAAGCAGCAACAGAATCTGCATTTGCCTATTTACATTGTAAAAACAAAAATCAAATAATTCAGAACACATTAACCTATTAATTAATTAGTTAACTGAAATATCAAGTAGTTTTCAACACTAAAAAAATTACGTTGAATGTCAAAATAATGTATTTAAATTTCGGTTCTTCACTCGTTCCTCTAATTCCCCAAGTAAAGAAAGACCTCAACTTTACTTCAATTGAAACCTAACAAACAGATTAATTAAACAGAACAAAGCAGCAACACGAATCGTATGCATACCTTCACAGAGAGAGATATACGCATGCAGTGCAAGTGAGTGAGGTTTGTAATGTAAAGCTGAAATTAGGGTTTTACAGTTTAGTCAGGATCGTCATGACGGTGATCTTCATCTTAAATCTGTTCCCTTGATTGTATCACTTTCTACTTCGTTTGCTCTCGCTCAAAAATTTGCTATTATTTTTTTATCTTTTTCATGGGTTAGATTGGGCCTGAAGCCCAAAAAACTTCGTAGCCCATAAGACATGGTAGCCCAAATCATGCAACAATGAAAGATTGCAATTTTTTTTTTTTGGGGGGTTTGGTTGATGCATTTGTCTGCTAATATTTGTTTAGTGAATTTGCTTAATAATTAATCCTCCACGTAGGATTGGGCAAAGAACCGAATAAATCATTCAAGACCAAATCAAAATTAATTCAAGCGGTTTGGTTCATTTTGGTTTTAATGGATCAAATTAACCAGTTAGTGCAGTGATACTTTTATTTTCAATATTAAAACAGTATTAAATTCGAATAAACCTCTCCCCTTATAATATATTTTTTATATATAAAAAGAATCTATTACAAATAAATGTCTTTGTTGGGTTTGTAATTGAAGGGTTGTTAAGTGTTAGGAGAGTAGTTTATATGGAACTTCAAAGACAAAGAGAGATGGCCAAATATAGCTGGTGCAACAACAAGAAGCTCTACCTTTAATTGCATCCTTACGATTGAATGAACACTCAAGTGTAATCAGTCTCATCTCCCGACATACTAATCAACTTTTTCATTACGAAGGTTAACGGTTGAGAAAGGTCCATGTGTGCTGGGAATATCATATTTTTTAACCTTCACTTCGCTTTTACATCTTACTACAAGAGATTAATTAACTACTTTTTTTCTTTAATTTCTTAACATTAAGTGATGGTGAGGAGAATTGAATTCTTGTTTTGGAGAAAAACTTATATATTGGGAATGCCACTATGACGGTATTCTGAGCTAATCACGTATATATTATCGTGTATTTTAATTTTTTCACATAACAGTATGTGATTGACTTGAAATACCGCCACAATTATATCTCTGTTTCATGTAAGTTCTTATCACTACAGCTAGAAATCCCCGTACAAATTTGCTGATACTTCAAGGCACATGCATGGTGTTAATACTTTTCACATCATTTATTATTAGTTCCTTCACTTTTTTATGCACTTGAAAGCATGCAAAGAGTTGTATATGCGTTTTGCCTTTTCCCATAGACTCATAGTTGTTGCTGAGCCTAGAAATAAGTAGGTCAAAATCACGTCCATTTTGAGTTCAAAAGATACAGAGGGACGTGAAATATGCTTAGGTTCGACTTGAAAGGAAAGGAGGTCAACAGAAATTGATTGTCTTTGACACCACTCTAAAGTTGTTCCAACAACCATATGCATTGCATTTTTAAATAGCTAATTCATGAAGCTCTCATCTTCCAGTACAATTTTCTCCTATAAACTATTTCAAATTTCTATGACCACCTACTCGACCAAAACACACCTCTATATATAAACACCGCAACATTCTCTCTTCACCACACACTCATTTGCATAGGAGCAGCTTCAGTTTCACCCACATCACACTTTTCTTGCACAAAAACATAAGGAGAGAGAGGGAGAGAGATAATGGGTGTTCCTCTTATTTCATCACCGCCATTTCTTACCCTCTTTCTCTTCTCTTTCACGACATTGTGTCTCAGTCCTCAGTATGCTCTTGCAAGCATAACAAGGCACTACAAGTTTGATGTATGTGCATATATATGTGTTACAAAGTCTCATCATGCATACATAGCACCCACGCACGAGGGGAAATGTTCTCTTGTCACACAGTTTGACATGTTATATATATATGATTCAGTTTAAAAATATACACGCAACCCTATCGTTACATATGTCAAATTGTAACAAGATAAAATTAGCCCCTAGGCGAAATATTCTGGTCATATATGATACGTAGTTTTTCTTTTCTTATTACTGGGTTCTTTTTTATTGCCTTGTTTAACCTGTTTTGATTGGTTTCACAGATCAAACTGCAAAACGTGACAAGGTTGTGCCAGACAAAGAGCATTGTAACAGTAAACGGACAGTTTCCTGGGCCTCGAATTGTTGCTAGGGAGGGTGACCAACTCCTTATTAAAGTGATTAACCATGTCCAAAACAACATCTCTATTCATTGGTAATTGTGATTAACCACAACTTCATAAGCAATCTAGAGTTCATTCTTTGGCTTAAATTTTATTGCCATGCATAATTAGCCTAATGAACTGGAAGTTGGTTAATTAATTATTATTTTTGTTAATTTCCAGGCACGGCATTCGACAGCTTCGAACAGGGTGGGCTGATGGGCCTGCATATGTGACCCAATGTCCCATACAAACAGGGCACAGCTATGTGTACAACTTCACCATTCTAGGCCAAAGAGGCACTCTTTGGTGGCATGCTCACATTTCATGGCTAAGATCAACTGTTTATGGTCCCCTAATCATCCTTCCCAAGCTTGGAGTGCCTTACCCATTCACTAAACCCTATAAGGCGGTGCCGATAATCTTCGGTAATTAGTCTTTACTACTCCTAATTAATTAATTAATTAATTAATTCATGTAACCAAGCATGTATGTTTTCTGGCCTATTGTATTGTCATATGCTAATATGTCTACAACATGTATGTTTAAAACACAGGAGAATGGTGGAATGCAGATCCTGAGGCAGTTATTAGCCAGGCCTTGCAAACAGGTGGAGGCCCAAATGTATCTGATGCTTATACCCTTAATGGTCTCCCAGGGCCCTTGTACAACTGCTCTGCCAAAGGTATCAAATTAATCAAAATAAAATTGCGTTCTAACACCTTATATTTTTATACTATCAAGCTGAACTTTAAAAAGTGACCTTCGTATCTGAATAGGAAGTTTAAATTGACCGTTTGACAACATAACATCTCAAATATCTAGTCATGACAGTTTTAACAATTAGCATGCACAATTCTGGAAAATCTTCTTGTTACAGCTCAACATCTTGTTATTCGAGTTATATGATGAAAAGTTTGCTTGTATGGCTCCTCTTTGCAGATGCATTCAAGCTAAAGGTTGAAGCTGGGAAGACATACCTTCTGCGCCTGATCAACGCAGCACTCAATGATGAGCTCTTCTTCAGCATTGCAAATCACACCCTCAAAGTGGTAGAAGCTGATGCCGTCTATGTCAAACCCTTTGAGACCCACACAATTCTCATTGCCCCTGGACAAACCACAAATGTTCTTCTCAAAACCAAACCCAGCTTCCCAAATGCCACATTTTTCTTGACTGCTAGGCCATATGTGACTGGCCTAGGTACATTTGACAACTCCACAGTTGCTGGCATTTTAGAGTATGAACTCCCACCCAACACCAAAACCTTAAAAATGAAGAAACTTCCACTCTTGAAACCCAATCTGCCGGCCTTAAACGACACATCGTTCGCAACAAAATTCAATGACAAACTCCGCAGCTTGAACAATGCACAATTCCCAGCTAATGTACCCCAGAAAGTTGACAAACATTTTTTCTTCACAGTAGGCCTTGGAACCAACCCTTGTAGCCAACATAACCAAACATGCCAAGGACCCAGTGGGACAATGTTTGCAGCTTCAATTAACAATATTTCTTTTGCCATGCCAAACACTGCCTTACTCCAATCCCACTTTTCTGGCCAATCAAATGGGGTTTATACTCTTGACTTCCCAACCAATCCTATAATCCCATTTAACTACACAGGGGCCCCACCTAATGATACTATGGTGAGCAATGGGACAAAGCTGGTGGTGCTTCCATTTAACACCAGTGTCGAGTTGGTGATGCAGGACACTAGCATTCTTGGTGCTGAGAGCCATCCTCTGCATCTTCATGGGTTTAATTTTTTTGTGGTGGGTCAAGGATTTGGGAACTTTGACAGAAATAAGGACCCTGCAAAGTTCAATCTGGTTGACCCTGTTGAGAGGAATACCGTGGGTGTGCCCTCTGGTGGATGGGTTGCTATTCGGTTTTTAGCAGATAACCCAGGTAATATATTGAAGCTAAGATATAACAGTAACGATATATGTATCATATTATTGATCACATCTCTCTCTCTCATAAAACTAAGTTTTACGTAAATCTCACTACGCAGAGATGTGATTAGTAGTGTGATCCATGCAAATGGTGCTAAAAGGAATTTACTGATGAAAATATAAACCATATTTTCTGATAATTTGATGTGTAATTGGTACTCAAACTTTATTATTTTGGGTTGATTTTGATGACTGATTATGAAGGTTGATGTGTCAATATACAGGTGTGTGGTTTATGCATTGCCACCTGGAGATCCACACAAGCTGGGGATTGAAGATGGCTTGGGTAGTCTTAGATGGAAAGCTTCCCAATCAAAAGTTGCTTCCTCCACCTGCTGATCTTCCCAAATGTTGATCTCATTCACTTCTATTACCTCTAACCATAACTTGTCCAAAGAATTTTGTGACCCATTTGTTTATTCTTTGGTATCTTTTGGATTTACATGGCCAAAATTGTTTTGGTTATGCAGAGTTGAGGGAGAATAAAAGAGTGAGACAATAACATATCTCTAACACTCAAATATCATAATGTAAGAGGCCTCAATATTCAAATAATATGTCACGAGCGGATTGTTGCCGTTCTTTTTCAGTTCTTGGATTATTAGAAATATGGGAGATTCTACAATGAGGAGTTAAAGTGAGGTTATTTGAGGAGACTGATCCGACCGTCAAAACATTTAAAATATTTAAGTCCCATAATTTCTTTACATTTGTTGATGGTGAGATTTGACCTCCTCAAATAACCTCCTCACTTTAACTCCTCATTATAGCCTTTCTATTAGAAATATTCTCTCTTTTTTAATGGGCTGCTCTGCTTTATTTTAATCGCCACCCAAGTACACTCTGGTACAAAAAACAATGAAGTTATGGCGGATTGTCCGGCTAGGTTTGTTTTTGTGTTGCACGAGTTCAAATTCTAGTCCAACAAAGAAACCAGCCAACCCAACATAAGCACATATCTATGCAACCAGCCGTCCAGAAAAAGATCTTCTGAAAGTTACACCATTGACGCCTGTGGAGTCTTTAAGTTTCTAGGTGTCTGAAAGTTACTCCATTGTCATAAAAATTATAAATGAATAAGAAGTATCAAGGTTTCTTTTACGTGTAGACAATGGCAATGTCATGGTAGAAGAATGATCAATTATCAAATATATGACATGTTATGCTACTAGACTGAATCGTAACCACGTATTCAAATTCCACCTAATCAACAGTTTCAATTCACAGTTTTACATCAGAATATGTAGGGATTGTCACAAGATAAGTTACGATGTCAACGTATACGAACAGGAAAAACTGGCATGAATAAAATGAAAAACAAAGTATAACTTATTGTTTATCAAGATAGATTAATAAGGGTTTCCAACTTATGGAGCCCTCCAATTGATTGATCAGTAGTAGACATGCATTCAAGTGCAAATAGCTGCAATAAGGGTTTCAAGTTAATGGAGCCCTCTGATTGATCGATCGATCAGTCGTAAACATGCATTCAAGTCAAATAGATGATACTTATATACAATATGCTGAATACTAGATTCCATATCGAGTATATACTTAAGATAAATCACGCGCATCCAAAGATTAAGGTATGTTTCTAATAAGACAATCCACATAGGTGCCTAATTAATCAATTCAAGGTTCTGTATCCAAATGATACATGTTGGATTCCTAGCAAACAAAAATGACATATATTATGCATCTAGTGGTTGGTTGGTTACATCTGCCACTGCCAGCCAAACATATTCCCTTGCCTACATACTTGACGGGGAATCAAAAGAGTTTGGTTTGTAAAGAAGTAATATTATGCTTTCCAATAAGAATGAGACACACATGCCCCAAAACAAATATATTGCAGATAAATAAATATTCAATCTATAACTTACTTGTATAAGTACCTCGCACAAGGTTCCAGCCTCTCAGAAGTACAGAACTTCAATATTCCCACTTTCGGTAGCCATGACCACGTTTAAGCTGCTCATGTTTCTTTTTCTTCAAATGTTCTTCACAACAATGTCATCAATCCAAGCAGCAAATTCAAAGCTCTTCAGAGAATACATCGGAGCTGAGAACAACGGCGTCACTTTCGAAGAAGTGCCCGTTGATTCCAAAGTTGAATTTCACTTCATCCTCTCCTTTGCCATTGACTATACACAATCCAATCATCCTACGCCCACTAATGGCAACTTTAATGTCTTCTGGGACACAGAGAATCTTACCCCTGCTCATGTATCCGCCATTAAGGCTCGTCATCGAAATGCTAAAGTAGCTCTGAGTCTTGGAGGTGATACCGTAAGCAACAAACCAGCAAACTTCAGTCCTACATCAATCAATTCTTGGGTTAGAAATGCTATCGACTCAATAGTTCAGATAACGAAAAAATATCATTTGGATGGAATTGATATTGACTATGAACACTTTCAGACAGATCCCAATACATTTGCTGAATGCATTGGGCGACTACTGTTCTACCTTAAACAAAACAATATTGTGTCGTTCACATCAATAGCACCATATGAGAATGACGCAGTGCAACCATATTACTTGGCATTGTGGAGTAAGTATGGGCATCTCATTGACTATGTTAATTTTCAGTTCTATGCCTATGATAAGGGCACGACTATAAATCAGTTTTTAAAACATTTTGAGATCCAGAGCTCAAATTACAAAGGTGGAAAGATTCTAGTGAGCTTTGGAACAGATGGAAGTGGGGGGTTGTCCCCTGAACATGGGTTCTTTGAGGCTTGTGCTAGGCTTCGACGTCAGGGCAAACTTCATGGCATTTTTATTTGGTCTGCCGATGACTCCAAGAAGGCTCATTTTCGTTATGAGAAGCAATCACAGACCTTTCTAGCTAGCATAAAATGAACTGTTTTTTTTTTCTCCTCCCTTATTTGTATTTGCTGTTATGTTATTCTTAATTGGAAAGAAGGAAGCAAATAGGATTGTTGTTGATTTGTCTTTAACACAAGTAAACATTCTAAACAGACAAGCGTTATGGAAAAACATTTGGAATCTAACGCCATTAATAAATAAGATAGCACTTCTCTGAATGTAATTGCACGATGCAGCGGTGGTGCCTAGGTGTGGTACATATCCAGGGGGTGAGACAAGGTTGCATAAGTGCACCTCCTTTGGCCTTTCAGGGCCTGGTCAATTTCGATACAGATCAGGGAATTCTACCATCAGCTCATCCTGGTAACATATTAGTGCTGGTAAAAATATCAACCCTTCTCTACTGCTAAACATTTTGGCTAAAGCAAAGTAGGAAGGGGCTTCAGACCTGGAAAGCAAGAACTAGAATAAAAAGCAAATTAACGGATTCACATAACAGCCATGTGTAGTTTCCATAAATTGATTAAACCATACTTTATCTGAAACAGAAGAAATTCAGATATACATGATATAAAAAGTAAACATAATATATCTAATGAATTGGCATTGAGGAGTGAGGACTCTCTAGTTTTTGCAGAACAGTGTTGAACTGGTATTATGTATGTATGTACCCTTGTTTTTGTTTTCAATTACATGAACAAACATCAATAGAATAAAGTAAACTGAAAGAACTAAAAACTAACCGAGGAGAAAGTGATGATTACATATTAAATTTTCAATAGAAAAACAAACAAACAAGTACTTCATGCATCCCACAAAGTTGGTGGTGGAGACAGTTTTGTTAGATTCGAGGAAACACAAACATGGAAGAGCCGATAAGGAGACCTCATACCTGATAGTGCTCTCAAACACATGTAACTGGGTGCCATTTTATCTGATGGTCCACCTGGTTGTATATGCCTTTTGGAAACCATGGTGCAATTGAACAAGTGGATCTCTATAGTTTCACTCTATTGTAAACCCACTGATCCAGGTAGTCAAGGAACTGGAAAATACTATGTTCCGGCACATTATTGAATAAGCTGATGGAGCACTTTGTGGAAAAACAAAGACTCCTCCCATTCAACCTTGGATCATTATATCCAAGAGCAAAGGAATATCAAATATGCATCAAAGAACAAAATTGCAGAAATTAGAAAAGAAAACAAAAACACATATCCATAGAGAACTTAAAGTTGTCGCATCCAATTACCAAAAGCAGCACCCTTATAAGTGTGAGTAAAGCTCAGTTTTTTCCATTTTCTATGTTCTTTTTCTTTCATAGGGCATTTTCCATTAGCCCATCTACGACATTGCAATTGATACAATGGGTGTTCTTCAAAATGCACAAAACACAAACTGAAATAACACTTGTATTAAGAATCAAAACTAGGATGACATTAATCAGAGGCCAAATTTGCATTGCAATCAGTAGTATCACCAAAAACAAACAAGGCATCCCCTTAGTATTACAAAGAAAAGAGTACCCGTTACAAAATTACCTGGAAGAAAAAGAAAAAGTTTTCATTACAATTACTGAAAGTAGCACACTTAATTTGTTGGAAATGTGGATCAACTACAGTTTCCTTCATTAATTAAAAAAAAATCCTCCTATGGTGCTTTATATGTCCATTTTACTTACATAGGCCATCTACAACATTGCAATGATACAATCTGTGTTCTTCAAGATGCATGAAACGCAAAATTGAAATAATACTTGTATTAACAAATCAACAGTGAGATGACATTAATCAGCGGCAAAATTTTCATTGCAATCCATAATATAACCAGAAACAAACAACAGATCCTCTTAATAATCGGTATTACATAGAAACCTCAAAACCTGAACCTCCCTGAACCTGCTCAGCAGGGATCCTCCATGGAATTGAAATCATGACGAAATTCCAGAAAACTGAAACCCAACAAAAATGACAACCGTTTAAACTTGGTTATCTTCTCAACTTTTCCTCCTCTTCTTTTTCTTATCCAGATTTTCATCCAAAGCATCTAACACCCCACTCTTCCTCTTCTTCCCTCTTCGTTTCTGATTTTAGCCTCACCGTCTCCCTTCTCAATTTGCACTGCATTCTCATTAGAATTACCAACATTATCCTTCTTATTTTTCTTCTTCTTCTTGTCATGCATCTCTACTGAATCAGCTGCCTCTCTTTTTCAACACCCACACCTCCTTCCTCTGCATTTTTACCCCCAAAATCTCCCTTCCCAATTTGATCCCCATTTTCCACGGAATTACCAACAGTGTCCCCCTTCTTTTTGTTCTTTTTCTTATTATGCATCTCTGCTGAATCAGCTGCCTCTCTTCTTTCAACACCCTCCCCTGCCCCCTCTGCAACTTTACCCCCACCATATCCCTGGTCAAAATGACCCCCATTTTCATCAGAATTACTAACATTGTCCCTCTTCTTTTTCTTCTTCTTGTCATGCACCTCTACTGGATCAGAAGCCTCTCTCTTTTCAACACCCTCACCTTCCCTCTTTGCAATTGCACCTCCATCTTCCCTGAAATTAAGAAACTCACCCTTCTTCTCCTTCTTCCTCTCAACAGCATCCACTACCGGACGATTGGGTTCTTCATTCTCAAGCCTCCCATTGCTATTACTCTCCTGTCGCCGCCTTTTGGGCTTGGGCTTTGATTCTAACTCGAGCCCATGATTCACTTCATGACTCACCACAACACTCCGAGTCGGATTCTCTCCAACGGTCTCTGCGTCGTCATTTTCAGCCTCCGACCTATGCCGCGATCGCCTGCGTTGGGACCTCGGCGCTTTGAGCTCCTTGTGGAGCTGCTTCAGCTCCTTGAACGATGCCAAGGCGCGTTGGAGGTACACGCTGAACTCTTGCGACGCGCCGGTGTCGCTGGAGACAAAGGAGGACAAAGTCGAGGTCGCTTTGGAGAGAGAGATTGGCTTTGTGGAGAGGACGGTCCCTGAGACCGTCATGGTTGATTGAGCGTTTCTAGGGTTTTAGGGAGAAAGAGAGGGTTTTTATCTTAGGGTTTTCAATTTAGGGCGGATATTTAAATAATTAAAAAATTAAAAAATATAATAATAAAATAAAACGTCACAAGATGGAGAGTTCGGAGAGTGCAACTGAGTAGGTGTGCTCCAACTAACTCTGACCGTTGGATGTTACTATTTCTTTATGGCTTTATTTATTTTTTATTTTTTGGGAGAACCTTTCCTATTGAGATTGAGAGGGGTGATAATATGCTAAACTCATACAGATAACATGAGTATTAGGACTTAACAGGACCTTGCTTGGGAAGCAATTACTCCAAATCAGTATACTAGTGGGTCTTTTGCTTATCAACTATTTTTGTTTTTTAAGTACAAGCTATTGAGGGAGGGGTTTACATAAGTATTCATTGGGTGTCCGAGGGTTTCGAACCTCTATCCACAGAATGGAGGTGAAAGACTCAACTTACTAAATAATTTTTAAATTCATTATGTGTTATTAAATACATGATGAATTGGAATATATTCGTCTGATGTGACTCTCACATTCGATTTTTTGATGGGCACCATAAGTAGGAGTGGGCACGGTCCAGTCCGATCCAGTTTTCATCTTGCACCGGAATCGAAATCGGTATTATTTAACCAGTACGATATTGTTTGGTTTTAGTGAATTTTTTTTATGATATTTTTTTCGATTTTTTCTATCCGGTATGTTCTAGCTTTTCGGCCCCGATGCCCACCCATGAGGGTATCATCAACAATTTTTTGAGACACCCTGATCAATGCAATTTGTCAAGAAAAAAAAAGGGGGGAAAAAAAGAAAAAAAGGAAAAAATAAGAAACAAACCTATATATTGTTCACGTATATGTCGACTGTGCAGTCCTTTACCCAGCCAGCCTAAAACCCCAACCCAAAACCTTTCTGTGCTGTCGTCCCCCCATCGCTCTCACTACCCGTCAACACTGAGTGCTCTCTCTCTTTCTCGAATCAACTGCACATGTTCCTGCGCCTTCTCCATTGAAGCTACACAGTCGGCGCCATTTCCATTTGGTATTTGTTTTTTATTATATCTTTAAATTTGTAGCATAGTAATTTCGAAATGCAAAGAGACATCCTTTTATAATATTTCAATAGTTGTTATCAAGTTAGCCCGGAATTTTGAGTATTTCAATCTTGTTTTGTGGGCACAAATATATCTCCAATTAACCAATTTTTATCTCCGTTTTTGTTTCTTCTCTCGAAGTAGTCTTTTTGTGGCGTTGATCAATGAGGACGATGAATAGAGGCCAAGCCAAGACCCTAATCTTCACCAAACAGCCCTTCATCGAAGACGAAGGGCATCGTAAAATGTAAGACCTCTTTTCTTTCTTTCTTGAATTTCAGTTGGTTCAGTTTGATACTAGTAAAACCATGTCGTTTTAGATTACTCAATGCCTGGTATCGTTGTGCCTGTAGAGAAAAATGGCAATTCAGCGCCATGTCCGACACGGAGATTGTCAATATGGCTGAAACTCAAATTTATAAATGCAATTATTATGATCCCAATCAAAAGCCTATCGAAGGAGGCTTATTGGACCCCCGCTTGGTACACTCTCACCCTTGAATTGTTATAGCAAATGCTTTTGGTTATTGTTGAAGCATTTTTTGGTTGCTTTAATTGGATATTGTTGCAAGTTTAGATTTAGTGAATGAGTTATGCCAGAGCAGTCACTACAATTGACCCACACACTGGATACCATTTTCTGCATTATAATTTTCTTTGTATTAATTTCATGTGCATTCACATTTCACATGGACAATTCAAGTTTGAAATGATTAAATACAGAAGAAAGAATTACTATGTAGCATTCAAACTATGGAGTATGCTTTACTTGGCTGTCCTTGTTTGTTTCAGGGCCCAGCAAATAAGAGTAGTGGTGAGTGTGCGACATGTGGTGCGGTAATGAAGGACTGTCCAGGGCACTTTGGATTCTTGGTGCTTGCCCTCCCTGTTTTGAATGTTGGATATTTAAGTACTATTGTGGACATTTTGAAGTGCATTTGCAAGGTACAAGGATTGTGTTCCTTCCATTTGTGATTTCTTTCTAGTAACTTTTTATTGTTGAATTTTATTCACGAGGGGTTTCCATGATAAATTTCCGCTATTATTATTATTTTTGTAGTTATGTTCTGGCATACTTTTGGAGGAGGGAATGCGCAACGACTTTTTGAAGAAGATGAGAAGTCCCAAGATGGAGCCTTTGAGGAAAACCGAGCTGATGAAAAAGATAGTGAAGAAGTGTAATAACTTGACAACCAATTATAGACCAGTGAAGTGCTCCAAATGTGGATTTATAAATGGTTTGGTTTCTATAATTTTTCTTTATACTTTCATCAATTTTTTTTTTCGGTGGCTGGAGCTTCTGTCATCTTTCAAAAAGCGTAGTGATTGCCTCGATATGTAATGTATGACAGGTTCAGTGAAGAAGGCCGTGGGTGTGCTGGGCATTATTCATGATCGTTCAAAACTTAATGGTGTTATGGATGACTTTCGAACAACACTTTCTCACACGAAAGAGTCCAAGGCATCCTTTAATGTGGCAACTCATATGCTAAACCCTGCTAGAATTTATTCTCTGTTTAAAAGGATGGTTGATGAGGTACTTGTGTATGAGAGTCTTAAGAACCCTTTAATTCTATAGAAGTTGATTATTTTGGTAACTTTAATTTTATAGTTGGTAAGCAAAAAAAGGAAAAAAGAAAGAATATGGTGGATGCTAGCCATTTTCTTGCATCTCTGTTCCTCTTGAAGCAGATTTATATATTCTATTGTTATTGCAGGACTGCGAGTTGCTTAATCTTTCGAATAGACCAGAGAACCTCATCATGAAAAACATTGCTGTGCCACCTATAGCTATTCGGCCTTCTGTTATTGTGGATAGATCACTGAGGTTGTCTCAACATGCCATTTATTCACTTGCAGATTTTTTCTCCCTTTTTCTCTCTTATGTTTTACTTAGGTGTCATCATATCCTTCTGCGGTATTCCAGTGGTTTTAAGGTGGCACAGTTGCAAATGATGCTGATTGGGTTTCAATTTTTCCTATTGCAGCAATGAAAATGACATTACAGAGAGGTTAAAGAGAATTATTCAATCCAATGCTATTCTTAGACGGGATTTATTAGAAGCAAAATCTGCACCCAAATGTTTGGTATGATAGAGGACACTTGTCTGACCTGGAGTACTGCAAGGCTTGTTGTATTGTGCCTTCAATGATGTCTTTGTTCATTGTTTATTGTTAGTGTAGTCTCCTTATTTAGTTCACATTTGTACATGAAATTCTGCATGTTTGACTTGATATAGACTCCTTCCCAGGCATGAGTCCGAAATACTCGTTTCGTATTTGATGTTATGTGCTGGTGTGGTCAAGTAAATACTTGATTTACTGTATTTGACGTATGATGTGATTTCTGTTTGCGTGAGATATATGCTGATAAATATTTTAGTTTTGCTGAGAAATGATTCACATTCATGATTTTATGCATTATTTGTTTGTTAGTTTACCAGATTACATTCTTCTGTTGTCTCTATAGTTTAAAACTCAAACAAGAACTCCTTTAGTTTTCTAGCCATATCACATTGGTCCAACATTCTGTCAATTTTGTTGACAGAACATGCATAAGTCACTCTCTTTTTTTGGTCAAACATATGCATATGTCACTCAGGAAAGTACAATTGGGGCCAAAAGGGGTGGTTTGCTGAAGTTGTTTGGGTAGAGGTGGGTGTGTCCTAGAACAGCTATGTATTGTTGCTATTAGAAAATTGTTTTGGTGCAGGGGCATTCAAGAAGGTGTATACTCTTTGAAGATGTGCTTGGCTTCTTCATGGGTTGTTTGGTTGGAATGGAACAAGTGAATCTTTGAAGGCGAGAAGAGTTTGAACTCAGTTTGGGATAGATTATATATTTAGGTTCTATGTGGACTTCTTGTGCATATTTTAAGACATTCCCCTTAGCGAAGTTCTTCTGGATTGGGGAGGTGTGCTCTACTGAGAGTTGTCCAGGAAGCTTTTTTCTTTGTTTTGAACTGAGAGATGCTTGCTCTTGTATTTTAGTTTATGTGTCTTGTTTTGGTTGGCTGACGGTAGTATTCTTATAAAAAGAAAATAATCACATTCATTTATTGATATTTTTCCTACATTAACTTCTTTATGTTTCTGTAGCGGTTCACTAGAACTTTGCATGTGCTTTTTATGGTTTAGAATATCTGAGTTAATTATGAGGCCTCCTTTTGCACGTGGCTGTATTATCTATCTTGTATGTGTATCTGAATATCTTTTGACATCTTGTTCTGCTGGTGAAGTTAAATGGTATAGTGGTGTCACTTGTGGTTCCATATTGTGATTGTATAATGCTTAATGCTAAGAATTGTGGTCCAGGCTAGTTGGGATATACTTCAAGTTGAGGTTGCACAGTATATAAATAGTGACATTCGTGGTGTTCCCTTTTCCATGCAAACTGCCAAGCCATTGAGTGGTTTTGTACAGCGCCTCAAAGGGAAGGGGGGGCGCTTTCGTGGGAATTTATCAGGGAAGCGTGTTGAATATACTGGCAGAACTGTTATATCACCTGACCCTAATTTGAAAATCACTGAGGTTAGATGTTGTGCTAAAACCTGCGCCAATCGTTCATGCTAGTTTAATTTATGTGCCTGTTGTTAGGTTTGTTTCCTCTGAAATTTTTATTGGATTTAGGTTGGAATCCCTATCAAAATGGCTCAAATCTTAACATATCCAGAACGTGTTGTCCCATCATAATATTGAGAAGTTGAGGCAGTGCGTCAGTAATGGACCTGATAAGTACCCTGGTGCCAGAATGCTCAGAAATCCTGATGGCACTGAATGGTAGGGGATTAACTTTTTTTTTCTTCCTGTTCTTTTCTTATATGGAAATGCTTGCTTTGATGGTGATTTGAATTTACTGTTTTGTGCTGAAGGTCCTTAAAGGTTAACAGAAAGAACGCTGCTGACGGACTCAAATATGGTGACATAGTTGAACGTCATCTAGAAGATGGGGACATTGTTCTTTTCAACAGACAACCAAGCTTGCATCGGATGTCTATCATGTGCCATAGGGTGATTACATATTTCGAATGAATTTTGCATATGTTTTTCACATGAATTTTATTGATATTTGGTCACACTTTATCAATTTGTGAATGCAGGCTAAGGTTATGCCTTGGAGAACATTGAGGTTTAATGAATCTGTTTGCAACCCTTACAATGCTGATTTTGATGGTGATGAAATGAATATGCATGTCCCACAAACAGAGGAGGCTCGGACAGAGGCTGTTATGTTGATGGGGGTAAATTAGATTGAATCTTCACTTCATTGAGATACATGCCAATTGGTATCCATAAAACTACAGTTTTCCCCTACATTAAAACTTAAAAATTTTGCATTGGGATTATTTGAGCATTGTAGTGAGAGATTTACAAGAAAATTTACCAGAGGAGTGAGCTGACCATGACCTATCAACACGATTAGGATGCAAGGAGACTTTTAAGACATGAAGGCAATTCCAAATATTTTTGTTACTATCTCTGAAGTTTATCATATAAGGAATGTCAAGATTATGCATATTGGAAAAGTGGCCTGGAACAATGACTTTAATGACAAAAAGGACTAAGGATGCAAAATTTTAAGCCTAACATTCAATTGGACCCTTTCTGGACCATACCTTTCCATTGGATCCCTTATGGAACACAGAATGAGAATAATATTTTTTGAAGTTGGAACCAACCAACTGATGAATAAAGTGCCCTATGACATTATCATGACCGCTAGGAACAGGATCTTATAAGGAGGGATTCACTATTATAGGAATATACAAATTGCAATTATTTTCATCACATGTCTGATTGATCTAAGAAACGCCTCCTCATGTCCCACCCTAACCCAACCTACACACGCAAGTCAATATAGTATTCAAATGGTTAGCTCTTTCAATCCTGAATCTCCTGAGCCATTGTTGTTTTATCTGGAATTAGGTTTACAGTGATTTATGTGCCCTTTTCCCTCCCAAGCTGTCTTTATGTCAGCTTTGGTTTTTCCGTAATTTTATTTTATACCACTTCACTACAGGGGTAGTGACCCTTTAATGCTTTTTAGTTGAACGTTCTACTTATCTGCAGAGTAAGTGCATATGGGGCAGCTGAACAGCTCCTAAATTTTATAAAGAATGTACCTCAGCTAAGCTAGGACATTTCTGAAACATCATTAGTGCCATCTTAGTTGTCTAGTTTGTCCCTTTTTAGACTTTGATTGACTATTTATCATCATGGACCCTTTCATTTATTTATTAACTTTCATGTGGGAAAATGAAATGAAATACTGCTTCATTTTACTGATCTGGGTTTGATGGGGGTGCTATTTATCATGTACAAGTTTTTTGAAGGAGAAATTTTAGAAAAGTGGACAAGTAATCCACCAATAATAGAAAGAAACAAGAAAACAAATACAGAGATCTACCACTATGAGAAAAAAAAAAAAAAAAAAAAAAACCAATCCTAATCAAGACACTGCAGCCTTCCAATCACACAAAACGGTTGAAAGGGATGTATTCCTAAAAAAAAGGAGAAACAGAAACCCAGAGCGCTGCCCAGTACTTTGCCTTCTCCCACACCTCCTTCGCTTCCGCCCCCCCGGCATCTTCTGATGCTTATGCTTCTGTTGACTGTTCACTGCATTTTGTTTTCATGTAACATTTCAGTGTATTTTTCAGGTGCAAAACAATCTATGCACTCCGAAAAATGGAGAGGTTTTGGTTGCTTCCACTCAAGATTTTCTAACATCCTCTTTCCTTATAACAAGGAAGGACACATTTTATGACCGTGCATCCTTTTCACTCATGTGTTCATATATGGGGGATGGAACGGATCCTGTTGACTTGCCAACACCTGCTGTAATTAAGGTGAGTTGCTAAAGCCATCATTTATTTCTATTGTGACACAATTGTACATATACACTTTGGAATTTTGGTTGAATGTCTATCATTTCTTCTATATATATGTTCTTTTCCTAACTGAAACACAGTTGTCGTTTTGCAGCCAATAGAGCTATGGACGGGGAAACAATTATTTAGCGTTCTAGTACGCCCAAATTCAAATGTGAGAGTCTATCTAAATTTTACTGTTAATGAGAAATCATACAGCAAGACTGAAGATGGAGGACCTGAAGCAATGTGCCCAAATGATGGGTTTGTTTATTTTCGTAACAGTGAGCTCATAGCTGGCCAACTTGGGAAGGGTACCTTAGGTCAGTCTTTTGACAATATATGTTTTTTTAGTAGTTCTACATTTTTTAGAATTGAAGCACAAGTAATAAGACGTATCATTTTTGGTACATTTCTCAAATTAAATATTTGAGGGCCAATTTTATTGTCCTAGATAGGTTCATGGTGCTGGTGCCAGGGCATATGAAATATCAACCTGGTAAAGTAGCATATCTATGGTGCTGTATTGGACCTGAATTGGTTCAACAAATTGGTTGAGATTTTAAAATGATACTAAGTGGTAGATGTGACTTGTGATGACATGAGAACTTCTGTGAGCAGGCAGAATAGGAATTTACTATATGAACATGGCCATTCTTCTGTTGTTGGAAGTTGTCAGGGGCATTTGCAGAAGGTTCTGAAGGGCTCTCTCATCTATATGATGAAATCTGGTTTACGTGGTATTTCACTTAGAAAGAAAAACAGGTATGATCAGGACAAATTTGTGTTTCTCCAAAGAGCAGGAGTGGTTCCATTCTCTGGATTCAAGAGAAGATAATTGGAAAATTGGATAGAGCAATGTATTAACTGTGACGGAAGGTGACCTACTTTCAACTTTTGAGGCATACTAATCTGTACCTGAAGTTGGCCTGCTTTATATTTAAGTGTGGTTTCTCTGCTCATTTATTGGTTATCCTGACTAGTGATTCCTGAGCCTTTATGTCCTCAAAGTATGACGGTTAGTGTTTGTAGTGGTAGCTTTGGAGCAGGTGAGTAGCCAGATTGGGTCATGTATATTTAAGAATTTTAATTCTTTCTAGGGTATTTTGACTGATGACTTCTAGGAAAGGGCGATATATGTGTTGCTTTTACTCATTTAAGATGTGAGGAGGGTGTAGAAGATGTGGGCTGCTGTAACTAAAGGCAGTGCAGAGTGTATTTACTTGGAAGATGCTCATCCCTCTGTTGTTGGAAGCGGTCAGGGGCATTTCCAGAAGGTTCTGAAGGGCTCTCTCCTCTATGTCACTCACAGCTTCTACTAAAAAACCTTATAACCATACTAACGTTTTCAGTTGAAAATTTCCCAAGTACTTTAGACCTGTGTTACAAATCTCCATTGTGTTGGATACTAATGTTTGTTAGCTAGTTAAGTTGATTGATTGGAAGCTTAAATTTTTTCTGAGCTGTGGCTTGTTTTTTGGAGTTTTTCTTTGTCAGCTTTGGATATTTGAGCAAGTGATATTGATATTCACAGTTTTGCATTTGTATCACTTTAGGAAATGGCAATAAGGATGGACTTTACTCTGTACTTCTCAGAGACTATAAAGCTCATGCGGCTGCTTCTTGCATGAATCGCCTAGCTAAGTTAAGGTATTATCAAGCACAGTTTTTCTTGAATGCAAGCTTCTTTTAGTCCATCTTGGTTGTGTTCATCATAATTCACATTCGAATTTAATTTTTTTTCTTCAGATTTCTAATTTAGTTTTTGTTGCAGTTTATTTTCAAGCACTAAAAGAAGTAGGGCTAAAAGTGACTCAACATGTTGAATACGACCTCTTTATATATATAAAGGATGGCTAAAAGTGACTCAACATGTTGACTACAACTTCTTTATATATGTATACAGAAATTCTCCTATGCGGACATCCGGACGTTATTATCATGCTGACGCCATGTATTTTCTACTACCCCTCCCTGCTTTCCCCCCTATTTACAATGGCATCCGTATGATAATAACGGTCATTCGGATGAGATAATATATATATATATATATATATGTACTTTTTCACTCAAATTGGAATTTGCAACAGATGGAATGGAATTGATAAATTCTACTTAGACTTATGAAATTTTGTATAGAATATCAAAATGAAAAGTGACTCAATTTCTACCATTATTATGATATTCCGTATTCCAATTGGATACCCTAAATATTTTTCCTGTATCTTCTGACCAAAAAGAACAAAGAAAACCTAGTCTGACATGCATTTTTGAGTGCTCTAAGAACATTGTGTTGATAGTTAGAATCCTTAGAATGTTTCTATTTGCAATATATTCTGTAGTTTTAATGGCTGTCAATCACTCATTTCTATTTTGCATGATGCTGTATAGTCTTCATGTCTTCCTGTTTTATTAACTCCAGTGGAGTGGACTATTCTATGTCTTAGCTTACAATTTGTTTTGTAGCTTTGATGGTTATCCTAACTCCTCAGTTTCATACTGAATTTTGCTGCATTTATTCTTGTCTTCATTTGAAAATGTCCAGCCTAAGTACCTTACATTGGTAAATTGGAAATTGTCTTATTGTAATATTGTCAGTATTTTAAATATTATAGCTGGGCGTTTCAATTATTAATCACTTGTCTGTTATGATGCCTATATATTTTAAATGTGTTTTGTGAGCATTTATATTGTAAATACAACATTAGTATGTTATTAATATTGTTAATGCTTGGATTGCAGTGCTCGGTGGATTGGTAATCACGGATTCTCAATTGGGATTAGCGATGTACAACCAAGTGACAATTTGTACAATGAAAAGGAAAAGATAATTAAGGAAGGTTATAACAAATGTGCTGGTAAGATAAAGTTGTTTAATGAAGGACAGCTACCACTTGAACCCGGTTGTGATGCGGCACAATCACTTGAGTCTGGGATAACTAAAATATTAAACAATATTAGAGATCAAACTGGAAAGGTGAGTTTTATATTTTATTATTTTGCTTATTATGCACTGAACTTCTGTTTTGAATTTCTTTTTTAGTGTATTTTTTTAAGCGTCAATCTCAAATCTTAGTAATTACTTCTTCGTCTTCATTTGCAATCTTAATGTTTTTTTGTGTGCTGTCAAGAAAGCTATTCACGGTAGCAGCTCAGTTTGTTTAGCAATTATTTCTATTTTCTATTGTCATCATATTTTCAGAGATGATGGTTTTGAAATAGCCTTTGACCTTTATTTTTCACAGTTGTGCATGCAAACGCTGCATTGGAGAAACAGTCCCTTGATCATGTCCCAGTGCGGTTCTAAAGGATCTCCTATCAATATTAGCCAGATGATTGCCTGTGTTGGTCAACAATCGGTTGGTGGTCGTCGTGCACCTAATGGATTCATAGATCGAAGCCTTCCTCACTTCCCTAGAAAAGCAAAAACCCCTGCAGTAAGTTCCGTACACTTTTTAACCAGTAATTCTATGTGTATGTGACATGTACTGTCAGTATGAAACCTACACAAAATATGCAGCATCTTGTCTTGAGCATTGCATCCCCCTCCCCCACAACCTACTTCTTGTTTTCACATTGTTTGGAACTAGGCACAAACAATTGATAATGATTTAAGATAATTTGGAGTCTGGATGGAGCACAATTGAAGAACCTTTAAGGATTATAGGGCACGAGGTAGATGAACTTTGGGACAGAGTGAAGGTTCTGGGCAGCTTTATGGGCATCTATTTCGGCTGATTTTAGAGATTATGCCCATCCTTTTATAATGTTGGATTTTTTAGCAGCTCTGAATCAAGATTAGAATTTTTCGTTTATCATGTTCTATTTTACATCTTTTTGAGTTGTAGTTTCTTGTATTTACTTGTTCCTTCCTAGATTGTCGATTCCTTGTCCACTCTTTGTAATTAGCTTTCCTACTTTAATAAAATTATGTCTCTTTTCAACACAGAAAAAATCTTTATTTTGTTTGAGGAGAATTACTTTCTAAAAATATTTTCTGCAATTTTCATATTTAATGCGACTTAAAACATTTTGTCCACTCTATGTGTTTCTTAGTCTGGAAAAAAAAACTTCTCACTAGTAATACAAGATGTATCTTAGGACTAGCTAAAAAGTTGGATCATATCTGACTGCATCACTAACTGCTACCATTCATGAGCATTCAGTGGTGGACCCAGAATTTAACTTTTGCAGGAGCGAACTTAAATGCTAAATTGACTAGACCAAAAATTCTAAAACAGCATAACCGAAACATAGAAATCAATAATGAAGCAACATTTAAGAACTAGAGAGAAGGATATATAAAATTGCATGGGTATGAAACTGATATTCTCTGAAGGGGCAGCCTATGCTAGGTCCTAAAGTTTAAGTTTAACTAGAGTTCCTTCTGGCTCTAAAACATGTTCTTTAGTAAGTAAAAACAGGTCTATAAAAAATTGAATTATAAAATTCATTGTCACTTAGGTAATGCATAATGAGAGATAAATTATGAAACATCTTTCAACATTGTGGTGGAGAACTTTTTTTTGTTATTCTTCATCCTTGTTTGTGTTTATAGCTCTAATATATATCTTGTTTTTAGGAAACCATTGGTCTATATTCTCGTGATTAAGGGTCATTCTGTTATTATTTATGCAGGCTAAAGGCTTTGTTGCTAGTTCCTTTTACAGTGGCTTGACAGCTACAGAGTTCTTTTTCCATACTATGGGCGGGCGAGAGGGGCTTGTCGATACAGCTGTATGTTAAATAGTTCTTACATTATGAAGCTTCTAAATCACATTATTAATCTGTGCATTTTTTCTATACTACTTGATTTGGACCTGAATTTTGCAACTCTTCTCATTGCATGACTTGTCAAATTTGCATATGGCATGCTACTGGAGCATTGATACAGCTAAAATATATTGGATGATAAAGACAATTCTAGATGGATATTAATACAAATGAGGCTACTGCCTGATAAACTTGTACATTTGCCCACTTAGACTTAAGAGTAGTAGCTATTTTATGACATTGTTACTGGCCAAGCTCATTACTCTGGTAGTCGGTCTCATTTGTGTATTGCATGAGTTGATATAAATTGGTAGTCCTGTATCCCAAAAACAGTCTAACTGTTTTTTTTATAATTAGTTTTTAAGGAAGCATAAGTGTTATTACTAGTACCAGACAAGGTTATAAGAAAATGCAACATAGAGGACAAGAAGTCCACTTCAGTCAAACAAGCAGAATCTTTTTTTGAAACAATCGATAGTCTACATTACTCAAAATTAATCTAATCTATGGGGAGGGGGATTCGAACTTCGGTGCAAGGGGGCAGACTCACTGCCCTGGCCAATTGGCTAAACTTCTGCAAACAAGCAGAATCTTAAACTACATCAAAAACATCAGACCCAAACATTTAACCTACAGCAAGCTACCAATAACAAAATATCTGAAAAAGATACATCCCTAAAATCTATAGAAACTGATGCCCAGAGCAAACCACAACCTGACATTGTCTCGTTAGTCCTCAACCCATCTCCCTCCTACTATAATCCTTGAAGATTCTTCTGTTTCTCTCCATCTAAACCACCCAAAATATAACTGAAACCATGCATCCCTGGATGACCTTGGCCTTCTTCATACTAGCTGATACTTTATGCTTCTCACAAAGAAATGAAATACAACTGATTGGAATTACCCGATACACCTTTCAGCCATAGCCAAAAACTCGCTGCAAATTCAAATGTAAAAAAGGTGGTCGACAGTTTCCTCCCTCTTTTTACACATTATACACCAATGAAAAAACCCAGTTGAATCTAGCCTCCATCTTCTTGCATCTGTCCTGGTGAGATATAAAAGAACACTATCTACTAGTAACAGCATCAAGATGATTTTCCCAGCTCAACAAATTCCTTCTAAACCCAAAATTACATCTTACAGGATAATTAGAAGATTCAACGAAATTGGATTATGTAATTTAGGAAACATAAAGCCATGGAGACCCTGTGCGCCATAGAGACTCATTTTCTGTCTGAAACCTCCACAGCCACTTGCCCAATAAAAGCCTTGGTTTTGGTCTCTGAATTACCTATTCCCAAGCCTGCCTTATCTTTGCTTTGAGACACTAAATCCCATCTGACTAAGTGGTCTTTCTTGTCCTCCCCAAATCCAATGGAAATTTCCTCACAAAACCAGCTACCTCACTAGGTATCTTAAATAAAGAAATGCAATAAGTTGGCAAGCTTCCAAGCACAGCTTGAGTTAAAGTAAATCACCTCCCTTTTGAGAGAAAGACCTTCTTCCAACTTTGAAACCTCTTTTTCATCTTCTTTATTACCGGATTCCTAAACCTTGCAGCTCTAGGATTCCCTCCTAAAGCAAGGCCTGAATATTTTAGAGGCCAAGACAGCCATGACTTTGCCAACCATTCCTAACACAGCATCATAACCTTGTTTTTTGTTCATATGTTCAAATTACGGTGATGCTTGTTTAAGGTTAAGCACATGTAAGGCTTAATTTTTAAATTTTATGGGAATGAGGTGGAGTGTTAGTATTGTTGAGCTTGGTCCGTTGTTGGGCCTATTTACAAATGGCTTAAGCTTGATGGTATTTCACAGCTGTATTTATTCTCTATCAAGTACAAGGCACAAGAAAATATGAGTTCTTTTTTCAAGGAATACAATGAGCTTGAGGTCGTCTAGAATGGATTTTGGGAAGTTGATCTAGTATTGAGTTCTTGATAGCATTTTCTGCTCATTTCCATAAATTATCATAGCTCGTAGGATCCTTGAGCTAGAAGTTGTGGTCTGTGATTCAGAGTTTGGGTTTTGTGCTAAATATTGTGAATTATTCACATTTTTTGTTTCTATTATGTTTATATATTCATTCAATGTGATGCTACTCTTATTTCATATGTGTAATCAATGGAAACTAGACATGAAATATTGTCACTGATATTGTCTGATGGTGTAAAGTAAGATATATATCAAAACCTCAGGCCTTGCTGGAGCCGTCATCTCTTGGATTTATGTGGGTCACTATGGCACAATGGTGCTTGAGAATAACATTTGAATGCATTGGTTTTTGTGGGGTTTGATTCTATCAGCCAAAGAGAGTGTTGTTTGGCTTGCATTTTTTATTTATATGGTTCTCTTGTGACCATTGCAGGTGAAAACAGCTGATACTGGGTACATGTCTCGTAGATTGTCGAAAATTTTAGAGGACCTATCTGTCCAGTACGATAACACAGTACGAAATGCAAGTGGATGCATAGTTCAATTTTGTTATGGGGATGACGGTATGGATCCTGCAATGATGGAAGGAGAAGGGGGAGCTCCTTTAGATTTTCGTCGATTGTTTTTGAAAGCTAAGGCATGAAACCCTTTATTTAATGATTCGGAATTAATTGTAATTTTTTCATTGTTGAGTTGATAATGTTCATTTACAGGCCACGTGTCCTGCTGGAGAAAATGGAAGCTTGTCCCTTGAAGAAGTGTCTGAGATCGTGAAAGACCGGCTTTCAAAACAAGATATGACTCCTGATCGTGGTTGCTCTGCAGGTTTCAAAAGTTCTTTAGAGGAATTCCTGGATAAATATGCAAAAGAATTAAGAAAAACACATGATACTTTTGTGTTGGATCAAAGTCCGGCTTGGAAGGAAAAGTCTGCTAGTCTGGAGAAGATTGTCCAAAATATTTCTGGTGTTACTTGTAAACAGCTCGAGGTACTTGTTTTCTTATGTTCTAAAATTGGTCACCTTTCTCTCTCTCTCTCTCTCTCTCTCTCTCTCTCTCTCTCTCTACATATTTGTATGTCTGTATATATGTACGTACCTCTACATATATGCATGAAACTCCGCAGTGCGCTTGTGCCAAAAATACGTTGGTCTAGGGTGTTTGAATGTTCAATGTGTTTTTTGCGAGTGCATTGCAGACATTCACACTGGATTTTTTCCACACACACACACATATATATATGTATGTATGTAATGTGCATGGCATGGTTAATATTTATATATATATATATACACACACACACACACATATATATCAATGGTATATGTCAATGGGCATGCCACGTAATGTGATCTATAATATAACGGTTAATTTTTTATGGAAAATTTTCTGTGCTTTACATGAAGCAAAGATTAGGTAGATAGGAGAGAATGGTGTGGGTCGGAGCATTTTGTGGTGGGGGTTTCTTTGAGGTGAAGGCTTTCAATGCAATTGTATTGGGGAAGCATCATGGTTCTTTCTCTTGACGAGAAGTCTGGAATCCAAAATTGGGTTTCTTTATTTGGACTCGGTTCCTGATAAATTTTTTGCCACTATTAATGTGATACATAGAGGATAGTTTTGATATATTATATGGTGTACATGGGCCAGACAGGTGGTGTCAGATTTCCATTACAGTAGAGGTATGGGTTTCATTGTTTGGGATCTACTGGGTGTTCGTAGGACTGTGAAGGACATGCTTCATGCTTGTATGATGGCAGAGGAGATCTATTAGAAAGTTTGGAAAATTGTTCCATCATGCAGGTTTTGGTATTTTTGGTTATAATGGAATAGAAGATGGGCTGCAGTTTCTAAGATGACTTTTTGGGTGGACAGATAGAAGCCCTTCACCTTTGTGTCTTCAGAGTTTAGATTTTGTTCTTTTGTGCTTGACCTAATGCTTTACTGCTGCTGTTTTCTAATTAAATCTTTACACGGTATTTGACAAAAATAAAAAAAAAAATTGTTCCAATCCCAAATTTTGGAATGTTTGAATGCTAAGTGCCAGGCTTTCAGGTGAGAGGATAGCTACAACTTATAGAAATCAGTCTATGTCTGATGTGGTTTATTGAAGGAGGAGAGTTGTTTTGCAGTTTGAGTTTCCATCCAATAAGCTTAGGCTTTTGCTTATAAGAGTGAGTAATTGATGTTGAACTTAGCTGTTTCCTTTTTCTAACTGGTCTCCAGCAAATCAAGCTCTTGTCTGGTCTTGATTTAGCACTGGTGGTGAAAAGTTACCTCAATCAGATCTATTAACTCTCTTCTGTTTCGGCTTTAGTGAGCAGTGTTAATTGTCAATTTGTATGTTTCTACTCACTGTGTTATGCAATCTGTGTTGGTAGTTTGATTTCTGTAATGGCATAAATCCTCCTTTGTTGGGGCTGTCATTTGTACTCAAATCTTGAATTTTCCTCTGTTTAATCAATGACATTGAATGATTTTCACACCCAAAAAAAAACTGTATTATGTAACGTTTGAGTGTTGTCTTGGTGTCCATTGTATACCTTTGTGTGCTAGAGTTTGCCCTTCATATTTTCTAGAGTTTGTTGCCTCTATTAAATTTCCTTTACATCCAAATTGTAGGTTTTTCTCAATACTTGCATTTCTCGTTATCATTCAAAAAAAGTCGAAGCTGGAACAGCAATTGGAGTAATTGGAGCTCAAAGTATTGGCGAACCTGGGACACAGATGACACTGAAAACTTTTCACTTTGCTGGGGTTGCAAGCATGAGTATCCTTTGTTCATTTGCTTATCTATTTTGAGGGAAGATAAATATATATCAACTTCATGTCCTTTTGGATATTTACTGGCTGTGTTTCAATTTGATCCTTAACAATATGTTAGACGTTACACTTGGAGTCCCTCGTATCAAGGAAATAATAAACGGAGCAAAAAAGATAGTACACCCATTGTCACTGCAATACTTGAGCATAATAATAATGCAAAATTCGCACGGGTGGTGGCAGGTCGGATTGAGAAAACAATGCTTGGGCAGGTATGTATGTTACTAATTTGTTAGAGATGCTGTGAATTTAACTTATATTTTTGTTTGCATCATGTATTGATGTGCTTCAAGTTTTCAACTGAAAGTGAAAAGTCAACAATGCAAATTGGCGTTTCTCTTTCTCTAAGTCTTTGGATTGCTAGGTTAATGGTTTTTTTAACTGTGAGTTGGATTGTTCAGCAACTACTTTGTTAGAAAGTCAAACAAGTGGTTTGATATGTTTCGGGATGTTTTAAGTAAAGATTGATGTTCTGGTTGTAGTTTATGTTATTTCAGGTATAATGGTTTGTTGGACTCATATGGATCTAAAATTATTGAACAACTAATTTGATATTTCTCAAATTTATTGTTTCTGTTGACTTGCATAGTGCTGTCTCCTCTCCAACTCCATGTATGATCTTACTTACAAATTTGGATATTATTATGAAGGTCTCTAAGAGTATAAAAATTGTAATGACTTCAAGATCGGCATCCATAGTCATCACTCTTGATATGGTCATGATTCAAGATGCACACTTGTCTATAGATGCTAATGTCGTAAAAGAATCAATTTTACGAACTCCGAGAATCAAACTGAAGCAAGAGGTGAGAATACGTGTTAGTTTTCTAAATTTTTTTATGCTCTTAACTTGTTAATATCTCATGGTCACATCTACTATGCAGCATGTTAAGGTTTTGGATATCAGAAAATTGGAAATTCTTCCTCAGGAGGCTGATAGAAGTAGACTCCATTTTAACCTCTACTATTTAAAGAGTATGCTCCCAAAAGTTATAGTAAGGGTGAGGCTTCTTGAATTTCTTTTTCCTGAATATTGCTTTTTATGGATGACACTTTTTTTTTTTTTCTTGTTTCAGTTTGCCATGCTTAGAATGTTTGGTGCAGATGTGATTCATTACATTCTTTCAATAACAGGGTATAAGCACTGTTCAACGTGTTGTCATTGATGCAAAAGAAGTTAAAAAGAATAAAAAGGATCTTGAAGTTACATGTGCTGATGGTGATAAAAGAGAAGAAAAGGAGTACAAGTTGTTTGCAGAAGGGTGAGTTTGTTCTGAAATTTATTTTGCTAGTTTTAGTAGCTTTTGAACCGGCTTCATGTTACACCTCTTTAAAGTATTGTGTTGGCATATGTTTGTTCCCCATGTTTTATTTTAGGTCTCATGCAAGTTGGTGATTCATATATCTTTCTATTGGTGTCGTTCCGCATACTTCTTGTTGCACATTTAGTTAGTTGTCTTTTCCAAATTGGGTGGTTTATTCATGTTGCCATGTCAATTTTCAGCGGCTGAACTTAGTAAACAAATTTATTTATCACAAAATCACTTCCAGAGAGAACACTACCCAGGTTGGTTTGGCCTGTGCTTCAGTAACTTCGCCTTTTAATAATGATCAACATTCCCAGTAAGAAAGCTCCAAACAGGAATCTCTCTATGTACTTGTCTTCCACTTCTGTTCTGGAAAAGAAGGAAGATCAATCAACCGATGAACCATAGGAGCCAAACGTGATATATTTCAGACCCTAGTCATGTGTTTCCCCCATGAAAGAAAGTTTCTAGTTTTCATTAGTGAAGCTGCCTTATCGAGAAAAGATTGTTTTTTTTTTAAAGGAAACAAATTTTATTGCAATAAACAATAAAATTCAGAAATGCCAAGGTGGCCACAAAGAAACAGATACAAAGAAAGAGCAACTAGACTGAACAAACCCTAAGCTACTAGCAAAAGAACCCCAGTAGCACACACACAACTTATAGCTAGGAAATGGCTGCTTTCCAATCAGCCAAATAACCCTAAAGGACATATCTCTAAAGACTGAAGAAGTCGAGATCCATAGTGAAGAACATAGTCTAACTTTCTCCCATAATTCCTCTGTTTCATGACCTGCTTGGTCGTAAAAAATTAATCTGTTTCGTTATAACCAAACCACCCAAAGAACAGCCAATACACTACAGCCCCATAAAACATTGGCTTTCTTCCCGTTCCCGGGGATTCTGTGCTTCTCGGACAAGAGAGACTGGCAGTCCTTGGGCATGACCCAACTGACTCCGAACTCCCTAAACAATCGAAACCATATGTTCAAAGTCACCGGGCACTGTAAGAAAAGATGGTCAGTCGATTCTAAGCAGTTCTTGCAAAGATGCTCTACTGAGGGCTAAGACAGGAAAAGGGTCTTCTTCTTTGAAGCATGTCACACGTATTAGCCTTCCCATGAGCCATAATCTAAGCAAAAACTTTCACTTTAGGAGGGGCCTTAGATTTCCAGATCAAATCATGTTGCTGGAATATATTGTCAGCTTCATTGAGGAGCAAAAGTCTGTAATAAGATTTGACAGGAAAACACCCCGTTGCTTAGCAAAGAAAAGATTATCATTATCCTGAATGAAGGCAAACATAATAGATGAGAAATATCCAAAAATGATGTGGAAGAGGGTAACGAGAGGGTTGTGATATGCTAACATTATTGCTGCCTTATCTTTAATCCTTTGAATTTCTTTTTCCCTTTCCTGTCTTGCTTCATATGTTGCGACGATGCAAGTATCTTATTAAAAGTATTAGTATATTTCCTATGATGAGAGGTGCCCTCAAAGAACAGGCTAGTTTCATCGCTGGCATGACAGAAAGCAAGAAAACTAAGTGGATTATGCGCTATGCAATATAACGACGGGCGTGAGCAGTTTTGAATTAATGTGCTTCTAGTATTTTTTATCATATTGATACTTTAAGTGCTAGCTGTTATTTACTTGACAAAAAAAGTGAGATTCTAAAAGCCAGCTGTTGTTTCTTTAATCTTAATATCTCTTGTGCCAACTTTTAGCACGGGTCTTCTGGCGGTAATGGGCACTGAAGGAGTTGATGGTTGTAAAACCACAAGTAATGATGTTATGGAAGTGCAGCGGACACTTGGAATTGAAGCTGCGAGAGTTTGTATCATTGAGGAGATAAAGCATACTATGAAATCGCATGGAATGAACATAGATGATCGCCATATGATTTTTTTAGCGGATGTGATGACGTATCGGGTGAGTAGTTTCCGTTGATACTGAATCTTTTGACTGGAAAGCTAAAAAGAAAAATTGGAATACACTAATATATTAGAGATATGCAAATGTGGTGAGGATGTATATTCATGTGTTAATTATTTTGCATGACAGGGTGAAGTTCTTGGAATCACAAGATTCGGTGTTCAGAAGATGGACAAAAGTGTTTTGATGATGGCTTCATTTGAGCGGACAGATGATATTCTATTTAATGCATGCGTAAATGGGAGAGTTGACAAGGTTGAAGGAGTAAGTGAAAGCATAATCATGGGTATACCAATGCAGATAGGCACTGGAATATTTAAAGTTAGACAAAGGTGAGAATGTTATATTTATACATGAGTTTTAAAGTCTGGATCTTTATATTTTCTTATGTTGCACATGTATGCCCCTGATTTTTCAGTAATTTAGATTTGGAAGTGATAGGGAAGTGTGGAATATAATATGTCCTCATGATATGAATATTTGGGAGGTAATGCTGCACTAACCTTCCAGAACTTAATAACTTATCAAAATATATTTCACCGTATTTTTCGGTCAACTCTGGTTACAACTTCTGCATATCTCCTGGAGAAGTTAATTCTGTACTTGCCCAGTCTCCTGGTTTTACCATATCAAATGTGCAGTCGGCATGCTGTCAAGCTGACTATTTGTTAAAATTAAATGGATCAACTCCATCCTGTCTTAGAATATCTATTAATGAATCATCTGCTTTTAGTTTTCTTTAGACCATCCGTCCTACAGGTGGTATATGTGATAGCAGGTTGTCTGTTTCCTTCTACTTCTCTATATAACAAGAGACATTCATGGATATTCGAGAATGGCATAAAATATCTGCTTTCAGTATTACTCCCAATGCGTATGAATATTTTCTTTTTCTTGGTTTTGATGCACTAACTGCCTGTTGATGCCGGCTTTCTTAAGTGAACCTCCCAGAAGCTTTAACCAAATTTTTTTTCCCCATGAGCAGAGTTTCTTCTGATTTGAGGCAGCCCACATATTTGGGACCAAATTCAGACGTGGAACTGCATTATGGGCCACGCCCAAGTCTAACTTGAGCGGAAGAAAAAATAGTTGTAAATCACCTCATTTTACCAAAGCAAATGCATATGTTGCCTTCATGTTTCTATATGAGAATTGACTGAAGCATTGTGATGGTCCTGGAAGACTAGTGCAGAATGTCAAATGAAGATGGGGGGCGTGGTAGCAATCCAATCTTCGGCTTGATTACCGGATCATGCACATGCTCTGCTAATTGAACTGAGAATGTTGAATGAAGATGGGGGACATGGTACATGTCAGATTTCTAGTCATTTGATGTAAACTTGTCAGATTCATTGCGGCTTTAGCTTGCCTACAAGATTTGTGCAAAGACAAGTAGTTTTCCCAATTTAACATTATACTCGGTACTGTATACTTGTATATACTTTTGATAGTTTTGAGCTTCAAAATTGGCATCATGTAACTTTGATAGAGTGAATGTTGAGAAACCTAAAAAATATGTTTCGCAAGTCGTCTCGTCATGGTGCTCTCGATTGCTACTTAAACATACATAACAGCAGCATGTAAGCACTTTGGACAAGATCTCCCGTCCCAGTAGTCTTTAGCAAAACCAAAATGGAGCTCAAAGAGGAAACCTGAATGTAGGTTGGTTTGTTATGATTTTTCTTGCTCCGACAGTGCTCTTTTCCATTCATTCTTTTATGTCACCGGCTCTTTTTCTAAAAGATGTTCTCTAAAGTAATTTTATGGAAGGATTAATTGTAATTAAAAAACTTATTAGAAAGTGATGGTAGAGTAGAATAAGATATGGCAATAGCGCCACTCCAGAAGGATTGATTAAAGCAGGAGAAGAATATACAGAGACTGATCCAGAAAACTAAAGAAATGTTGCTTTTGTGAACTTGGTTCAGCTTGGATAATCACACACGGTTATTTGCAACTGGGTATTTTCCTGCTCCGATACATGTTTGATAAAAGCTCGTCTCCACCAGACCTCAAATGCCTTCTGAATGTTTGGACAGTCGTCGCCCTTGTTTAGAAATCTATCAAACCAATTGAGCAAGATACCCTGTTGCTGCTGCAAGGGCAGTGTAAGAATGGTTTGGCTTATCCCCTCTTCAACCAGTTTCTTATCAATAGATCTAAAAGAAGCCCTCCTCATCCATCCAAAGTCTTCATAAAGAGCTTCTAGCCATGTAGATAGCAAAGAAAATCTTGTTTCTTTGGGCACAAGCAATTGTCTGCTCCCAATTGCAATGCATAGCTGAGCAGTGATTCTACTGATTTCGTGTCGGTACATGGTTGGGATCTTTGAATGGAGGGCTGCGAGCTCCTTCTGATCAGCCCACAATTTCACAAACTCATCACCCATTTTCTTGTCTACCAGAATATCAACAATCCACTGCATGTTATCAGCTTCTCTTGCTATCTCCGCCATTAAAACCCCGCGATCCCTCCTACTGTCATCCATGCCCGAGGCTTCAGATAGGCACAGGACAAGAGAACTCAGACACCGATGGCAAAGATGGTAAAGGGTTTCTTTAGAGACATCAAGCCTATTATTGCTGCCACTGGCTGCATCTTCTCTAAGCAACCGAGAGATGAGAGTCTTCATTTCCCGACGAGCCCTATCGTCTTTTGCTTGAAGAACACCGGTCAGCAGCCTCATAAAGATCTCATCGGCTCTTGCAGAAGTGGATGGTTCAGATGACACTCTGAGGAGAACTTCACTGGCCAAGTCATCATGAAGCTGAAGTTCATTGAGCTGAGATATAACTTTCCCCTCTTCTTCCTCAGACCATGGAACAGCTTTCAAATACTCCAAGCATGAGCCAATCCCCTCATCATACATGATAGCAGCAGATACCTACAACACAAAAGTAATTTGTACAAATATTCAACATCGCAAACTCAATGAACAAAAAACATATTACTCTTCCTTATAGTCCAAACATATCCTCAAGAACCCAAATTAATACAGCTACCCAGCTAAAATCAGACAGCAAAAAATCCCAAAAAAAAAAATAACAGAACAAAAATTCAATCTTTTGCACTGCAAAATGGAAGATGGGACTGTTTGTTTTTAAAAACGTTATTGGTTTTTTCGTTTGTACTTCTCTAATTTTGGTAAAATTAGTTTTGCTTATTTTCAAATTTCGTGTAGCTTTTACACATTGCCCAAAGACAGAGACTTGTTCAGTAAACGAAACTGACTCTCCGATTAATTGGGCTAGCCTCAGAATTTTTCCTGGTATTCACACTTATACCATTGATCTCGAAAGTGAAAACCAATAACCAAACAAAAGATTTCTGCCTCACCCAAACACTTTCTCAGCAACCAAACACAGGATAAGACAAACTAGAAATAGAAATGCTGATAGCTACAGTCAAGAAAAGGCGAAAGTAAAAGCCAAAGCACATACCTTTAGCAAGCCCAAAACCCTAGAGACCTCCTCGCCCATGAACCTCCTCTTCAAATCTTCACAATACATCAACACCACAGTTTCCACATACACCTCAACATCGTCGCAGTCCGAAATCTCGACACAGTGAGAAACCCCGCGATCTTTTCGGAGCTTATCGGCAAAAAACCGGCTTTTCGCGGCTAAAACGCTCTTGTGCACGTCCATGGTGACCCTGAACCCGTCCTTGGCTACCACAGTGAGCCTCACGTCACCGGATACTAGCCCTCCCCAATTGGGGTTTCGGAACGGTGCGTTTTGGAGGAGTTTGTGGACTTTTTCGTGGACTTTTCGGTCTGCGAGCTTGGAGTCTCGGTGTTGCTCATCGGACATCATCTCGTAGAGCGTTTGGGACTGACTCTGGCGAGTTAAAGACTGAGTCGACCCGGCGAGTTGAGGTGGTGGGGGAGGAGAAGAGAGGGTCTTGGAGGGCGAGGAAGTGGGAGAGTAGAGCTTGGATATGGATCTTGATGGTGAGAATGAGAGCGTTTGATCGGAGATGAAGCCCTGTTTGATCATGGCTGAGACCTCTCGAGATTTCAGTGCGTTCTCGGCTGCCATTGGAGCTCTGGAAGCTCACTGAGAGAGTTGAGTGGCTGAGCAAGAAACCAAGTACTCGGATTCAAGTGATGGGTTCTTGAAGAATTGGAGAGAGAGTGAAGCGGGTAAGAAAATCAATCAAGAAGTGAAATTTTCTGGGAAGGTAGAGAGAGAGAGTGAAGAGGGAAATTATGGGGGTGTGGAGAGAGGAGAGAGTGAAGAGGGTAATTAATAAAGAATAGTTTCCTGGGAAGTAGAAGTAAAATATTTTCCGGGAAAGTGGAGAAAGTAGGAATCCAAGAAAATTGAGAGAGAGAGAGAGAGAGAGAGAGAGAGGTCTGTTAATGGTGTAAATGTTTAATAACGAACCTAAGAAAGAAAAAAGAAAAAAACTGTTTCTTTTGTAAAAGGAAGAAGGTAGCATTATTAGGGAGGGGACTAAAATAGCTGCACACTGAGTAGCTTTTTTGTTTTGTTTGCTTTGCTGTAATTACGGGTATGGAGGAGGAAGAGGAGGAAGGCGGCTATGGACCCATATGTATGATGTAAATAATCTTTTATTAGATGGCTCAGTCTCTGCTTATAAGTGCTAAACTTCATTAGAAAAAATACGAAGCTGTCAGAGGACAGAGGCCATGCTGATGCTACCCATTAGTTTATTTGTGCCTCTTCTTTTCTCTAAAATGGATCTTACAAACTTATTTTAGATGGGTTTTAGTTTGTTTTGATTTTTGATCTTGGATGTTTGGTGATAATGGTTTTGGTTTAGCCCAGTAGGTTGGAGATTCTTCATGTTTGTTTGGTGCAGAGCAGACAGTAGAGAGTGCAAATCCAGATTTTAGTAAATAATAATCACAGTTGGTAACAATGATGATAATAATGATAACAATGTGAGATTTTTTTTCTCCTTTTTTTCCTTTTATTTTTTTATTTTTCTATTTTGGCTGGGGGTTGATAAAAAAGAGAGAGTTAGTTGCAGAGGAGGACCTAGAAATTCGGGATATAAAAATGGGAGCAGAAGAAGTCTGAGCTTTCTGTGCAGTAGTACACACTGTCATGTGTTTGATGCCTGATGCTATAAGCCTGCCATTGCAACAAACTACAAGCATCCAATCATTGCCCACCTAATCTTAAGGGCGTGTCTCAGATGAGAAACAGTCATTTGGGTTCAATCTAACTTAACAAAAGTTTTATATAACTTACTTGCATTATGTATGGCAATGCCATGTTTGGTTATCAGAATCTTTTTTTCACATTGCTTTGTTGAGCCTGCGTTATGCTAATCACTGATTTTTAACTGCTGATGTATTGTGGGAGTTTTTATGTATCCAATAGTAAAAAATTGTGATCATCAACGATTAACGATAGCATTATTCTTCGTTTATGTAAAGATAGCATTATTCTTCGTTTATGTAAAGATGATTTTCTTTTAAGGTAATAGGGGATGCACAGATTACTTGGATGGGCGGGAATGCCATATAAGAATTAATGAATGTTACAACCAAGCATGATTATAATTCATAAAACAAAATCATGAGCCACGTGGGTGGACCAAACCGAGCAAGGATGTTCAAGACAACACCAAGAAGGCATCATTGTGGTGTGCAAGGGTTGCCCCATTGGCTTTCTTGTGCAAAGTCAATAATATATAATAGAATGAGGCTTGAGATTATTAATTTTTGGTCAAAGAATGAGGCTTAAGATAAACCGCCCAATAAATGCAAAGAAATAGGTAAAGATGTACATAAAACTAGAGCTACCTCTACCTGTGTGTGAGAAAGAAGCATTAACTAGTAGGGTGACTGTTGGTTGCTTGAAGCTTCCACATGAGCAGCTTGCAATAATTTTTTTAAGAAAGAAAAATAAAACCCTTCTTCTGTGGGACTTACCACATGACAAAAGACCCACAGGTGCATATGCATATACAACAATTTGTTGGGAGAGTTTTGACCATGTTTTTAACATTCAAATCACAACAAACTGGCATTTTGTGACATTCTTGCTACTCATGATCGACTCGAAGATTTCTATACATATAAAAGTTCCACACGACAGAATTAGAGAAATTAATGTCTCTTTCTCTCTCGCTCTCAATACTTTTGTCGGACTCAGCAAACATGACAACAGACTTTCAAAAGTGTAATGAAAAGGAGATGTGATATTTCAGCTAAATATTTTGGATACTTTCCTATGAACTTTTCCAAAGCATTACAATTCGTTATGACTTTTCGATTGGTTGTTTTATACAGGTCTAAAACATCCAAGAAAAACCTTGTAAATGTTACCTAACAGTCTCTTTTATAGGTTCCCGTCTTTGTCTGACATAGTATTAGAGCTCTATTTACATGACATCTATGTTCGAAACCACCCGTTCTTATTGTTCACTTTTTTGTTGATTTGCAATGTGAATGGTGAAGGGGGCTGTATCTAATCATTTATCTCCATCTACATTTGTCTGCTTCTCGGCCTCTTCACAAGTAGGAAGAGACTATATGTTGTTGGCTCTTTCCCTGACAGCTTAAGTTTTGATATCCGAATGTCTATGTGTCTACGTTCGGATAGGCATGTATTCAAACTCAGAGAAGCATTGAGAATAAAAAATGCAAACTTGAATTTGTTGTTGATACAGGACATTTGGTGTTCCATTCATAGTAGAATTGAGCCATGGTGAACAAAGAAGTAGAGAACATGCATAGATTAAGAAGG
Source organism: Prunus salicina (assembly GCA_020226455.1). Lineage (NCBI taxonomy): Eukaryota > Viridiplantae > Streptophyta > Magnoliopsida > Rosales > Rosaceae > Prunus > Prunus salicina. The sequence goes on along the minus strand of CM035342.1, from coordinate 30,204,649 downwards.
ACAGAAACATAAACAAACAGGATGAATGAATTTAATTTATTTACAAAACTTTTAGAGTACAAACTGACATAGATTACAGAAACATTTCACACAAAACAATGGTTAAAACCCTGATCAAGTTCCATCAACAAAGTGCAACAGCATCCAAGATTAGCCCTCTATGAAATATTGTCAACCTTAACGCACAAGCAGATCAATTAGTTTGACCTGAATTCTTCAGCAAGATGATGGGGGTTTTCCAGAGCCTGTCTTCGTGGTTTCGCAAGTGAGATGCAGTTCAAGTACTCAAATGTGCAGCAGATGATATTTCTAATTGAGAAAGCAAACAAGGTGTAAATCATGCTGGCAACAGCATAAACCTTTTAGAATATGTTTGTCTGTAAATCTTGCATCTCAGGATCCACAGCATTTGCTTCCTTCTCGGCTTCAGTTTTTGCAAAGAGAGGTGTATCGAGTTGAGGAGGTTTCTGCACATTAATATAACCTTATTGAATTTTCTTAATTTATAAGCTTGAATTACAATTCACATATATGATACATTTTATACTTCATGCATTGCAATTTGCAAGGTTTTTGGTGTTACCATGCAGCGGACGAGAGCCCAGTTGACACCCTTGAAGAAGGGGTGGCGCTTAATTTCATTTGCTCCTTCCTGTGAGCCCAGTCTATTTTTGGGATCGCGGTGCAACAACCGATACATTAACTGCTTTGCTTGAAGACTTGCCTGCATCAAGACACAATGCCTTTAGCATATAGAGAGGTAAGTTTTCACTCTGTGTTTTCTATATATGTTTAACTCAGAACTCTAGTTTGGTAAGGAAAAATAAAGTCTAAGTTCAATGAACTGCTATTTTCTATAGATCCTAATGACTCCAACTACAACATACAAACAATCATAAATACGTTTTGAGACGCATATGCACATACAGACATATATATGCAAAGAAATACACATTTATATAGGTATGTATTTGCATACATGCAAACAGTAAATCTCACCGATATACTTCCTGGAAACTTAAGATCCTTGTGAAGAATATTGGCAAATGTCTTTTGCCTTGTTTTCCCCCTGAATGGTGTATAGCCATAGAGCATTTCATAGATAAGAATACCTAAAAAAAGATGCAGTAGATCAGCAAATTAAGATGCCAGATGGAAGGTGATTAGTTTAAATTTAGTCTTGCATGTGTTTGTGCTGAAGTAAATGCTACTATATGCTTGCTTGTTTAGAGTCCAGTCATTTGATGCACAACTCATGCAAATTGATCAGTAACAAATTTGAAGAGTTACGGTATTCCCATGATCAGGAGATGAAGATATTTCCTCATCATTCTTATGCACAGGTTACATATTATAAGTAGAAAGAATCGTTGAGCACAAAATAGAATAAATTACTTACCAAGAGCCCACCAGTCCACTGCACTAGTATGGCCTGCTCCAGTTATGATTTCCTGCAAGTGGAAAATACATAGAGCAGTCAATATAAAGATCCTGAAGTTTGACATAACTTGAAAGTTCTAATCCATTCGCAATTTAATTGTGAATAGAGAAACATCTCATCAGGAAGGTAATGAAACAGTTTTGGTGAGATGGTGACAAACCATCTCATTTGAGAAACAAGGACGAGTATATCTTCTTACTTCCTGATGATGGGAATTTTATTTTACTTTTATCCTACATAAGATTTCTATACCTTTATAAACTTACAACTGTAGAACATTAAATCATCTGGAAGGTATAATGAAACAAAATTCCATTGAGATGGGAGGGTATCGGAAGCAAGGATAAATTTCCTATTTCCTTCCGGCTGATCAGGATTGTATACGACTTGATTCCACATTAAATTTCTACACTTTAACTAGCACAACTAGAAAGTTAGACCTTAGCAACCAAACTCCTAATGGTAACTGGATTAAAAACTTTCAAGCCTAGCTATATTTAGTATGTTATGAACTTCATCAAGATGTTTTCACTTTCTGTATGACTAGCAATCAAACCAGAGGAAGCTTAAGTAACTAAACATGGAGATTTCTCATGTATAACTAGCAATTGAATGATTTCCTGTGGCATGTTATAGAATGGAACATAACAAGGGAATTCATCATAGCATATGCAACAGAGAAATATTGAAGTTTAATAATTTGCGTTACTGGTGCTTATGTCATGCACTTTTCCTATTAAAAAAAAAAGGTGTTGGTTATTTGAAGATAAGGGCATGAAGCGTGCATTTCTTCAATCAAGGAACTATTAAGAAAAATAATTAAAAAGATCATGACAAAGTGTCAGACCGGAGCTATGTACTCTTCAGTGCCAACAAAGGAATTTGATGCTCTCATTGGTTCAGCCATGAAGATTGGATTCTGTTGACCTTTATGTTGTTTTTTCTTTTCGTTTATGTTTGGGAGTAAAAGCTGAAAGAAGAACATAACCCAGTTAATAACAACTCTAGGAGGAGCCAATAAGATGAAATAGAATGGTGTCAATTTAACCTTTTATATTTTAAACAAAACCAAGGAGTGGAAAAGACTTTTTCTCGTCTAAAAATATCAAGGAATTTTTCTTTCAATTATTTTTTCTTTAAATAATAAATCTCCGAAGTAAGAAGATTAAAAGGTGCGATACCTGTGGTTTGCAAGCTGTTAAACAGGATAAATCAAAATCTGTCAGGGACACATGCCCATTGCTCTGAAGTAAAACATTTTCAGGCTTCAAATCCCTGTAAATTATACCTACAAGGAAGAAAACCAGAAGGGTCAATATAATAAGTTGAAGATGGAAGCATACATAAGTGATTACTATACTTTGTCAGGCAACTGCATATTAATATGGTGGGAAGTTATATATGAAATATTCCACTACAAACTTGAATTTGGTTTAATAGATATTTTAAAAATTCATGCTGTCAAATAAAAATTTCTTTAAATATTAAATATTAATTGGTATTGCATAATCGCGTCATTGTCCTTATTTATATGCATATATTAAATTAAAAAAGATGTGTGAATGATGCACACAACTTACCCAGACAGTGAAGATACTCCAATGCAACAACTACCTCTGCAACATAAAATCTACAAGCATCAACAGCACAACACAGAATTCAGTCAGTTCTTAATAATGAAATTCGTAAGACCATAGAATGGGAATCAAAGTAGCACACACTTGACCATAAAAAAATTTCCAATTGTGTCTTTTACCTAAGAATTATTATCATTTTTCATGTAATTTACCTCACAGAATCTTCCTTAAGGACCTTCGTGGGTTGTCTATCCAAAAGCACGAAGAGTTCTCCACCAGGGTAGTAATCAGTAATCAGGCACACATGTGTTTTGGTCTGCAAAGAATTTATAGATGTTGGAGTTTGAAGAAATGCATATGTAAGTAAAGCGACATCATTGACTCTTGGAAACTTGAAACCCAGCACCAACCTAAATGCAATGAGCCAAAAGCAAGAAAATGAATTTACAATTGCAAGCAAAGGTTTCTCTCTAGGGTGCTTAATAAAATAATTATCACCAGAAGTACGTCCTGACAGTTCCTCCAATTATCAGTAATTTGTAACTATCTTTTTACAGGTATTATTTATACTAGAGTTTCTAACCTGAAATGATGCATACAATGCAGGAAGAAAAGGGTGATCCAACATGTCGAGGATCTCTCTCTCTGCACAAGCTCTGTGCACCTGCAAGAAATGAATGAAAGGAGTCCTGTAAAGAGATATGAAAGTGGCAGTATAAAATGTTCCTAAAAACTTGACGCCTAATGATGAGTAAAAACAAGGTAAGCAGGGTACACAAAGTCAGTTTCAGATTTTCACTACGTACCTTGTTGCGATTGAGCATGACACCCTTATCCATAGCCTTCATTGCGAAGTAGTGGCCAGTTCCACAGAGTTCCACCAAATGTACACTGACATAAGCACATATAATGTTGAATGATTAAGCTGAGTTCACAACTAAAAAAACTGTTCTTACTCGTTAATGCATCAACCCCATGCCAGGGAGGCATGAAATTTAGTTAAAACATGGCATGAGAAGTTAATATTAAAGATCTATAAGTTTTATCGTTCAATGGATTTGAATCAGATCCACCAAGTAATTAAAATTCCTCAAGTTCCATGTACTAATACTGAAAATCTGAGGTAAAAATGCGACAAAAGAAAATACGAACCTGCCAGTATCACCAGATCCCAAGGGCTTTACAGGCCTAAAATGTTTCAATCCTATCTGCTCTCCACTATCTAGAATCTGCAATATCAGGGTTTACTCAGAAATCTACCATGATACAGAGGATGAAGATATTCAAGAAACACAATAGAAGAAAGCCCTGGTACTTGTTTTAAACAATTTATGTAGAAGATAAATCCATGTTATGTTTGTCAACTGATGATATACTTGTGAACCAAAGTTATTATAATGGATTTATGAAAAAGAGAGGTGTTTTTCTTTTTTCTTTTTTGAATAGAAACATTTTATTCAAATTTGTTAAGATCAAAAGAGAGGTGTTTTTCCATTACATGCTGCCCACTAACCCATGTATAAC